>CAWUFW010014742.1:0-398941 GCA_963921515.1 Calotriton arnoldi
GAGGCATCCAGGCTCCACACGCAGGTCCAGCGAGGTATCCAGGCTCCAGGTGCAGGTCCTGCGAGGCATCCAAGCTCTCATCCTGGTCATCCTGGATGTTGGGTGGCTTGAGTGGGTTGTTGATGTGTGCTGCACTTGTCCCTGGCTGCTCCATTCTGCATTTCATTGGCTTTTTTGGCCTATTTTCTACTGGAGGCTCGAGCTGATAGGCTATTTTTTTCCAATAGAGGGCAAAAACTCACGTTGGGCTGACTAACGTAGCTTTTTTACACTAATGGGCCTTTCGTTGGTTTTCAGCCCTCTAACGCCGGAATTCTATCGCCATCACGCTAATGTTAGCTGCAGTTTCGCCTGCGCCGATCCCTGAAGCTATCGCCAAGTAGCTGATAAGCATAAATAGGTTGCTAACATGGCAATAGTTTTCAGCGGTACACAGTGGTAAGAAAACTGCCGCTAACTAACGTTAACGATAGTTTTCGCCAGTCCTTGTACATATGGCCCTGAGTGTTTATAAAAAGTTTATGAGTGTTAAATATATATACACACCAAGGTGCATTGAATCAGTGGGTGTATGAGTGTCTGTATAGATGATTTAGTGGGTGCGTGACTGACTGTATAAGTGAGAGAATATACGTGTCTCAGCGAATGTATGGGTGAGTGACTAATTTGTGTGAATGTCTGTATCATGTCTGTCAGTTGGTATGTAAGTGGCTGCATGGGTTGGTGAGTAGGTACATGTTTTGGCTTTTTTGGGTTATTGATTAACTGTCTGAGCACCTGTATGGGTTTATGAATGTCTGTGTGAGGTGGGTGAGGAGGTGTGTGATTCCCTGCATGGATGAGTGAGTGGGTGAACACTGGCTGTATGGGTTTTTGGCTATGACCATAATAGGGCAAGTACGAATATGACCATATTAGGGTAAATATGAATACGTCCATTTTAGGGCATGTATGAACGGGTCTACATTAGGGCCTCTATGCGGGACATAACAGCATGGACCAGGGTTTTCCTAGCTGAATGAGGCAAAATGTCCAAGATTTTCCTCAGCATTTTCAGGATTCCGAAACACATGCCTGCAACTTTCCTGGTATGAGTCTGGAAGGAGAGAGTAGAATCCAGCCAGACTCCTAAGTTTTTCACCTCCGTTTTGGGGCTGGGGACAGGACCTAAAGTTGTTGGCCAGCAGGCTGAAGACCAAATCGACGTAGATTTCCCTACTGCCAGGATCTCGGTTTTGTTGCCATTCAGTTTCAGGCAATTGCTTGTCATTCAAGAAGCAAGGTCCTTTAGGCAGTCTGCAAACTTGTTAGCTGCCTTCACTGAATTAGGAGAGAGGGTGACCACTAGCTGCGTATCGTCTGCGTATGATACGATGGTGACACCATGATTCTCCGCTAAGGGGGAGACGTAGAGATTGAAGAGGGTGGGGCTCAAAATTGATCCCTGAGCCACCCCCTGAGATAAAGCAATGTTTTTGGAGGTGTGTGGAGGTTGAGTAACTCGAAAGCTGCGGTCCTGTAGGTAGGAGGTCATCCACTTAAAGGCAGCCCCGCCCAGTCCTCCTAGTCTGAGACGTGTAGGAGTACTGTATGGGATACCGTGTCAAAAGCTGCACTAAGGTCCAATAGGACCAGTGCAGTCGTCAGGCCTTCATCCACCCGCATGCGTACTGTCTCTGTGGGAAAGAGTAAGGCAGACTCCGTCGAGTAGGTTGCTCTAAAACCTGATTGGGAAGGGTGGAATAGGTTGTGTTGGTTGATGTGTGCCACCAGTTGTGCGTTTGCCACCTTTCCTGCTATTTTTGAGAAATGAGGGAGCAGTGAGACAGGTCTCAGGTTCTCCAGTAGGTTCATGCCTGCTGAGAGTTTTTTTTTCAGGGGGAGAACAATAGCTTGCTTCCACGTGTCAGGTACCCTCCCTGTTTGAAAGGAGGTTTCTAACAGTTGCTGCATACAGGGTAGTATACTATCTAGCCCTACGCTGATGACTTTAGGCGTGGTTGGATTTGTCGAGGAGCCTGATTTAATGCTTAAAGCTACCTTTTTCAGATCTTCTAGGGAGGGAAGGGAGAATTCTGAAAGACAGTTATCCCCCCACTCCGGGATCCGTATGGTTTGACAATCAGTGCCATTGTGAGCCTCATCCGGGAAGGTGTCGTAAATTTTTGATACCTTCGCGGCAAAAAAGTCAGAAATTTCGTTACACGACTCCTGCGAACTGGAGGCCGGTGCCACTGTTCTCTCTAGAGAGGATAGATCTTTGAGAATAGCAAAAAGTTGTTTGGCGGAATTATCCGCTTGCTCAATCCTATCATTGTAGAATGCAGCACGTGTCTTCTTGATAAGGGAGTGATAGTGTTTTAAGTTCATCTTGTAGGCAGCCTTGTTTATCTCCGAAAAATCTGTCCTCCATTTACGCTCTAAGAGTTTGCAAGATTGCTTATCCATCCTCAAGGCTTCATTAAACAAAGGTGCAGATTTCGTACGTCTGCAGGGGGCACTGGATGTCCATGGGGCAACCGCATCCAGTGCTTCAGTAATCCATTTATCAACTACTCTACTTGCCTCATTAATGTCCTTACATAGGGAGGGTTGGTTCAATTGTAGAGCCTGAGTAAAACTCTCAGCGTTAAATTTGGACCATTTCCTGTGAGTGGTATTAGGTACTGTTCTAACTTGAGGGAGTGGTTTGGATAGGGGGATATAAAAGGCCACAAGGTGGTGGTCGGACCAGGGGACAGCAATCGGGGCGTCAACAACCAGATCTAAGCAGTTGGAGAAAATAGGGTCTAATATGTGCCCTAGTTGGTGTGTCGGGTGCATGGATTTAAGTGTTAGCTGGAGGCCAGCAAGTTCTTGCCGTAGAAACTGGGCTTCGCAAGCGTGGTTGTCAAAGTGCAAGTTTAGGTCTCCCAGGATAGTTAGATTGCTATGTCGTAGTGCAGGTTGGACCATTAGTTCGACTAGTTGAGAAATAAATCCCGAAGCTACTCCAGGAAGTCGATATATCAAAAACCCATTGACTGTGTGGTTCTTGGCTGCCTTTATTGTGAAGGAGGCTGCTTCAATTTGGCCTATGTCTACTGCATGCATAGAGCAGGTTAAGGACCGTTTGTGGATTATCGCAATGCCCCCTCCAAGCTTGTCTATGCGGTCCTGTCTGAGGATACCGTAGTCAGGTGGCAGTGCTTCGATAGATATATATATATATATATATATATATCCAGGAGGCAATAAGACAAGTAGGTCCTTTGCTTGTTTTTGTTACTCTTTAATAGATTTCTTCTTACAGAATACAGATAAGCACAGCCAGCGTGTTTCTGCTACAAGAAGGCTCCTGTAGCAGCAGTAAACTCGAAATTGTGTTCTGACAGCCATCATTCGGCGTGCATAGTACATATCTGCATTCTATACATGCCGAACGCCAGAACACAATTTGCCAAACACGGCCCAAAATGGATGGATGTCATTACCTAACTCACAAGTTTTGAAGCTTGTTCGTAAGTCCATCTGCAACCTACAGCGATTTTGAATTTACTTCTGCTACAAGAGCCTTCTTGGACACTTGTTAGTCAATTGCAATGCCGTGTCTGTCTAGAAACGTCTAAAATGAACCGATACTTGATTTTGCCCTGAGGAAGCCTGTAACAAGGTGAAACGCGTTGGCTGCACTTATCTGTGTTCTGTGAATAAGAAATTGATTAAAGAGCAACAAAAACAAACAAAGGACCCACTCATCTAATTGCCTCTTGGTGTTCTATATTCTAACTCTCTCATGGGTACTCTGTTTTGTTGCCTCTCAACTGTGTCCAAATATATCTAATGTATGACCAATTGGTAGCTAGTCATAAGAGGTGGGCAGCATTTGCTCAAGAAATAAAAACACACCTCTGGTAGTGCAGTAACTGGTTCCCTATCTGCCAATATCTGCTCAACTTTGGAGTTACTCTCTTTATCTTTAACTGGAATTGTATTTTTATGTACATATCAATTTAATTAGTTTCCTATTGTCATATTGGAATGTTTCCTTTTATCTGCTTTTTGAGAAAATGTAGATTTGCTCACCTGTTTTTCATCACCTCATCTCCTTGCGAGTAGCATGTATTCATTCTGTATCTTAAATTTAAATGCTTTGTTTTACAGTAGTCTGCTGTCCTTTTTTAGTTCAGGCCTTTGATTTACAAAACTTTCAGATAAAAATGAGGTACATGTGTCTGATTACAACATTACCTCTCTAGACCCAGTTGCTTAATTTTTCTAGTGACCTGGGTGATGTCATTCAATGTGTTTTCCTATCATGCACTAATCTGGAAACAATTAGCTAACATGGAGTAAAGAAATCCATCTTTGAGAAACCTCCCCCTAGCATTTCCATCCAATGTGACTAATGTAATTCACTTAATACAGCTTTAAAATATATGGACATATTTCATTTTAGTATTTATCTTTTTTTCCATGTTACTCATATCCACACTAGGTCACAACAGCGCTGCCAAAGAAGATGAGTAGTCATTTGATGTAATTTCCTATGATGTCACATCGCATGTAAATTAGAGAGGCCTCACATCTTTCCTTTTGCTCAGTGCCCCAAATGTACTAGGTGGGGCCCAGGCCCCAAGTGTACTAGGTGGGGCCCAGGAGTCAATGGCAGGAGCTGTTCTTTTGGTTCATGAGGGGAGCTGCTCTCAAGCTCAGTGACAAATTGTACAATTTGTGCATGCTTGTTAATGAGAGGTGCTGCGCTGCTTCTTAGCTCTGGGGCAGCTTTCTTGGACTTGAACATGAGACCTAGTGAGAGGGTCTGTTCCATTAACTGAGGAGTTATTTCTTAAGTCCCTGACGTTTAATGAGAGGAGCTGCTCCTCTTCCTCTGGAGAGTAGTGCTTGGTAAGAACCTGGGGGTTAGTGAGATGGGCTATTCCTTTACTACAGAGAAAGGGTTATTGCGAAAGACACTGAGGGCTACTGAAGGGAGCTGTTCTTCTGGCTCTGGGGAAGAGTTATTGGCAAAAACCCTGAGGGTTAGTGAGAGAAGTTGTCTTCTGGCTGTGGGCGAGGGTTGGTGGCAATGATCCCGTATGTTAGTGAGAGGGGCTGCCCTGCTTCCTTAGCTCTGGGGGTCGTTTTTTTGGATGTGAACATGATATCGAAATAGGGTCTAACTTTACCTCTGAGGAAGAATTGTTAGTAACCACAGTGGGTGTCAGTGACAGAAGCTGTTCCTTTAGTGCACAAAAAGAGTATTTAGTAAAGGCCCTGAGGGCTAGTGTGTATTGCTGTTCTATCTCTGGGAAGAGTTATTTTTAAAGGCCTTGTGGGTTTGTGAGAGAAGGGGCTGTGCCACCTTTGGGGAAGAGCTCTTTGTGAAGACCCCACGGGCTGGCGTGGGAAGGTGTTCCTTTAGCTCAGATGAAGAGTGAATTAAGTCCGTGACGGTTAGTGAGAGGAGAGGGTCTGCTCCTCTCGGTTCAGTGTCAATTTCTTTTTTTCAAAGTTATTTCTTTGTTTATTTAAACTTAAAAAGCCAGTATAAATATTGTACCACGCAATGTTTATGTAATTAAAAAAAAGCAATAACGATTCATTCATATTTAAAAATATAAAGTTTCATATTCCAAATAAAAACAGATTATTACCACATGCTTGCTTTTCTTTTCCTAGAAGCTCCCTTAAAAAGAGGGCCACTCAAATTGCCACCTGCTTGATATTTAATTCAATAAGTCAAACGTAACGAATTCAATCATTCACAATAAAAGTTCACATTTCGAGCTCCTGGTGCCTTTAATGCAAGCCTCAAATACGATTTTCACTGTAGCACGAGCATAACAGAAATCTATGTACAAGAGCATAAGGAGTTCTACAAATACAACTAGAAGTAGCATGCTTCACACACATCTCCATTTTCAAAACCTTAGGTCAAATAACAGCAAATTCCTACATACAGAGGGGCTTATTTACAAGCCCATTGCGCCGCCGGTGCGTCACTTTTTTTTGACACACCAGCGGCGCAGTGTGTCTACCCATAATTAAAAGGCCACGTAAAGCCACCCTGCGTAACTTTTCACGGCCATGTAAATATGGTCCCCTTTCACGCATTACTCTGCGTGAAAGGGGCACTTCCATGGTTGTTGCTGTGGGTGTTCCCACGCAGCATCCATGGAACCTGATGCATTCCCAGATTTACAAGGTTTTGTAAATGCGTCAGATTCCTATGCCTCCCCAGGGGAGGTGTAAGGGAGGTGCAACGAGGAGAAATACCTTTATTTCTCTTTGTATTTCCTTTTTTAGGTCGAGCTTTCGAGACCTCTTGTATATACTTTAGTATATACTTCATACTTCTCTTCGTGGGCTTACAGCTTTTCATTTGTTTATTTCAGTGTCCATTAAAAATTCTTGCTTGCTAGTGGTCAATCCTTTTTCTTTGTCCCTCCTTTTTGTCAGCACAGAGCAGCGCCCCATTACTTGTACCCTTCAACTTGTCCCATTGAAGCATCTGTTTTTTAGGTCTCGCCTACGCAGCGCGCATGCGCTGAATAGGGGGGACCTCTTGTAATCGGTTCGGTTTTGAGGCCAAAAACGTGCACGCATTGCATTGCTTTCAATGGAAACGCGTGCACGTTTGGCGATTCCCTTGCGGGAGCGAGCGACGCCATCTGTTAGCAATTATCTCGCTCGCTCCCACAAGGTAAACGCTGCACCTCCCTGCTCTCGGCCGCACTCCCCCCACCCCTCCCACTTGTTTAACTTCCACAAAGGCAGACGCGCAGCTCAATATTCTTGCTGTCCCAGGTCACAGCCCACTGCGCCTGCTTTCATTGTCAACACGGGTGCCACACGCCGCCTGCTTTCATTATTAACACCCGCTTACATGCCACATGAATAATTTAATGTATTCATCTGTGTCAATGTGTGTGGATACGTCCGTGCATACTCTAGACAGAATTTAACGGTTAGCTTTTGTCAATACTTGTTTGCAACGTGGGAAAACGCTCGAGAGCCCGGTTATGGTGCATTTATAGTCTTGTTACTTTTAATGGCGTCTCCCGTCCTCAAACATTTTTCTACTTATAGCTGTAGATGAGAAGATAGATGTATGGCAAATAATTTCCCCTCTGCATCCAGCAAGGCAATAAGGTTATAGCTGCTTGGCAATTTTGGAGGGCTTCTGTTATATATGAGATACAAGATTGCTCCTTTTAATGAAGGTAGCACCAGGCCGAGTATTGAACAAAATAATGAAGTAATACTCTCATGAAAGTGACGCATTACGCCACATGATTTACCTTTTCTTGCCGCATAATTTACTCAACTCTGACGCATAATTCCAGTGGCCCTGATTACAGGGCAGGGCTTTAGTGCATTAGTAGTGGTGTTTGTGGGCCACGACTTTGCAACATCAGAGGGGATGGCAGGGCAGAGGTGCACTGTCCGAGCTTCTTGTTGCCCCCAGGACTCTAAGACTAGGGTGCGTAGCACATGATTGGGATAGGTTGCCCCAACTTACCCAGCTGCCCTCTTCTGTGCTTCTTCTGTCTCCAAGGCTCGCGCTCTCTGCACAGGTGCAGTTGTGGCACCCAGGGAGGCATTTTATATCCTTTTCAAAGGACGCTGAGAAATTCCGGGACTTGCCCTCTCTCACACTCCGGGGGGTTGGTGGGGAGTCTAGCTTTGATATGTTTTTGCTTCCATGGTAACCCCTCCTCTCAGGAGTACACTAGGGACTTACCTGCCCTAGAAGGGGCAGAACAAAAGGAACCGCCTAGATGGAGGATACAGCGGCTGGGGGGGGGGGAGGCGGTTGAGGCGGGGCTGTTCACGGGCATCTCTTGCTGACAGAGAGGTGTTGTCATGCGAGCATCAGCATCTTGAAGAGCCGGGGAACAGACGGACGCGCAGGCCACCGCACCTCTTCCCTGACTCTGACAACTCCCACTGGAATGTCCTGTTTCCCGAAAACAGGGGAAGAGTATGGTGGACGTTTTTAGACTCATCCTGAAGTCAGTGCAGTGAACGAATTAGGTCACCATCCGAGTTATTCTGTAAAGGGAGCTCCCAAAGTTAGGTTCCAAAGCTGTATGTTTTTT
The DNA here is from genome assembly GCA_963921515.1 of Calotriton arnoldi. Taxonomy (NCBI): domain Eukaryota; kingdom Metazoa; phylum Chordata; class Amphibia; order Caudata; family Salamandridae; genus Calotriton; species Calotriton arnoldi. The sequence goes on from CAWUFW010014742.1 coordinate 8,085, forward strand.
AACTGGCCATTGTTCAATACAAATATATTTAAGAACGTTTTGAACATTTCTCTTGTTTGGTGTATAGTAATAAGTACCTTGGAAAATTCAGGACTTACTTAAACCTTAATAGATTAATTTAGGAGCGAAAATTCAGATTATGAAATTTTATTATATCAAAAATGTGCACAGCTGTGGGTGATGCCGCAGGACAAAATAGAGGTGCACTGGAGGAACTGTGTGTGATTCTTAGTACTGAAGCTGCGGGGGATGCCGCAGGACAGGATAGAGGGGCACTGGAGGAACTGTGTGTGATTCTTAGTACGGAAGCTGCAGGTAATGCCACAGGACAGGATAGAGGTGCACTGGAGGAACTGTGTGTGATTCTTAGTACTGAAGCTGCGGGGGATGCCGCAGGACAGGATAGAGGGGCACTGGAGGAACTGTGTATGATTCTTAGTACTGAAGCTGCGGGGGATGCCGCAGGACAGGATAGAAGGGCACTGGAGGAGCTGTGTGTGATTCTTAGTACGGAAGCTGCAGGTAATGCCACAGGACAGGATAGAGGTGCACTGGAGGAGCTGTGTGTGATTCTTAGTACTGAAGCTGCGGGGGATGCCGCAGGACAGGATAGAGGGGCACTGGAGGAACTGTGTGTGATTCTTAGTACTGAAGCTGCGGGGGATGCCGCAGGACAGGATAGAGGGGCACTGGAGGAACTGTGTGTGATTCTTAGTACTGAAGCTGCGGGGGATGCCGCAGGACAGGATAGAGGGGCACTGGAGGAGCTGTGTGTGATTCTTAGTACGGAAGCTGCAGGTAATGCCACAGGACAGGATAGAGGTGCACTGGAGGAACTGTGTGTGATTCTTAGTACTGAAGCTGCGGGGGATGCCGCAGGACAGGATAGAGGGGCACTGGAGGAACTGTGTGTGATTCTTAGTACTGAAGCTGCGGGGGATGCCGCAGGACAGGATAGAGGGGCACTGGAGCAACTGTGTGTGATTCTTAGTACTGAAGCTGCGGGGGATGCCGCAGGACAGGATAGAGGGGCACTGGAGGAACTGTGTGTGATTCTTAGTACTGAAGCTGCGGGGGATGCCGCAGGACAGGATAGAGGGGCACTGGAGGAGCTGTGTGTGATTCTTAGTACGGAAGCTGCAGGTAATGCCACAGGACAGGATAGAGGTGCACTGGAGGAACTGTGTGTGATTCTTAGTACTGAAGCTGCGGGGGATGCCGCAGGACAGGATAGAGGGGCACTGGAGGAACTGTGTGTGATTCTTAGTACTGAAGCTGCGGGGGATGCCGCAGGACAGGATAGAGGGGCACTGGAGGAGCTGTGTGTGATTCTTAGTACGGAAGCTGCAGGTAATGCCACAGGACAGGATAGAGGTGCACTGGAGGAACTGTGTGTGATTCTTAGTACTGAAGCTGCGGGGGATGCCGCAGGACAGGATAGAGGGGCACTGGAGGAACTGTGTGTGATTCTTAGTACTGAAGCTGCGGGGGATGCCGCAGGACAGGATAGAGGGGCACTGGAGGAGCTGTGTGTGATTCTTAGTACGGAAGCTGCAGGTAATGCCACAGGACAGGATAGAGGTGCACTGGAGGAACTGTGTGTGATTCTTAGTACTGAAGCTGCGGGGGATGCCGCAGGACAGGATAGAGGGGCACTGGAGGAGCTGTGTGTGATTCTTAGTACGGAAGCTGCAGGTAATGCCGCAGGACAGGATAGAGGGGCACTGGAGGAGCTGTGTGTGATTCTTAGTACTGAAGCTGCGGGGGATGCCGCAGGACAGGATAGAGGTGCACTGGAGGAGCTGTGTGTGATTCTTAGTACGGAAGCTGCAGGTAATGCCGCAGGACAGGATAGAGGGGCACTGGAGGAGCTGTGTGTGATTCTTAGTACGGAAGCTGCAGGTAATGCCGCAGGACAGGATAGAGGGGCACTGGAGGAGCTGTGTGTGATTCTTAGTACTGAAGCTGCGGGGGATGCCGCAGGACAGGATAGAGGTGCACTGGAGGAGCTGTGTGTGATTCTTAGTACTGAAGCTGCGGGGGATGCCGCAGGACAGGATAGAGGTGCACTGGAGGAGCTGTGAGGTGCCTTCAGAATTCTGAACTTGCAGGGAGTGATTCCGGTGAGGGAAGAGGTGCACTCACAGAGCTTGTTCTTTACCTTTGTACTTAAAGTACAGGGGGTGCAGAAATTAGGTGTGCTGGAGGAGCATTTCTAGCCTTTTGTATTCCCAATGCTTCGCTGCACCTCCTTCCTTCTCTCCCTCACCGATTCTCTCACCGCACACCTTTCTTCTTATTATCTCCCTTTATACACCACCACCTTTCCTTCTTGCTTCCTGTCCAGCCACCTCCGAAAAGCGGATGCCAGCGGGTGGCTTCACACTTGATAAATCCACATACATTCATGAGAGAGGAGAAAGTGACACAGGTAATCACTGCAGAGAGGCCAATGAATGAATGTGACCTATATATGGTGAACTTTTCCCAAACAAAAGAATCAGAAAACTGCCAATTACATTTTTGGAGCTTTGCCCTTGTTTGTTAAAGGGAACGCCCTTGGTACATCAAGTGGTCGAAAAATGTCAGATGAAAAAGTGAAAGTAGTTATTCATCATTTGTTTGTAGTAAGTTTTTTATTAGCAATCCAAAATTAAAGAATTTTGGATTTCCACTCATATGCGTATTCAGTCAGGGCTTTAAGTGGGATGAAAAAACTGGGGGGGTCTCTCAAAGGGGCGTGGCCAATGTAATGAAGGGCGTGGCTTAAAATACGTAAGCTAAAAATCATTGCTTAGCATTTTGTGGACCACTTAAATCCTTGGTGCGATGCTCTTTTAAATGAGAGACCACATATTTGCAAGTATGAGGAATACATGTAGATTCTCTAGTGTAAAATTAAATATACCAAAAATCAGTTTGATTTTTGTTACGAAATATATTAGAACAAGTTTAATACCAGATAGATTTTTTATAAATATTGCACTATAGTGCGCTATGTTATAAATAACCGTATTGTCATTACAGCAATCTGCACACAAATTATTTTAAAAAAATTACAACTCATTGTTGTCTGTTTACAACAGCTGTTGAAGTAGTGATGGATTTTGTGCAAAGCTTCTCTGTTTTCCCTAAGCGATTGTTTTAGTGTTACTAAAAAGTTGTAAAAAGGTACTTACTACGTACCAGCCCTTCTAAGAAACATTGTTGCCCATATTATACACACACTATCCCATTTTTCTTTGCATTTTAATTATATATTTGTTTTTTCATAGAAAAACACGCTTCCCTATTTGAAAACATGTGCTACATTATAACACCTCATCTGCCACTGTAAATACACCATTAAAATACATCTTAGCACAGCGGCCACAATGCTCCACAACATAGCTTGAAAACAATGGCAAAGCCAATAGCTCTGGCTAAACACTTATAAGGTCCCAAAGGCGAGACCTATTGGCTATGCCAATGCTTGTTTATATTTCTCTAAGAGCATCTAAGCAGAATGCTTGATGTGTTTTCAGTGCTCCGAAGTCCGTTTCTGAAACTGGGGCTGTAAATCATGGTTTTATTTCATTACAGTTTCTGTGCATTCAAAGACTGAAGTCAAACATTAAAGGCTGTTTCCCGAGGCACTAGTTCCCTGCCCCAAACCCCTCCCTCGTGCCATGTTACTTTTGCTTGGGCTCTCGAGTGAGTGGCGCTGAAGCTGTACACTTCGCTCTTACATAGAAGCTGTAGGGAGGCCTTCCCATACTAAGGAGTGCAGCTTTAAGGCATGAGGTAGAAGTTTCAAGACTCCCTTCCTCCCTCTCTCGGTTTTGATTTTCGAACACTTCCCTGCTCAGAATTGCAGAAATGTGTAGAAACCGGAGACGACCAATGAGAGATGCAAAACCGCTGGATCACGGCCACATACGATTGGGATTCAACACCCACATTAAACCTGTAGGAGTGAGAAAGACAAAACCTGGGCTGAAACTTTTCAGATTTGCGCAAGATTATACACCACAGTCACACACTGCAGCTGAGAGAGGCTGCGCATGAGAGGGGCTGTCTCGTGCAGCTGGTTTTTCATTGATTCTGGCTTCAACTGCATGCATTTGTTATTGTATGTTCTCTCCTCTGCAATCCACTGGGTCATTACTCATCGTCCCACGGTAAACCCCTCCAAGAGTGAGACTTTTTACTTTACCTTTTTTTCCTCTTTTTATCCTCCAAACGTTTTGCTCCAACCCTATTTGTTCTTTCACTGCACAAAAATGTATTATAAAAACCTCCTACTCCGTCTTGCTCCGTAATCCTACGCTTCCTACAACTGTTCTTACATTCTGACATCATTGGGATCAAAGAGGTCACATGTTTGTAGGGTAATACAGTGGATGCAGCCTTCTCCTGCTTCCTGCTTCTCTGGGACTCCTAAGGATTGTCATGAGGCATCAATCTGCTGTACATTTGTTCACTTTATACCCTTGCAGCAGCCAGTCTCCCGAAAATGACACTTTGGGCCTGCTGGCCCTGCATCGAAGAGAGAATCTGTGGCCCAGACAGCTCCCAGGGAGTTCTGAGCTCCTCGGCATGGTGGTCCCAGCAAGCACCAATAGGTTTTTAAAAGATCCGCTCAGGGAGGAGGCAAGTAAGGGCTGAGTTCATGGACATCCCCTCAGTTTCAGGGGAATTGATATTCATAGGGCTCTGTCTGCCCTGCTGGGCACAGGCTGGTACCCTGCAGAAAAGTGTCATCCAAAGTAGTGCAGAATGTTACCCTTCCATACAGAGTGACCCTTGGTTTGCCAAATAGTCTTTAAAGAAGGATTGATACATTTTCCTTAATAATGTTGGGTTTCCATAGTATGTTTCAAAACCGTAATAATATCATGAACTTGTCAGTCTGTGCTTGTCACAGTGCGCATCTGCTATTTTACATTTTTTGCATTCTTCTTCTGATGATGTTGCAAGTAACGTCATCATGAAGAACGTTTGAGTCCTTCGGCAGTCGCATAGCTCAGTAACTTAAGCACCAGCTGCCTTGTGTGTTAAATGCAAGGCAAAGGTTTCAATAGCATTGGGCCTGCTCTGACATTAATTCTCTCATAGTTAAAAATGTGAAAGTTACTGGGGCCTGAGTGCTGAGATCTTCTGCTAGACTTGAGTGACAGCGAATCAAATCTCTTTGTCCAGTGCAGTCTGTCCTGCTGCTTTACATCTGAAGAAACTAGCCATTCAGCTCGAAGCCATGAACGTCGCCACGAAGATTCTAGTTCCCAGCATGGTTTCTTTAACCCAGTCACTGGCAGCTTATATTTGAGACGTCTCTATGAAACACTGATGTATAAACTCTGAGGTTACACAGATAAATACTAGAGGAGGGGCATGAAGCTCCATCATTGCTGCTATGAGCTCCAAAACAACAACAAAAGATAATAACTCTGGATCCTTCCCTTCTGTCTCTTCTCTGTCCCTTTCAATCCGGGTGGCGGACTAGCATGTCCACCACTCAGATTGGTTTCATGTTTCTCTATGCTGGTTCCCTGCCGGTTCTTTATGGGTTCCGGAGTGGCGTGCTACTCGCCGAGCGGGCACTTCGGTGCCCCGGTGGGGGTTGGCAGGTGCTATATAAATGCAAACCTTTTTGCCACTTCTACCCCTTCGCTATCCTTCTCAATCCAAATAAGTGACTAACATATCTACAACTCAAATTACTTTCATATTTTCACTATACTAATTCACCACTAATCCTTCATGGGTTCCAAAGTAGCGTGCTACTCACCGAAAAAGCGCTTCAACACCCCATCAAGGGTAACAAGCGCAATATAAATGCAAACCTTTTTCCCTCTTCTATCCCTCCGCTACCCTTCTCAATCCAGATAACTGACTAACATATCCACCACTCAAATTACTTTCATATTTCTCTATATTAATTCACCACTAATCCTCTATGGGTTCCGGAGTAGCGTGCTACTCACCAAAAAAGCACTTTGACGCCTCGTCAGGGGTAGTAAGCGCTATATAAATGCAATTACAATACAATACAATACATCCAGATTGTGTTAAGCCAACCCCCGTACAACATCCTCTTCCAGTTTCTTGGCCGCTTCTCAATCTGCCACTGAGCCTTGTTCAAGCTGTTGTTACTGGTGTGTAAATCCCTTTGTAGATTGGCACTTGGCTGTTTTGCTGAGTTGCTATGTGTATTGTTGTTAATACCTGTGCTGCTGGTCTCCCCAGGGCCCTATTTTCACTGTTATCTTTGTCTTTAATCACGTTAAAACAAGCATTGGGAAAACTTTTATTGAGAAGTAGTGCTTTTTGCAAACTGAAACAGTGGGATCCCTCACCTAAGGGGGACATCCACATACCAGTTTTTCTAAGACCAATTCCTTTACATTGAAAGGCAAACAGGCAGTTTATGCCAGTCTATATTTAAATGCGGCACTGTCCCTATTATGGGTGCAAGTTCTTACCAATTCTTGGGACAGTAAAAAATGTTTCCTAATCGGACACACTGTGCCATTCTTTGCCATGCACAGCCAAACTGAGTGCGCTGTGGAGCAGACGGGGACATTACGCCACATATGTAATGCAGCACCTGTACTGCAAAAAGTACTCAAAATCTAACACTCAAATTCAGAATAGTTCAGAACATAGTCGTTCAGCTTTCATCCAACTATTCACGGTGTTCCTAATTGTTCATGTCTCCTACATTGAGTGGAATACGCAAATGGAATGCATGGATGGGTTGGTGGCTGGCTGGGTCAGTGGGAGTATGGGTGGCTTGGTGACTGGGTGGCTTGGTGAGTGGATGGATTGATGAATGGGAGAATGAATGGATGGCTGGATGAACCGTAATTTTTACACAAAGCCTTTATTCTTTTATTTCTGATAAGATATAGCCTGCGCTTAATTTGAGCCTATGTTTGCTGGTGCTCAGCACTGGAACTCGAAGATGTGAACTTATTTTGCAGAGACTCTCTCTGATTGTGTTTGGGCTGAGCTACAGTTCCTCTCACTGCAGTGCAGAAGTTCACTCTGATATTTCTCATCTTAATGAGCAATTTAACAACACTGCTACACTGCTTCTGTATTTGGTTGCGTAACCTGCAGCGTTCAGCCAGTGTATCAAACTGAACAGTGATGCGGTGGCCTCTGATCCTCTTTGCTCGGATTGCTTGCCTATCCGGGAGTCAACTGCCATGCTCTCAAGCAGAAGAACCACTGTATGGGGGCACCCCAGCACTTTCCTCCAACTCCATCCTTAACTTCTGATGAGGGCTGCATGCCCCAAGGTGGACAGCTCAGGCTGATCTTGAGATGTAAAATTGTCCGTTGCTTCCCTCCACGTGATTGGTCCGGGCACCAGATCGTCGTGCAACGTACACTTACAGCCTCGATGAGCACCTCGGGCACAGTGTGCTTCAGTGGTTGTTCTGCCTGGAGTACGCTCACTCCTACTGAACAGAGCGTGATGCGGGTATTTGGGATCTCTTCTTAAAGCTGCAGGTATTCAGGATACTTGAAGGAAATTTCTGGAGTAAATAATGGCAGTAGCAGCTGACGCCCCAGCTCCAAATGGAGATGATGTGTTGGGCTCTGGCTCTGATACAGCTGCTCAGATGGGTCCATCTCCTGGTCCCTGTGTGCAGCATGGATTGTCTGCCGTGGGAGGGGCATGTGGCTAGATGAGTCCAGCATCTTGAAGGGACAGAGGCTGCAGGAAATGGCAGCATACTTATTTCTTGTTACCATCTTAGTGCACTGACCATTTCAAGACAGGAGTGCTGCTGTTCATCTAACACCCAATGTAGTGGGATTCGCCCGTAGTGGTCAGCTGAAGAACCTGTGATGAAAGGTCCCAGCATATATTAATGTATTCATTTTTACAAATCAAGCACTGTACGTAACCCATTCTTGTCCATATCGTTGTGTGATAAACGGCGTTTAAAAAAAATTGGATGTCACATTGATTCTAAGCGGGACTTGCTTGGCTTTCATCCTGCCTAAGTCTATAAAATGAGTACCTTTTGAATAACAGTGATGAGAGTTTTTAAAGCTATGCAGCTTTACAAATGTATAACTGTACTTAACCAGCCATACTCAAACACAGCCTTGTGGCTCCCTTTTCCAAATGCTTTGAATTGTTTTGGTATTATACAAAACAATACACCCCTTTGGGTGGATTAGGAAGGATAAAACGCTGGCTGACATGCAGAACACTTGTGTGGGTGCTACCATGCTTTGGATTTGATTTAAAGCACAGGTTTGCTCTAACTGTCCTATCCAGCGGCATTTAGCTATGTTTCTTTTCTTACTTCCTGCTTTTTACACAAAGCCCCAATTAATCAACATTTACTTATGTATTAGAAGTGACATATAAAGCGCCATCTTGCTGCCTTCTAGCCACTATTGAACCCTAGCACAAATAGAGAAAGGAGGAAGTGTGAATTGTAACTTGCAGGTGTTGGGTACCTGTGAATTCAGCAATGTTGAACCATCTAGCGCATACTTGTTTGGTGTGTGTCGCTAATCAAAGACAACATTCTGAAAAATTAAAGAATGGAACTGGAATTGAAGAACACCACACAACACAACGATAATAAAACAATCAAAATTCAGCACCCAACATTACCAGGGATCAGGTTAACTGAGATGGTGAGATGATAAGGGACTCTTATACAATCTCTTTTGAAATAACCCAAACCTTTTACTGCAAAATATTTAATATAGTGCATTTTGAACTCCTCAAAAAGGATATGTAACATTTCTCAGACCAAACAACAAATAATTTGCTACACATCATACTGTTTTTAACACAATAAAAAATATATTGTTCATTATTGAATATCTGACAAAGAATAGATAGACATTATTTGGTGTCTGTAAGAAACTGGCTCTATATATACTACACCAAAATGAGGTATAATGTGTATAGAGTCCAAGTGACCCCAGAGGTAGGCAGAGGTTAAAGTTAGATAGAACCTTACTCTCTATTTGTGGTAGAGTGGTCGAGCAGTAAGGCAGTATCAGAGGACAGTGTTAAGCATTTGATATACACACTCAGTCAGCAAATGAATTCACACACTCAAGAACTGAACTCTAGGCCAATTGTTTTTGTATAAAAAATATACTGTTGTTTTATTTTAGAACCAAGCACGCCTGGCACAGGTAAGCATAAAATACTTTACAGTAATAAGTTGCTGAATATAGAACAGTTTGAAAATGCAATAGAATTTGTACTTTGTTTGATTTACAGGGAATGCAGTAGGTTGCAACACTTAGAAAAATAACGTAAAAAGTAACTTACCTGCAATTTACTGAAAAAGCCTATTCATTCCAATGTACTGTATTTGCTAACTCAGTGCTGGATACCTAGATTCAGCACTGGGACATTTCCTGCAAACAGGTAAGTAAATACGTTTTGGTTATTCGTGCTATTTTTAAGGAATATTTTCAGATTTCAAAACTCCACACTTACAAACTTTTTTGGAGCAGTACATTGAAATGAATAGGCTTTTCCAGTAAATTGCAGGTAAGTTACTTTTGACGTTACTTTTCTAACTCAGTGCTGGATACCTAGATTCAGCACTGGGACATTTCCTGCAAACAGGTAAGTAAACACGTTTTGGTTATTTGTGCGATTTTTAAAGAATATTTTTAGATTTCAAAACTCCACACTTTGAAACTTTTTGGAGAAAAAGTGTCAATGTTATCCTATGGAGGAAAAACAGGTTATCGGTTGGTAGGTAAGTAATCGACTGTGGGAGTTAAGGTTCTGGGGTTAGACTCAGGGGTCCCCCAGGGTCAGTGAGGCACTGGTGTTGCATCCTCAGCGGCCCTAGGGCGGCCGGGTGCAGAGTGTTGAGGCCCAATGTTATCCTATGAAGGATAGGGGGTCTCCGGTTGGTGGCTGCTGGCAAGCAGGCCACTGGGTTGTGGGAGCAAAGCTCCTAGGGTTTAGGTCAGGGCAAATAGGGAACCAAATTAGCACCAAAGGTGCACCCTCAGCGGCACTAGGGCGGCCGGGTGTGGGTGCTGTTTTGAGGTCGGGTGCCCTGTTGTTTTCAATGGAGCGCCTCAAGTTAGAAGAAACACTGCAGGCTCGGGGACGAGGAAATTCTGGGTGCGACCACCACTTCGAGGGGTAAGTTGGGATGTCTTGGGTTGGTTAGGCACCGTTGGTTTGGGCACACAAGGCCATGGGGCGTCGGGTGCAGGGGTGCCTTGGGACGTCGGAAAGTCTTACCCGCTCTGGTCGCGGTAGAGGGGATCCTCTGGATTGAGGCTGCAGGCGTCGACTGGAGGCTTGAGGCAGGTCAGGAGTCGCCGGATCTCAGGGTCAGGATTGCCGGGGTGACCTCCTCATGGTGTTTTTCCACTCGAGCACGGGCCGGGTTCGGCGGGTGCAAAGTGGGCTGGATTCGCGGTATCCGGCCGGAGTCAGAAGCTGCAGTTTGAACAAGTCCGGTGTTCACGGGAGAAGCAGGCTTGGAAGTGAAGGCAGCCAGGTCCTCCGGGGTTTTTGAGGTTGCTGGCTGCAGGACACACCGGGATTTTGCAGGAGCAGGTTCGAGGGGAGACAGGCCTGTAGGGCTGGGGCCAAGTCAGTGGGCGTCGTCCTCTTGTTAGCTCTGCACGGCTCTTCGTCCTTCTTCTTCTTTTCTTCTTGTTTCTTGTCTGGATCTGAGGAAGCAAGGTTCAGGGTGCCCCCTATATACTAGATTTTGGGGTGTTACAGGTAGGTAAAGGGCAGGGACCAATGGGTCCCTTCCCTGGGGTGGGTACACCCCCTATCGTGCCACCCTCCAGTGGGAGGGGGGCAGGAGCCTGTCCCTGGTTGGCTAGGTCCCCCATCCTCAAGATGGCGTGAGAGAAACTGTTCCTTTAAGTCTGGGGTAGAGTTATCTGCTAAATTCCAGATGGTTAGTGAGCTCTTGGTAAGTCCTTGAAGGTTAGTGAGAGGAGGTGGTCCTTTAGCTCAAATGAAAAGTTTGAGGTAAAGGTCCTGAAGGTCAATTAGAAGAAATTGTCCTTCAGCTCTGCTGAAGAATTCCTGAGATTTAGTGAGTGAAAGTGGGCCTTTAACACAGAGACGAGTTTGTGCTAAAGACCTGAGGGTTAGTGAGAGGGGCTGCTCCTCTGGCTCCGAGGAGAGTTTGTGGTAAAGGCCCTGAGGATTAGTGAATTAAAGTTGTTTTTGAAGTTGTCCTTCATCCCAGATAAAGAGTTCGAGGTAATGGCCCTGAGGCTTACAGAGTCCTTCAGCTCAAATGAGGAGTTTGGCTGTAAAGGCACTGCGAGTTAGTGAGAGGAGCTGGTACTCTAGCTGAGATGAGAGTTTGTGGTAAAGGCCCTTGTAGCGTCCTCTCCAGCCAGGGTACTCACCAATGACTACGCCACACATTGAGCTTAGATTTACATGTCTTTATTCATCTGCGTGTAACTGCAAACTCAACATTCTAAACCAGCCTTCAATGCATTCCGCTCTTACATCTACTCCACAATTCTACGCAATCCCTCAGGAGCCAAAAAGGGTTCTATCATTTCTAACTCACAAAACACTACTTCTCCCCCTCTGTTAACTAAAAAAAATTACAATGTTTTACAAAATATATAGATACATAGACATATACAATTAAATCTCTTCGGTCAATCTTTTTGGCGCTTTAATTGTTCAACCAGATCTTGTTCTTGGAAACTGGGAACTGTCATCATCAATGTCCAGGATCTGCTTCAATGATGTAGAGGTAACAGTAGTCACTGATGGTTCAGACCCAGCCTCGCATACCACAGTTAGATCTGATGAATGATTAGTTAAAAGCATAAAGTGATAAGAGTCTCTGGTATTAGACTTCCCAGAGAGCTGGGCAGTCACTATGTGTCCCTTGGTAGACACCACTTGAAAAGGTTTGGCATCAAATGAAGCATCAGATTTTCTTCTCCGTATCTGCTGTGCAAGCACTCGATCTCCTTTCCGAAAGATCATGTTCTTCGCACGTCGTCTTTGGTCAGCATATGTTTTCATCTTTTGTTTGTTCACCAAATCATGAGCTGCTTTCTCATCTCTCTTTCTCTGATTGGTCCATTGAGGCAACTTGGTGTTCACTGCTCCCAGGAACATCAATGTCGCAGGACTTTCACCTGTGGTTGTCGACTGAGTTGTCGAACGATAAGCTTTCAAGGTAGAATTCAACACAGTTTTCAATCTCGAGCTTCTCAAGACTAGCACGCTGCACTACTTTCTTTAGTGTACTCATAAGCCGCACAACAAGTCTGTTGGCCTGCAACCACAAAGGTATGCTCTTCTGAAGCTGTTTATTCAAATACTCCAAGAAGTCTTTAAACTCTCGACTATTGAAAGGTGGCCCATTGTCAGACTTCACTATGGCTGGAACACCCCATGTCGCAAAGATGTCATCTAGTCTTTCAATGACTTGTTCTAGTGTAGTAAAAGAAAGATTTTCAATTAATGGAAATTGTGAATACTCGTCCACAATCACAAGCAGGTGATGTCCATTGTCGAGTGGACCGAAAAAATCAAGGGCTATTTTCTCCCATGCATGTGATCAGTTGAACGCTCAATAATGTAACGCTTAAGTAGCGCTTCAAGTTCTCTTTCAACATTTTCTTGCAAATAAAAAGCAATTTGTCTATGTCTCTGAGCAACAGGACAGATGTCCTCATTAATATGCAACTTTATTTTCATAGTCTTAAGTTTTCCCAAACCATGAAATAACAAAGAGAACTGACTTACTATTTAGTGGTGAGCATTCATGTTGTAATTCACAGAAATCAGTCGCCTATCAGAAGCTGTGCTGAAACTAAGTAGACAAGCACTTGATATGCTGCCCTGAAGCATATGGATGGGTGCTTGTACCTTTGTTTTCTTGTGTTTCATTGAAGCTACAAACGAACCTTGTCTTTTTAAGGGCATCGATGCAGCCCAAGTGTATACTTTGGTATTTAATGCCGTAAGTTGCAGCAATGGAGATAGTTCATTGTATTTCTCCTCAGGCATATTGCTTATCGATGCACCACTGTGGATGATGAAAGGTATTGAACAACCATTTACTTTCAGTATAATCTTCAGACAATGTTTGAATAACTTCGGTGCTTTAGCATGTCGAACTTTTCTTGACTCGCATTTTTCTTCGCAAGCGGCCAAACCACTGGTGCACTTTTTTGAGGTAAACATCGACATGGCACAATGATTGTCCTCACTTTCACTTGATACTTATATAGCAGAACTGTTTGATTATGATTTAGATGGCGATCGACTTTGTTCAGTGTCGATTCGTCTCAGCTGATGTTGCTGCTTGGCCTTGTGGGTGTGCATTGAGCGTGGCTTCCGGAACGTTCTGGCAGCCATTTTGTCTTTGCGCCGTGACGCACTTACTTTTTCCTTCACTTTGCAAACTGTCACAAAATGATTCTCCTTCTTTGTATACCTGTCCAAGAGCGGGACATTTTCTTTTGTGTGGAAATGAAAATCCACATCTAAAAACAACTTCTTTTTAAGTGTATACATCACTTTGTGTCCTTCGGTCTTCAGTTTTGGCTTACTTTTCACACTCATGACGGATTTGTTCTTTGCATCTCTGGCCTCCATGTCAGCCGCTTGTCTATCAGCACGCTCTTCAGCTCTGGCAGCCATTAACACTCGCTCTAGACTAAGAGTTTCTCTCAGGATTCATCGTCTGAATGAATCTGACAAGCATCCGCCAATAACTCTCAGGCGCGTAGTTTCTTCATCATTAAATTAATTTAACTTACAATGTCTGATGAGTGTGTTGAGTCTCTCCACAAATTCATCAATGGTTTCACCAACTTTCTGACATTGTTGGTTGAACATGTAATGCTCGTAATCAACATTTGACATTGGATTAAATTTGAGATTTAACACTCCTTTAATCTGATGATATGTGACGTCGTCATCAGTTCGCAGCATTTTCTTTATGACTTCTTCTATACATCACCAGCAAAAAATGTGAGATACTTGATAATCTTTTTGCTATCAGTCTCTTCAAGTGCATCAATGAAATCATCAAATGTCTCTATCCAAGCAGTCTGTCTATCGCCAATATTTTGCTTTTTGGCAGCATCGAATGGTGGTGGTTGTTTCAGGAAAGCGGCAGCGTTATAACCATTTCTGGGAGTGGTTGATATTGAGGGTGGAGCTCTCTCCGGCTCCCTTGGTGGTTCGTCTTGAATCGGTTTGTGTGAGCCATCTCTAAGGCCATGAGATGTGCTGTCCTCTGGATCATCCTTGATGACTTTTGAAATGACGGCCTAAGTCTTTGCCTCCATTCTCTCAGTCTTCCAGAGCTCAGAAGACATCTTCGGTCGTTTCGAATTGTCACTAGCTTGGTAAGCACAACTCCTATGCTACTTGGGTTGCTGCACCTGGTGCTGAGGATGTACTGGCTCACTTTACTCAGGTTCTGGTGAGTAAATAACTATTTTATTCTTTGACCTCTCTTTGCGTGCACTTTGTCTTCACCACTTTTGAATTGTAATGTTACCTCGCAACTTGTGATTATTAATAGCTGTTCTTTGAAAACCTGGTTGTATCTACCTTTAGCATCAATGCTGCAGATTACGTATAACTGTATATTGCATAGCAGCGCGGTACCTTGATGTAAGGTCTCACCAGCAGGTTCTCGGTCACCGATATGTAGATTTCTTTGCATTGCTTTTGTTTGGTTTTAACTTCTTTACAGCGACTCAAGTTGTGCTTTGACTCCATTTGTGTTAAGCATTGATTGTGTACTTCTACTGCAACACACGTGGCACGCATGAGCAGTTTGCTTGGACCACAGCAAACTCTCTGGGATAGCATTGTCAATCTTCGGGTTACTTATCCTCTAACTCGTCGCCAGTTGTAGCGTCCTCCCCAGCCAGGGTACCCGCCAATGACTATGTCACACTCGGAACTTAGCTATACACGCCTTTATTTGTCTACGTGTAACTGCACGCTCAACATTCTAAACCGGACTTCAATGCATTCCGCTCTAACACTTACGTCACAGTTATACAGAGTCCCTCAGGAGCGAAAAGGGTTCCATAATTTCTAACTAGCCAGACACTACAGCCCTGAGGGTTAGTGAGAGGAGCAGTTCAGACGAGAGTTTGTTTTAAAGGCTCTGAGGTTTACTGAGTCCTTTAGCTTAGATGAAGAGTTCAGCTGTAAAGACCCTCCGGGTTAGCGAGAGGAGCTGGTCCTCTAGCTCAGATGAGAGTTTGTGTTAAAGGCTCTGAGGTTTACTGAGTCCTTTAGCTTAGATGAAGAGTTCAGCTGTAAAGACCCTCCGGGTTAGTGAGAGGAGCTGGTCCTGTAGCTCAGATGAGAAATTGCGCTAATGGTCCCGCAGGGTAATTAGAGGAAATGGCCCTTCAGTGCTGAGGAAGAGTTTGTGGAAAAGACTCTGAGGGTTAGTGAGAGGAGCTGCTTTGTAACTAGGCTGCAGAGTTGTCCCTAAGGACCCTGAAGTGTAGTGAAAGATGCTCTGAGTCCCAATTGCCAGCCTCCCCCGCCTCCTCGCCCACCCCCGTAATTGGGTAATTCTCTCTCTCTCTCCCTAATTATTATTAAGTGCTAATCTTCGGCCTGTGGGTTAGTAACCCATAGGAGGCCCACCGTGACTGTAATGAATCCAGCTGTTAACGGGGGACCCAGCTGCGCCTCCTCTGCTGGTGCCGTGAGTCACCGCATCTGCATAACTCTCATCTGGAGAACACTCATTATCATAGGCGCGATTTGAATGTAATTCCCTCGCTCGCCTTATTGATTTGTCTATTGTGTGACGGTGAAAAATGCAAGTTTAATCGTGCGCCGAAGACAGATTAAACTGTCAGGAAAAGATAATGAGCGCCCTGCAGAAAGCTGAGCCGCCAGAGAGGCCACCAGCGAGAGGGGAGGGAGCGAGTGCGTATGGGACGAATGTGTATGCGTGAAAAGGACAGAGAGACAGACAGACACCCTGCTTTCTGTCCACTCCTTTGTTCCTCTGTGTCACCAGCTCCCGCCATCAGGGGCATCGTCCTAGAGCCCGCCGCACACAGTGGAGCTCGGTGTTTACCTTACAGGGCTAAACGACTCACCGCCTTAAGATCCGGATAAATCCGGCTTCAGCTTTAGTGCCTCTTTTTGCAATCAAGCCCCACAGAGGATAAGCGCTATTATCACACCCACTCCCGTCTTGCACCTGCAGTTACCACTGGCCCTGCCTGGAGGAAGTTGCCTGCGCAATTTGATGCACATTTTGTGTGCAAAATGTACGAAAGTAAACTGTTGCGCGTGGTGTTCATCATTTTGTAATCACAAAACTAAAATGATGGTTCAGAAACACTCCAGAAACGAACCTTGTATGCGCCAGGTTGTTTTTACACTCAGTATTATTGAGTCCACACTGGAAGGTGTCCTCGATTAGGATAAAGCGAATATCCCGCTCTTCTAGAAGTGCAGGGGAGAGGGCGGCTATTCAGCCATGATGGCCCGCATTTGGATGGCCTGTGCGAAAATGCAAATTCATAGGGTTTCAAGCCTTTGGGTATCGGGGGTGTTATACATATACAAATATTTTGATAGTATTATTGGAAAAGATAGATGAAGATAACATCTGAACTCGGAGGTGGCTTCTCAAAGCTCACCCATCCCTCTTTGCTGCAACGAGACACGCAATCGCTCTTTCCTGGAAGCAGCGCCAGCAAGCTCTGATTGGACAGCTTGGCATAGAACAAGCATCCGGAAGAGAACTGCTATTCTTAGGAACACGTGCTTGAAACCCATCAACAGGTCGTTTCCGAATGAGAGAGAATCAGCCAGATCTAGGCTCGCTGCCTTAGGGGCCTTCAGCAGCTGCAGATCGGTCGACAGCCTTGAGGGATGGACAGCCACTCAGTGACGGATTCCCTCCAGTGATGACCCACATAAGGGAGCACACTTGATGCCCGTGAGATAGGCTGAAGAGGCGGCTATGCTCTCCTCACCATTATCTTTGATTGGTACAGTGTGCTGCATGTGTACTTTATTTATTTTTTGTTTTATTCGCCCGAGACGCAAATACATACATTATTTAAATCGCACTCATCTATAAATTCAGCAACGTTGTGTATGACCCTCAAACAACACCCTGCCCGGCAGTCCCATAACAACTGAGTGACACATCAATAACCTTTTTTCACTCATGGCAACATTCCCTTAACTCTGTGCCACTGCTGGGTGTGTGAGCCCACACTTCCACTGAGAAATACCAGCAGATGGCCACCTGCCTGCAGATCTGCAGCCCCTGGTCTCACCTGAGAACTACAAAATGACCCCCTCCCCTCCCCTGCAGCCTTCTGTGAGTTAATCGTAGCCTTGTTTGTTGGACGATGCTCCAGAAACAGTAGAAACATCTCGGTTTTCCTCCTACCTACAACAAAGTGGCTCCATGAATGACAATAACACTTGTTTCGCCCCCTCCACAGGGCCAAGCCCTCACTCTTGAATATGAGATGAGATGCTCACCTCCAGAGACTGAGCCCTAGCAAGTGTCCTGGTACAGATGGCCCTCTCTGCAGCCTGAGATACAACTGACCCCATATTTGATCATCAGTGACTCTCCACGGCCTTTGCTACAAGGGTCCACTGACTTCATGGTCTAAAATGCTGCCTATTACTCTAAAATCATCATCTTTTGAATGCCACAAAGATGAAAACTCATGCCGACCTTCACCAACTACCCAGCACCACTACTCAATAGTTTTGGCGGCTTTAACATGAGCAATCCAATGCATCTGAATAAAATACTCGCTGTTAGGGGGGTGCGGTGCTAGGCCTGGAGCACCTCCTTACCCATCCACGGCTCTTGCGACTCTTTGGCACAAGGCAGGGGATAAGGAGTGGTCACAAAGGTCAGCAGTGTTGTGTATCTGGCCTCCTACCTCACACAAGAGTAGTAGGACAGGCAAAAGTAAGGGGATGACAATGACCTGCCAGTCCTGATGTTGCAGGAGGAAAGGAGTATGAAGCAACCTTTTAACCCCAGGAACATCCAAATGTTGTCTGGGAGGAGGAGTGAGAGTTTCTTAGATGAGATACAGGATACTGCCCTCCTAGTGAATTCTCAATACATTAAGGTGTCCAATAGCTCTCTTGTAGATCTCCATAAATTAGAGCAGACAAGGACCCAAGAGAGGAACTCACTTTCGTTTTTTGTAGACCTCACTCACTCTATAAGTGGCATGCTTCATTACCGGGTCTCATCCTGGTCACTATAAACCAGGATGGACTCAACCATATTCCAGGGATCACTTTTGATATTTATCTAGGGTGACCACATTTTCAGAACAAAAAAAAAACGGGACTGCCATTGACATAGAAATAGGACTAAATGTTTGCACTGAGATATATATATATATATATAGATGTGATCAAGGCCGCAGGCTTGCGGTCGAAACGCGTCATCCTGACATGAACTTGCAATAAATCTGATTTTCTGCATCTACAGCGGAGTCTGTGCCCGTGTTTTACCCGGCGTGGTATAATTTTGGGATCCTGTTCTATATATATATATATATATATATATATATATATATATATATATATTTATAAAGTATAACCACCTACTGGCAACCGCCAGTAGGTTTTATATATATATATTATCTACTGGCGGTCGCCAGTAGATAGTTATAGTTACAACCTATTATCCATAGGAAATCCGCGACATTCTATTTGAAATAACTCTCTTGCCGGTTGACGTATCTTGCGAAATTTTCAAACTTCGTGGGGCGCTCCGGTCCGCTCCTACCCTGAAAGTCTCGGGGTGATACGTCAAGCGGGGGCCGAGAAAAAGGGGGTCCCAAAACGCGTTTTCCCCATGCATTTTCCCATAGGAAACTTTAGACACGGCTACAGCCCGAACTGCTGAACGGAATTACACCAAATTTGGCAAAGAGGTAGTTCTTGGTTCAGAAAGAACCCTTTTGTTAAATGGTGTAAATCCGTTCAGTAGTTGCTGAGAAAATCAAAAAGTAAAAGTACATATATATCTATGGGCACGGAGGATTCGCGCACCCTCCCGATCACGAGCTGCATGTTAATTGGCTGTCAGCTGGCTGTCAACATTCCAATTCAGGAAATGTTGGCAGCCATTTTATCCCTCGGTAGAACCGAGGGACAGAAACAAGTGCGCAAAGCGCACAAAGGGGAGGGTAGAAACACCCTGACCCCTAGGTTTGCTCAGGGGGTCCCACAAGGACCCCTGGGCAAAAAAAATTTTTTTTTTTTAAAAATCGGCAGGATGCGCTCAGGGAGCGCGAACCCTGCCGAAAAAATCGAAGCGCGGTCTCCCGCGCTTCGATGTTAGTGGCCCCGGGTGGCCCAAGTCCCGGGGGCATGCTGGAGGGGTTAATTTTATGTGTGGGGGCCTCTAAGGGCCCCCAAGCCCGAGGACCACCACCCCGGGGCTTTATGTACAATGGTGCGGGAGGGCTCTGAGCCCTCCCGCAGCCCCGGGACCACCACCTCCCCGGGGCTTCTTTTTTAATTAAAAACCTGTGTGGGGGGCTCCAGCCCCCACACGCCCGAGGACCACCACCTCCCGGGGCACTAAGAAAAATTACAATGGGGGTCCGTTTTGGACCCCAGAGCCCAGGGACCACCACCTCCCCGGGGCTGTGCACTGAATGGGAGGGGGCCGCGCGGCCCCCTCCTGGAAGCCCTTGATGGCCCTGGGGACCACCACCCCCAGGGCCGGCTCCTGCAGTGTCCCGGGGTGCCTACCCCGGGACACTGCTGTTTGCAATGACAGGACGGGAGCCTCGCGGCTCCCGTCCTGTCATTGCAAGCTTGCTTTGGATATTGGAGAGAGAGCAGGAAACCTGCTCTCTCTTCAATATCCAAAGCCGTACTTTCCACATGGGGAGCTGCATCTTAGCAGCTCCCCATGTGCAATGCAATGCTGGCTCCCCTAGGACACGGGGAGCCGGCGGGACTGTGGGGGGATTGGGGACCCCCACAGTCCCCAACGAGAGGCCAGCCCGGGGGATGGGGTCCCGGGGCAAGTAGTGGCCCGGGAGGGGCCACGCGGCCACCCTCCCCCAAAAAAAAAAAAAAAAAAACGATCGGGCCCGCAGGCCCCGCCCCCTTCCTTCACCACTCTGCAAACGCGCCCCTGGCGCGTTTGCAGAGAAGGCAATTCCCCTTGAATACTGGGGGTCCCTGGGGCCAACTAGCCCACCAGGAACCTCCAGTATGCGCCAGAGAGCTGCCTTGCAGAGAGGGTGTACAGAGGCCACGCCCCTTTTTACACCTCTCTGCAACGCAACTCTATGGCGCTTTTGGAGGTATATGGTGGGCTAGTTGGACTCCGGGGACCCTCAGGATTCAAGGGGACTTAATCCCCCAACTTAAAACGCGCCACGGGGCGCGTTTGCACAGTGGTGAAGGGAGGGGGCGGGGCTTGAGGTGACATGTGTGCAAACAGGCCCCGTGGCGCGTTTTAAGATGGGAATTAAATCCCCTTGAATCCTGAGGGTCCCTGGGGGCCAACTAGCCCAACAGGTACATCCAGAAAGCGCCACAGAGCTGCGTTGCAGAGAGGTGTAAAGGGGTGTGGCCTCTCTACACGTCTCTGCAACGCAGCCCTAGCGCATATTGGAGGTTCCTGGTGGTCTAGTTGGCCCCTAGGGACCCTCAGGATTCAAGGGAACTTAATCCCCCAACTTAAAACGCGCCACGGGCGCGTTTGCAAAGATGTCACCTCAGGCCCCGCCCCCTCCCTTCACCATTGTGCAAATATTCCTCTAAAATCAGCCGAAATAGGAATTCCGATTTACTCACCTGTTATAAGGAGAGACCTCAGTGCTGTATCTTTCAGCCCAGTACTGGTCCTGAAAAGAAATTTTAACCGTACTTACCGGTAACTTGAATTTCCTTCATAGGCTAACATTGACTGGTTTCACTTGGAAATTCTTCTAAGTGTGGAGTTTTGGAACTTTAAAATATTCCTCTAAAATCAGCCGAAATACGAATTCCGATTTACTCACCTGTTATCAGGAGAGACCTCAGTGCTGCATCTTTCAGCCCAGTACTGATCCTGAAAAGTAATTTTAACCGTACTTACCGGTAACTTGAATTTCCTTCATAGGCTAACATTGACTGGTTTCACTTGGAAATTCTTCTAAGTGTGGAGTTTTGGAACTTTAAAATATTCCTCTAAAATCAGCCGAAATACGAATTCCGATTTACTCACCTGTTATCAGGAGAGACCTCAGTGCTGCATCTTTCAGCCCAGTACTGATCCTCAAAAGTAATTTTAACCGTACTTACCGGTAACTTGAATTTCCTTCATAGGCTAACATTGACTGGTTTCACTTGGAAATTCTTCTAAGTGTTGATTTTGAAACATACAAATATTCCTCTAAAATCAGCCGAAATCCGAATTCTGATTTACTCACCTGTTATCAGGAGAGACCTCAGTGCTGCATCTTTCAGCCCAGTACTGGTCCTGAAAAGTAATTTTAACCGTACTTACCAGTAACTTGAATTTCCTTCCATAGGCTAACATTGACTGGTTTCACTTGGAAATTCTTCTAAGTGTGGAGTTTTGGAACTTTAAAATATTCCTCTAAAATCAGCCGAAATACGAATTCCGATTTACTCACCTGTTATCAGGAGAGACCTCAGTGCTGCATGTTTCAGCCCAGTACTGATCCTCAAAAGTAATTTTAACCGTACTTACCGGTAACTTGAATTTCCTTCATAGGCTAACATTGACTGGTTTTCAGCAAAAAAGTTTCAAAGTGTTGATTTTCACAAACTACAAATATTCCTTAAAAATCGCCTGTATGACTTAAACGCATTCTTTCAACTGTTTACAGGAGATGCACCAGTGCTGGATCCAGGATCCAACACTGAGTAAGAAAAAGTAACGATAACAGTTTTTACCTGCTAAGTGAATTTCCTTCCATAGGATAACATTGGTGATTCTATGAGAAAAGTTTCAAAGTGTCAACTTTTAAAATACAATAATATTCCTTAAAAATCACGACTGTAACCAAAACGCTTTTACTCAACTGTTTACAGGAGATGTACCAGGACTGAATCTAGGATCCAGTCCTGTGGTTACAAAAGTAATCCATAAAGTAACTAATTGCATTTAACTAGAAATTCACATTGAGCTGAATGTTGCATTGTGTTTGAAAATGTGTTGCCCATTGCAACAACTGTAACTACTGTACTTAAAAGTCTATTGCCTAT
This sequence comes from Calotriton arnoldi, assembly GCA_963921515.1. NCBI lineage: Eukaryota > Metazoa > Chordata > Amphibia > Caudata > Salamandridae > Calotriton > Calotriton arnoldi. The sequence goes on from CAWUFW010014742.1 coordinate 30,322, forward strand.
CTGCAAAGTATTTAAACTAAAGTAATTCATTCTGAGAAAGTATTTTTTGTAATGTAATGTATAATGTAATTACAATGTAATTTGACAAATAAAATATGTAAAAAAAATTGTTTCTAAAAATGTAGTAAATCAGTATGAAAAAAATTAATATAACAATTAATACTTTTAAAAATTGTCATTTACAAAACCTTTGAAATTCACTGAAAAAACCGTAGGTTTCAGGCACGTTATAGTTAGAAATTAGCATTTAAAAAACCTTTGAAATTCACTGAAAAAACCATAGGTTTCAGACACGTTATAGTTACAAATTAGCATTTAAAAAACCTTTGAAATTCACTGAAAAAACCATAGGTTTCAGACACGTTATAGTTACAAATTAGCATTTAAAAACCTTTGAAATTCACTGAAAAAACCATAGGTTTTAGGGACAGTTATAGTTACTTGGACATTGCACTCGTACAAAACCCGTGAAATTCCCCGTTATAGTTAGTTCAGCTAACTATAACTCGCGCCTCGCAATGCACTGCTGATGACGTCACATATTACATCACTCATGACATGGTCAGTGACATCACTGATGACATCACTGATGACATCTCAAATGACATCACTGATGACATCATCCACGTGATAATCTGATGCACCTCCTCACACCCTAATATAATCTTTGATACACCTACTCTAAATTACAGACTGCCATTCGCAAAACCATAGACACTCCAACACCAATAACTACATACCCACTCACTGATTCTTAGGTCTACACACACACATCCACTCACTCACCCGTACAGTCACTCATACTTACGGTCACTCAGTACAGGACTATCATATGCACTCTTACTCCTATATAGACACTCAAACAACGCCACTCATCCATAGAGATACTCACACACCTAGTCAGTCATGCAAATAATTAAACACACTGCCATTTACTCACCTATACAGTTATACACACACCAGCTCACTTACTCATACAAATAGTAGCACATTGTTACGCTCTTATACAATCACTGATACAAGCACACAATCATCCATACAGCCACTATCACAATCACTCACTCTTGCTTATAGCTATTTATATACTCCAACACACATATATACTGCCTTTCACATATGTAGTTACTCACACATGTACCACTGGGACATACATTCACTCACTAACACACTCTTACACACACTTACCCACCCATACAGTCTATCACAGATGCACTCTTGAAACCATCCACCCAGTGAATCACCCACTCACACATCTATGCACAGAGTTGCACACACCCCTCCCACACAAACACTCAGGCACCCATACAGATACTCAGACAAGCATTCAATAACTCATATAGAAAATCATTTAGCTATTCACAAACACATGCAGCCACTTACACAGCAACAGACAGACGGATACAGACATACACCCAGTTTAGTCACTAACCCATGCATTCAGTAAGATACGTTAAATCACTCACTTATAGAGTCAGTCACGCACCTACTAAATCATCCATACAGACACTTAGACACCCACTCATTCTTCAATACGTCTTTTCCTATATATTTTAAAAATATTTAAACTTTACAGAAACACACAGTCACTGGATGATGTCATCAGTGATGTCATTTGAGATGTCATCAGTGATGTCATCAGTGATGTCACTGACCATGTCATGAGTGATGTAATATGTGACGTCATCAGCAGTGCATTGCGGGGCGCGAGTTATAGTTAGCTGAACTAACTATAACGGGGAATTTCACGGGTTTTGTACGAGTGCAATGTCCAAGTAACTATAACTGTCCCTAAAACCTATGGTTTTTCAGTGAATTTCAAAGGTTTTTAAATGCTAATTTGTAACTATAACGTGTCTGAAACCTATGGTTTTTCAGTGAATTTCAAAGGTTTTTAAATGCTAATTTGTAACTATAACGTGTCTGAAACCTATGGTTTTTTCAGTGAATATATATATATATATATATATATATATATATATATATATATATATATATATATCAATCGGGGTTTTGTAGAGCGCATTACTCAACTGTAAGGGCCTCAAGGCGCGGAAGGGGGGGGGGTGAGCATCACCATTGGGGTCATCTGAAGAGCCAAGACTTGAGGTCCTTTCTGAATTGGTGCAGTGTTGGGCTTCGTTGGAGGTGAAGGGGGAGTTTGTTCCAGGTCTTGGCTGCGAGGTAGGAGAAGGATCTTCCACCTGCTATGGTCCTGTAGAAACGAGGGACGGTGGCTAATGCGAGGTCGGCTGAGCTGAGGTTTCTCTTGGGGGCATGGAAGGAGATTCGGTCATTGAGGTATTGGGGTCCGGTGTTGTGGAGGGCTTTGTAGGAGTGTGTGAGCAGTTTGAAGGTTATTCTTCTTTCGACGGGGAGCCAGTGGAGGTCGCGGAGGTGTTTGGTGATGTGGTCATGTTGTGGGATGTCGAGGATAAGTCTGGTTGTGGCGTTCTGGACGCCTGGAGTTAGCAGAGGAGTTTTTTGTTGACTCGGGTGTAGAGGGCGTTTCCGTAGTCCAGTCAGCTGGTGATGAGTGCTTGGGTGACGGTTTTCCTGGAGTTGAGGAGGATCCACTTGAACGTCTTGCGAAGTATGCGGAGGGTGTTGAAAAATGTGGAGGATACAGCGTTGATCTGGCGATTCATGGTGAGCAAAGAGTCAAGATGCTGAGGTTGCGTGCGTGGTCCGTTGGAGTGGGTGAGTTTCCTAGGGCAGGGAGTCATCACCACGTGTTGTTCCATGTGGAGGGGGTGGAGCCGAGGATGAGGACTTCTGTTTTCTCCACGTTGAGCTTCAGGCAGCTGTTGCTCATCCAGGTCGCTACGGCTTTCATCCCTTCTTGGAAGTTGCGCCTGGTGATGTCGAGTTCCTTGGTGAGGGAGAGGATGTGCTGGGTATCAACAGCATAGGAGACGATGTTTAGTGGTTTCTGACGATGGTTGCGAGGGGTGCCATGTATACATTGAAGAGAGTGGGGCTGAGGGAGGATCCTTGGGGTACTCCGCATCTGATCTCTGTCGGTTCTGAGAGGAAGGGCGGGAGCTTTATTTTCTGTGGTCTGCCTGGGAGGAAAGATCGTATTCAGTCTAATGCTATTCCTCAGATGCTGGCGTCGTAGAGCCTGGTGGCTAGTGTGTGGTGGGAGACAGTGTTGAAGGCTGCTGACAGGTCCAGGAGGATGAGGGCTGCCGTGTGGTTATGGTCGAGGAAGGCACAGATGTCGTCGGTGGTGGCGATGAGGGCGGTCTCGGTGCTGTGGTTGCTGCGGAATCCAGATTGAGATGTATCGAGGATGCTGTTGGATTCTATGAAGTGTGCTACCTGGGTGTTGAAAGCCTTTTCAATGACTTTGGCGGCGAAAGGGAGCAGAGAGATGGGCCTGAAGTTTTTGTGATCCGTCAGGTCTGCAGAGGGTTTCTTTAGGAGGGGGGTGACTTCGGCATGTTTCCAGCCATCGGGGAATGTGGCAGTCTCGAGGGAGCAGTTGATAGTTCAGCATAGCTCGGGTGCGATGACAGTGGCAGCCCTGTGGAAGATGTGCGGTGGGCAGGGGTCAGTAGGTGCTCCGAAATGAATGCTCTTCATTGTCTTTAAGGTGTCTTCTGTGGTGAGCGGGCTCCCGGTAAGAAGGGTCTGTTGGATGGCGTCGTTGGGGGTGGGGGTTGAGGCGGTGTTGTGGTCTTGGTCATCGAAGTTTTCGTAGAGTGTTTTGATCTTGAGGTGAAAGAAGGAGCTGAGTTGGTTGCAGAGGTCTTGGGAGGGAGGGACGTCAGATGTTTTGCTGTTGGGTTTGGTGAATTCATGTATGATGGCGAAGTGTTCCTTGGAGTTGTGGGTGTTGGAGAGGATTCTGTCTTGTATGAAGTTTTTCTTTGTTGATTTGATGAGTTGGTGGTGTGCTGAGATGGCTGCTTTGTAGGCGGAGAGTGCTTCCGGGGTTTAGCTGTTTCTCCACTTCTTCTCCAGTCGTCAGCAGGAGCACTTGGATTCGCGGAGATCCGTGGTTTAACCAGTTGGCTTTCTTGTGTCGTCTCGTGGTGTTCTGGAGGGGGCGAGGGTGTTGGCGCAGTTGGCGATCCATTGGTGGAGGTTGCTTGCTGCTGTGTTGGCGTCTGTCGTAGTAGGGGGAGGAGTGCGGGTGAGAGCGGAGGTGAGGTGTTCTTCTGAGACTTTGTTCCAGCTTCTGCGTGGGGGCAGAGCGTGCGCTTGTGTGCGGTGGATTTCGTGAAGGAGAAATGGATGCAGTGGTGGTCTGTACAGAGCAGTTCAGTGGTATGGCTGAAGCGAATGTTGTTTCCTCTGGCGAAGATAGGGTCGAGTGTGTGTCCTGCTGTGTGAGTGGGGGTGGAGACAAGTTGCTTCAGTCCTATGTTGGTGAGGTTCTCCAGGAGGGCGGTGGTGTTGGGATCGCTGTGGTTGTCCAGGTGGAAGTTCAGGTCTCTGAGAAGTATGTAGTCCGTAGAGGCGAGGGCGTGGGGTGCGATGTGGTCTGCAATGATGTTGATGAATGGGGTGCAGGGTCCAGGAGGTCTGTAGGCGAGTGTTCCACGGAGCGTGGTTCTGGGGTTGGTCTGGATCTGGAAGTGGATGTGTTCCATGGGGTCGAGGCGTCGTCTGGGTTGGTTGTTGTGAGCCGGAGGGAACTCTTGTGGATGATGGCGAGGCCTCCTCCTGGGTGGTTGGGGTGTTCTTTTCTCAGGATCTTGTATCCGTCGGGGATGGTGGTTGCAATATCGGGTGCGAAGCTGGCGTTGGTCTAGGTGAAGGGGACGTCGGACTTGTGAGTGTTCAGGAGGATATATATATATATATATATATATATATATATATATATATATATATAGTTCAAAAGGTATCCCCCTGCGAGGACACACTTGAAAAAGCAGGCGAGCCCTGCACCTTGAAGCAGCGTTCTTTATTCCTTTAAAACCGGACATCACAGAGCTTGTAAAATGTAAAGCCCTACGCGTTTCGAAGCTTCCTAGCTCCTTGTTCACGGGCTGTTGCGGTGTCAGTATGCTGGAGAAAAGTGGGAATTGAGTCCAAACATTCTTTTAAATGTCCTCAGGTGGATCACGCCCTCTGGTGGGTTAATTGATAGAATCGGTATTCTGGGACTCGTAGTTTCCCCACTTGCAATCACATCCTTCAGTGGATTCCGCCGACTTGACATCTTTATTTGCACAATTCTTTCTCTCTGGTGAGTCACAGGCCCCAGACTCCGGTTTGCTTTTCTTTCCTGCTTTGACCTGCAGTGCGCTAAAAACAGACAGTCTGTGCGCCGCAGCCCACCATTTCTTTAAGTGGGAGTGCAATCCTCTCGGCCGGGACTGGCCGAATTAAATGTTCAAAAAAGGTATCCCCCTGCGAGGACACACTTGAAAAAGCAGGCGAGCCCTGCACCTTGAAGCAGCGTTCTTTATTCCTTTAAAACCGGACATCACAGAGCTTGTAAAATGTAAAGCCCTACGCGTTTGAAGCTTCCTAGCTCCTTGTTCACGGGTTGTTGCGGTGTCAGTATGCTGGAGAAAAGTGGGAATTGAGTGCAAACATTCTTTTAAATGGGGCCTGTGACTCACCAGAGAGAAAGAATTGTGCAAATAAAGATGTCAAGTCGGCGGAATCCACTGAAGGATGTGATTGCAAGTGGGGAAACTACGAGTCCCAGAATACCGATTCTATCAATTAACCCACCAGAGGGCGTGATCCACCTGAGGACATTTAAAAGAATGTTTGGACTCAATTCCCACTTTTCTCCAGCATACTGACACCGCAACAGCCCGTGAACAAGGAGCTAGGAAGCTTCGAAACGCGTAGGGCTTCACATTTTACAAGCTCTGTGATGTCCGGTTTTAAAGGAATAAAGAACGCTGCTTCAAGGTGCAGGGCTCGCCTGCTTTTCAAGTGTGTCCTCGCAGGGGATACCTTTTTGAACATTTAATTCGACCAGTCCCGGCCGAGAGGATTGCACTCCCACTTAAAGAAATGGTGGGCTGCGGGCGCACAGACTGTCTGTTTTAGCGCACTGCAGGTCAAAGCAGGAAAGAAAAGCAAACCGGAGTCTGGGGCCTGTGACTCACCAGAGAGAAAGAATTGTCCAAATAAAGATGTCAAGTCGGCGGAATCCACTGAAGGATGTGATTGCAAGTGGGAAACTACGAGTCCCAGAATACCGATTCTATCAATTAACCCACCAGAGGACGTGATCCACCTGAGGACATTTAAAAGAATGTTTGGACTCAATTCCCACTTTTCTCCAGCATACTGACACCGCAACAGCCCGTGAACAAGGAGCTAGGAAGCTTCGAAACGCGTAGGGCTTTACATTTTACAAGCTCTGTGATGTCCGGTTTTAAAGGAATAAAGAACGCTGCTTCAAGGTGCAGGGCTCGCCTGCTTTTTCAAGTGTGTCCTCGCAGGGGGATACCTTTTTTGAACATATATATATATATTTCACCAACCAAAAAACTCTCCAAACCTCCTTTCAGCGAAAAGAGAGTAACGGACACCACCAGGTAGAAATGGCAAATTTATTCTTCACACTCCTCCATTTTCTTACGCGTTTCGAGCAACCAGTGGCCTTGATCATATTCGGAACGCAGTCCGCCATATTTTTTATATATGCTTTTTGTTATGCACTCCCCCAAGTGTCACGTGTTCACAAACATAGAAGAAACACTTTGGATTTGACTCCACATTATCACTATCTCTTATTGCATAGGTACTACGGGAGTTTATAAATGTGGATATAGAGGTATTCACAATTCTGGTGATTAAGTTAGGCTTTCAATGTATAAATATAAATAAATATAAATACATAAATATGCATATAAATAAATAAATAGACTATGTACATGTATTTCATTATTACTACAGTGTGCATTCCTGCTTTACTGCATCCTAATCTTATGCTTAAGATCACCTTGAAAATCACCATGTAAACAATCTTATTTAAAATAATGCCTTTATATTGCTGTATAATACAATCACCATACTTTTTTATATCAGCATAAATGCTTGACTATATTAGACTAACGTTGATACTATGGTCATCATCTAAAAACCATATCTCCTGTCCCTTTGATTAGTGATTGGAAGTCAGTCCTTATCTTGTTACATTTTGTTTATTCGTTATCTTCGTCATGAGTCTGTGGCCTCTTATAAAGTGCTTCTGTGCCTAGCAGCATCAGCATAACGTGCAAAGTTGCTTACTAAAAGTGCTGAGTGTTTATAAGTGTAAAACTAAATATATAAAACAAAGTACTAGTGCTGGTAAAAACCCTATACCTGGTTAAAAAAAAAACACCTGAGAGTACAAATTAATTAAATATTCACATCTAGGTTGCAGCGGTTATTTACAGTTTCTTGTCAACATGCCCTTACTGTACAGTCTATCATGGTACTCCTTGTGGTCGTAATATCAAATCATCTTTCTACATTTTATAGGAAATTGTGCATGTCCTCTGTGTTGTTAAGCCCGTTTGGTGTTCTACAATCCAGTTTTAGAATCATACGTGTTTCTGCTTGCCTCGGTAGTTTCTCCCTATTACCACCTCTTCTAGAGTTGGGAATAGCCTCAACAACGTAGTATTTTAAGCAATTCAAATCGTTGTTGTGCATGCTCTTGAAATGTCGTGCCACCGGATATGCGGTGTCGTTATTAACGATTGCTCGTAGATGCTGCAATATCCTGATATGCACCTGTAGCTTGGTACTCCCAACGTATCTCAAGCCACAGGTGCATGTCAGAACGTACACCGCATATTCTGTTCTGCAGTTATAGCTGCCTTTGATGGCGATCTCTTCTGAACTAAATTGAGTGGTATAATGTGTGGTGTTCGCTCCAAACTTACATGCTTGGCACGATGAGCATTTGAAGAAACCTTGTCTGGGTTTGAGCCAAGTATTTTTTTAGCTCAATTCCGGGCTATTCTTCACTAATTGGGACCTCATGGACCTCATGGATAACGATTTCCTAAAAGTAATGTTGGGTTGTGTGGGGAGTCTAGTCCCTAAAACACCATCTGTGAGAACTATATGGCCTATAGTTCTTACGTATAATGGACCTCACTTTCCTTTCTTGTTTGCTGTAAGTTGTTATGAGTCGGGGTCCCTCATCCATCTGTGCCGGTACTTTGTCCTCATCTGTTCCCGGAAGCAATGATGCCCTAGGTCTTTCACCTGCTTTCTCAACTGCCTCCCTCAATATTCTCTCACTGTATCCTCTTCTCCTGAGTCTAGTGAGTGCCTCTTGAGAGCAGTTTTCAAAATCTTTTTGTGTGCTGCAAATTCGTTTTAATCTGAGGAGTTCCCCATAGGGGATACTTCTTATAAAATGTTTTGGGTGTGCACTGCTGGCATGTAGCGTGGTATTACCAGCTGTTGCCTTCCTGAATAACGTTGTTTCTATTCTTCGTTTGTCGATGTACACCCTTACATCTAAGAATTCAATACTCCTTTGACTCATATGTGATGTGAACTTGAGATTGACAGAATTAATGTTACTTTTCTTAATAAATTCCCTGGCACTTTCCTCATCACCCTTCCACACAATAAAAACGTCATCAATATAGCGTAGCCAATGTATGACATTTTGGACATACGTATCATGATGGATAATTTTGAGGACCTGTTCCTCCCACCAGCCCATATATATATATACACTGGCGGTTGCCAGTAGGTGGTTATATTTAGGACCTAGTTTCTATGGGAAGAGCGTTTGTGTTGCCAATATCTTTGGCGTCATTTGACAAATCTTCATGAATTTTTTCAACCTAATACGATGGTCAGTTCAGCTGCAGTGTTGAAAGTTTTGGGGTGATCCAGCAAGCAGGGGCCAAGAAAAAGGGGGGGGGGGAGTGTCCCAAAATGCTTTTTCCCCATGTTAGTTCCCATAGAGATTTTGAGCACGACTACAGCCCGAACTGCTGGATGGAATTACACCAAAATTGACAGAAGGCTAGCTTTTGGTCCAGAAAGCATGCTTTTTGTGATTTGGTGTAAATCCGTTCAGTAGTTTTAGAGGCATTGAACAAAATCCAAATTTGCATATCTAGGGACTCAGGTCCTCCGTGGATCCGACAGTCCCTGTGCTGAAATCTGATTGGCTGACAACACTTCATCCAAGAAGTGTTGGCAGTCATTTTGGGAGTCGGACTGAGCCAAGTCCTAAAAAAAAATCTAAATTAAAGAAAAGGGGTCAGGGTAGGAATAAGCTGGGAGTAAAAACATTTTGGATCTGCAAATTTGCAGCAAAATTGGAGAAAAAAACAAGCGTGGGCTCCGTGCTTGTTTTTGGATGTCCCGGGTGGGCCATGTCCTGGGGGGATGGGGGGAAAATAATAAAGTAAGTGTACCGCTACTAGAGGAAACGGAACAGCATTGCAACCAAAGTTTATAAAAATAGATGCAATAAGAGAATTTATTTTTGGGCACACCTTGAAATTGTGAGTTTTTGTTTTTAACCAAAACACTCATTTTGAGCATCATAGACTGCCTTGGACTGAGGAAATGCTGTCTTTGAATTTGGATTTGTTGTGTGAAATTTGTGACCAGGCCTCCCAGTGTGCTTCAGGGCACGTGCACTTTATTTACGTTCCTCTATCAGTGACAGGCAGCGCAGTCTGTGCCTGGTCCAACCTCGAGGATTATCGAGCCTGTTCAGTAATAGCGCGTGGTTATGCCGTCCACAGTGAGATGGGATCAGTGCACGAGAATGCATTGGGCCACCTCCTGGGCTGTCGGACAAGGCAGCCCGCCAACCCCAGGCAGTGACGCAAAAAAGTTTGATGAGAGGCCCTAAAAATGCCTCGAGGGTGAGTACTAGTGTGACATACTCGCAAAGTCTTGGGCCAAATTAGTGCCTGACCCTGAAAGGGGGGCCCGAGACTCCCTCCACTGCGGGGACCCGTGTTGTGTCTGAAAGAGGAGCCTGTAAATGTGCGGAGACTTCAAGGAGTGCAAATCGCAGCCCTTTCGAGGAGCTACTCAACATCGGGAAATTCAAGGTGGTTTACCTATGTGTTATTTTGGATTCTTTTAAAATCCCAACATATACCATGACAAAGCTCTTTGGGACTAAGAAACAGAGTAAATTAGGTTGTGCTAGTTGTTCGCCCTTTTTATTGTCAGGCATATGGTAGAGGGAACAGTACACAGAAGCAGTAAAGGTGCTATTTGAAGCGCTATATTAAACAGACATTATTACTAAAGGTATAATTTTAGCTTTTGACCTGAAAGTCAAGACAGACGAGAGATTTGAAAGTGTGCAGAGTTGTAGGGCACTGCAGAGCCTGCACGTGTTCTTTGAAAGTGTCAGTGTTTGGAAGGTGGTGTATATATGGCCAAAACACTAAAAATAAACACATGGGCGTTCAGCGTGTAGCGTGTTGGGAGAGCCACATGCTTCTTTAATGGTTTCTTTAATATACTCAACCGAACGGAGGCAAACGTTCCAATCCCTGAGGAGGAATCGGCGTTAGAGACGCAATAACACGTTTTGGCACACAGTCTAACATTAACTACAGTGCTTAATACGCTGTACAGGTGGCAATGTATGCTGTACATGAAACCGAGAATTTAAGTAGTGGCAGCATTCTGCCTATGAAAATTGACATGTGTTGCAAAGTTTATTATGGTTACAGCCTATGGGAGCTTACATTAACGGAAAGCTAGGTCTGCTGGGAAAAATACAACATGACACTTTAGGTGAAACCTCTCAGCTTATTTTAGTAGGTGCAGTGACGTGGTGCGGGGGCCCCCGAGCTCCAGGGTGCCCCCTCCAGCACGGTACGTAGATAGTGGGCACCTAGCATGAGAGCTCCTGACTGGGTCCGGAGCGTCGCGGGCCCCCTTGCATTTTTTGCCCAAATTTCTGCACACCAAAAATTACATCATCAGGAGCTTTGAAGTGCAAGTGAGGGGTGGGGACTGTCATAGGCCAGTTTGTCATTTTGTGCTTTATTTCATAGTCCAAGAACTGCAACAATTTTTGTGGAGGAATTCAAGTGATTCTACCTCCTGCAAAACGGTGTATACGTACCAAGTAATTCAGAGCTTTGAGTCAAAACAGGTTTAACTTACTGCTTATGATTGGACTTCTATAAACCTCGAATGTTGTGAATAGTTTAAGGTGAGACTTTAGCTGGAAGTTCAAAGTATCACTTCCTCTTCACCCTTGAGCTCAAGTTCATACAACAATAAGACGTACAAAGTGCAGGAAGAAGCATATAGGCTAATTGAAAGCTTAACAGTTTACTATCAAACCCATGCATTCAGTAAGACATGTTTAATCACTCACTTATACAGTCAGTCACGCACCTACTAAATCATCCATTCAGACACATATACATCTACTCATTCTTCACTACACCTTGGCATATATATATATAAAACATATTTAAACTTTACAGAAACACACATTCACTGGATGATGTCATCAATGGTGTCATCAGTGATGTCATTTGAGATGTCATCAGTGATGTTATCAGTGATGTCACTGACCATGTCATGAGTGATGTCATATGTGACGTCATCTGTAACAAAGAAGGGTAAGGCTCTAATCAGTAAGGCTGAGCCAACTAAGCAATAAACAAACAAATTGCCAATACTGATAAATTCTTATTGAACAATGAATCTGCTGCTGCACACCGTGAATGAACCGGAGAGGGATGCTATTCCCAGGGAACTTTGTGCAATAAGAGCCCCCAACCTGCATCAATTATTGAGAGCATCTTTAAACCCAGCCGTACACGCGAAAAGACTGCATTGATTGAGACAGTCTCCTGCCATGACATAACTTTATGAGACATTGACTGCCTGTCAAAAAGTTTAGAAACATTCTTTCCTCAAGTGATCCCCAAGATCGGCTGATCTTTAGTAATAGTGCTTGGTCCTGAGGAGAACCTCCAATTTATTGATGAGAGGTTCGAAACTCGTCGACCAGTCTCTTTTTCTCTCTTTTTCCAAACAAGTGTGGGCATACATTTTTGTTATGTTTTTCTGCCTTACGTTAAAGTGAAAAATTTCGTTGATGTATTTCATGCAGAAACATGACTGTTTTAAACATTTTACACTGTTTGATGTTCTAACACTGTTGCTCTATTAAGCACTGTCTATTATGTATGAATATTTAGTCATTTTTTGTTTTGTATTGTATGTGGTCTTATCATTTTTTTGTCTAAATGTCACCTAAGAAATTTGTTTCATGAATGTTTTGTTATTTGTTTGGTTGTAGAATTATTCATGTGATGAAATGTATTTTGCGTGTATTATTGAAATTGTGAGCCACATTTAAATGATAAAAGATGTGTTTGCTCTGATGTAAATCAAATTAAAATTTTCTTGACACAGAATCTACCCGGGTGCCTTCGATTTGCCTCTGCGCACTTCTGGGCATTCATTGTTCAATAAGAATTTATCAGTATTGGCAATATGTATCGTCATCAGCAGTGCATTGCGGGGGCGCGAGTTATAGTTAGCTCTACTAACTATAACGTCCGAATTTCTCTGGTTTTGTACGAGTGAAATGTCCAACTAACTATAACGTCCCTGAAACCTGTGGTTTTTTCAGTGAATTTCTAAGGTTTTTTAAATGCTAATTTCTAACTATAACGTGCCTGAAACCTATGGTTTTTTTCAGTGAATTTCAATGGTTTTTTAAATGCTAATTTCTAACTATAAGGGCACTGTCCGAGGGCTGCAGCTCCATTCAGCGCTCACCACAGCTAAACCCAGTGGCCTAGTGTAATAATAATAAGCAAAGCCCACTACAGCTCCCTTTGGTGCCTACAGCTCCACAAGGAACCTGCGCCTCCACCCAGGTAGGACATGTGCAGAAAGAGGAAGAAAGCTGCAGAAAGAAGCAAGAGAAATGCAGAAAGAGGCAACAGAAGTCCAGAAAGAAGCCTTGTTGCAAAGTCATCCTGTGCCCCCAACTTTTTGCTGACTGGTACTGGTGGTAACTGACTCTGAGTAACCAGGCCCGGAGCCAGTGCTATTCTGAAAGACACTTAGAATACAGTGAAAACACCTACATACACTAGGGTACACTATGGGTTGGGGTACCCCTGTGATTGGCATGACCTCCCCTGTAAGGCCCTAGTACATAATAGGGTAGGAGGATTAAACTACCTCTAACTCAGAGGTGCAGAAAGAGGCAAGAGAGGTGCATAAACAGGCAGGAAAGGTGCAGAAACAGGGAACAGGGATGAAGAAAGAGGCAAGTTAGGAGCAGAAAGAAGCAAGAGCAGTGCAGAAAGAAGCAACAGAGGTGCAAAAAGAGGCAAGAGAACTGCAGAATGAACGAACAGAGGTTCAAAAAGAGGCAAGAGGGGTGCAGAAAGAGGTACGAGAGGTGCACAAAGAGGCAAGAGAGGTACAGAAAGAGGCAGGAGGGGTGCAGAAAGAAGGAAGAGTAGTGCAGAAAGAGGCAAGAGAATTGCTGAAAGAAGCAACAGAGGTGCAGAAAGAGGCAAGTGAGGTGCATAAAGAAGCAAGAGCAGTGCAGAAAGAACTAACAGAGGTGCTGAAAGAGGCGCGAATGGTGCAGAAAGAGCAAGAGAAGTGCAGAAAGAGGCAACAGAGGTACAGAAAGAGGCAAGAGAGGTGCAGAAACAGGCAGGAAAGGTGCAGAAACAGGGAACAGGGGTACAGATAGAAGCAAGAGAGGTGCAGAAAGAGAAAAGAGGGGTGCAGAAAGAGGCAAGAGATTTGCAGAAAAAAGCAACAGAGGTGCTGAAAGAGGCAAGTGAGGTGCAGGAAAGGGCACGAGAGGTGCAGAGAGAGAAAAGTGGGGTGCAGGAAGAGGCAAGAGGTCTGCAGAAAAAAGCAACAGAGGTGCTGAAAGAGGCAAGTGAGGTGCAGAAAGAGGCAAGAGATCTGCAGAAAAAAAGCAAGAGAAATGCAGAAAGAGGCAACAGAGGTACTGAAAGAGGCAAGTGAGGTGCAGAAAGAAGCAAGAGAGGTGCAGAAAGAGGCAATAGAAGTGCAGAAAGAAGCAACAGAGGTGCAGAAAGAAGCAAGAGCAGTGCAGAAAGGCATTTCCCATTGGTGAAATCAGATTTTAGCATTAGTACGTAGATATAGCAATGTGTGGTTAAGTGTAAATGGAATTCACACCCAAAAATCAGGAATACTCCTGGGAAAACTATGACAACAGCAGCTTCCAAGGGCCCCTCCTGGAGACCTGTGTCAATTAAAAACAAATTAGAAAAATGTGTAGGAGCAGATTTACAATTTTAGTGTGTGGGCCCTGTGACTGTAACACATGGATATAAAATACACTTTCATGTATTTGGTTGGATGACCGTGGGAAAAACCATTATGTGGAGCCGTGAAATAAAATAGTATGTCTTTTTCAATTTTTCATTTAGGAGTGGGAGCTTGAGAGGATAAATTATGTGCGTGTCGGCACTTGTCAGTTTGTGCGTGTGTGTGAATGAGTCTGTGTGAAAGCTAGAGAGCAAGCGAAAGACCTGTGAGTACACGAACATGCCTCATGTGGTGCGGTGTGTAGGGAGACAGTAGTGTGTCGAGTAAAATGTGTGAGCGGAGCTGTATTTTACAATTCCTAGGTGTGGGGAATGGCATTTGTGGGCTCAGAGATTCTTTTGAATGGCTGTAAAGGTGTATAACAATGCATGTGTATATTTTGTGCTCATGCATGCGAACAAGTGTTCTCCAGCTACTGAGAAAGGGCAGTGTACAGTCGACTCAAAAGCCATATTCTGCCTCCATGTTTTAAAGAGGCTTGGGGGTGTGTGCCGGGTATATTGAGAATGGGCGAACCTGCCACCCAGAGGAAGCTGGCGACATTGCAACGGCAATATATTATTTTGAAAGGAAAGCCGGGTCTACGTGGGTTGCAGTCAGTGGGGGTACTTTAGTCCTATCACCCGGCTCCGTGTTAGGGTTTTTTTCTGACTATTCTTATGTGTACGTAGCTGAAGTAGTACCTGCCATCTGCAGAGGCCCAGCGGGATACAGGGGGCTGAGAGGGTCCGCAGCCCCCAGGCTGGCACGTCCCACCACGTCGTGGTCCGCCCGACAGAAGAAGCCGTCTTCCCGCAGTGCAAACTCGTCGCCAGGAATGAGCTGCCGGCTGCACGCCACGCAGCTGAAACACTCGATGTGGTACACCTTGGACTGTGCGCGCATCACAAAGTCATTCTTACTGAAGCCAATGTTACACTTTGCACACTTGATTCCGTACAACCTGTGCCAGCATGGACAGAAAGAGAAGACGGACATTAGTTAAGCGATAATGCACAATTTTTACACTTGGTTCTGTACAACCAGTGCCAGCTTGGGCATTCTACATTTTGTATAAACCATTGAAGCTCTGTGTCCCAGTGCCTGCCATGCACAAACAGCACTTTCTGCAATATATTTAATCCACTGAAGCTCTCATTGCCCACCCGGCACACACAGCACTTTCTATAGTGAGTATAAGCCACTGGAGCTCAGTGTCCAAGTGTCCACTTGGCACAAGCAGCACTTTCTATAGTGAGTATAAACCACTGAAGCTCAGTGTCCCAGTGTCCACTCGGCACAAGCAGCACTTTCTATAGTCAGTATAAACCACTGAAGCTCAGTGTCCCAGTGTCCACCCGGCACAAGTGGAACTTTCTATACTAAGTATAAACCACCGAAGCTCTGTGACCCAGTGTCTGGCACGCACAAGCAGCACTTTCTATGTGTGTATAAACCACTAAAGCTCTATGTCCCAGTGTCTGCCACGCACAAGCAGCACTTTTCACTGTGTGTGTATAAAACAGCAAAGCTTTGTCTCAATGCCCATCATCACAAGCAGCACATTTTACAGTAAAGCTTTCAGCGTGGGTCCTCGCAAGCAGCACTTTCTACAGTATGTTTACACTACTGAAGCTTTCAGTGTGGGTCCTCGCAAGCAGCACTTTCTGCGGTATGTTTAATACTGAAGCTTTCAGTGTGAGTCCTCGCAAGCAGCACTTTCTGCAGTATGCTTACACTACTGAAGCTTTCTGCGTCCGCCCTCACAAGCAGCACTTCCCACGGTGTGTATACGTCACCCAAGCGCTGTGCCCCAGTGTCTGCTATGCACAAGGAGCACTTTCGACAATTAGTGTGAACACGTCTACAGGGTGCGGACCGGGACAGAAACTAAGTCCGGGCACCAAAATAAAGCGTCCCCCCTCAGGGAACCAGATACTTAAATAAATGGCCGCTTCAGCAAATCGCGGCAGTTTTGAAGCTTGTAAAGACACGATGTAATATGGGCTGCCCGACGTCCACGAAGGGGACCCTCCTAAGAGGGTGGCCCCTTTAGTGCCACAAGATGGCACACGGGACAGCCCAGCGTCGCGAGACCCCTTCGGGGTCCCGCTCGTCATTTCCGGCCCAGGCAGGGGAAGGGGAGAGGTATAAGTTCCTCCCCCGCCCACCTACCGGCCTCTTTCTCCTCACCCCTGACGCCGTTTGGAGCTGCCAGCATTAGTTACACGGTGAGTGCATTTGTCCATTCCCCCCCACCCCTCTATTACCCGGTCTCCCCAACGGGGTTGCACCCGGGGCAGGGCAGCCCAGTCAGGCGAGCCGCCTTAGGGGGGGGCTGGTCTGGTCAGCTCCCTGGGGGTTAACGGGGTCTCCTCCAGCCCTTTCCCCAGCCTTGCGTTGGTGGGGGTCGGTGTTGGGGGCGGTAGCTGTCTCTCCAGCACCCGCGCCCCTTCGTTCGTCCGTGTGGGAGGGTTGCCGCTATCAAGTATTGCGGCCTTTTCCCCACCGCCGTGCAGGGGACAACCAGGAGGCGGTAGCAACTGGATTGGTGCAGGCCCGGTTGCTTGGTAAGAGCAAGGGTCGCGCACCTTTGCCCGCCACCCCCACCCCCCAGCCCGATCGAGATTGCCCCAGTGGGGTTGCACCGAGGGCGGCCCGGCCACGCCGCGAGCTGCCGTTGGGGAGGGGGGGAAGGCGTGGGCAGCTCCCTTGGGGTTTCTTCTGTCCCTTAAGGGCTGCCCCTGGCCCCGCGTTGGTTCTGGAGAGTCGCTGTTCTGGGGGTCGGCGTTGGGCGCCAGCTGCTGCACAGCACCCCGCCCCTCATGGTGGGTCCCGGATGGAAGCACTGTGGTCTTGTGCCCCCTCCAGGGCCGGGGAGGGGGGTCAGGGCCGGCGGGGCCCGGTCACATGTGGGTCGGCCAAGTCCTGTAGGCCTCAGCAGCAGGGGTGGGTGTCCAGGCCCCAGCTACGACGGGGATAAGTAAGGGGCGAGCGGGGCCTGGGCCCACGTGGCGGCCGAATACTACAGGCCGCAGCAGCAGGGGTGGGTGTCCAGGCCCCAGCTGCGTTGGGGATAATTAAGGGGCGAGCACCATTGCCTTGGTGCCTTCGGGGCCGGTGCATCCGGCGGCTGGGGGGCAGCGCATGCAGCGGGGCGCCCCAGCCGGTGCCACAGTAAGTTGGAGACGTGGTTGGGCATAGCTTGCCCCTGCTTGTGCCGCACATTAGGACAGGGCCTCGTGGTGGACAACGGGTCAACACCGTGAGGTGGGCGCTCGGGACGGGAGTCGCGGGCATAGCGGGCCCAAATTCTTGTGGGGGGGCCCGGGCCCGGCGCAGCGGCGTGCGGCCTAGGCCTGAGGTCGACTGCCCCCACCCCCCTGCGCATCCACCAGTCCGCGAGGCACGGCGCGCCTTATCAGCAGGGGCCTGGTTAGGCAGGGTGGATTTCCCGCTCCTCCTGCATTCCGGCGATGCACGGTCCCTCCCGGCAGCAGCACCCGCAGGGGCTGGAGGTGACGCTGTAAAGGGCAGCAGGCGGCGTATTGTATTGTATTGTATTGTAAGCACATTTATAAAGCGCGCTGTAACCCTTCGGGCATCCTGGCGCTGCGATACATGTCTATTACCAACGGGGGACACTATAGAACATAATCAGAAAGGTTATACTCTGGGAAAGAGCCAGGTCTTAATTTTCATAATCAGAAAGGTAGCAGGCTCGACTGCGGAGCATCGCCGGTAACTCCCTGCCGCCGGTGCGGCCTTGCGGGCGTCCAAGGCTCCTGTGCCTCTGTGCTGCCTCTGCCCGTTACTCGGGTAAGCACGGATTCAGTTGCACATCTAATAGTCGCATTAGTCTAGGCATGCGTCACGGGGTGCTAGGCCCGTGTCCCGCTTATCGGCAAGGAGGATTACGACAGCTAGGGGGGCGGAGCAGCAGGCGGGGGGGGGCAACATCTACAGAGGATGGCTGGTCCCCCGCTCCATCCTTGATTCGGGGCAAGCACTTAATTCCCCCACGCCTACCAGAGAATGAATGTATCCTTCTGGACCTCATGGAATGCGCTCCAATACATTCGGGTCAAGTTCGCGCTATATAAATCTGCAATAAACAACAACACAATTTTGGGTTTCTTTGCGGGGATGCACAGGCAGCGCCCTGGTCGCCTGTGTTGCGGGCCTGCCCCTTCATATCTTGTATCAAGGGTTGGGACATGTATGCAGCACCCGGGCAGGAATGTTACACTAATGCATGTTCTGCCTTGTGTCCTAGCCTTTCAGTCGGGGCCCAGCAGTTCGCCACCACCCGCTTTACCGGCCCCGCCCAGACAAGGATCATTCAGGTACAGATGGTCTGGGCACGACAGACGACGCCACTTTGGCATGGCCAGGGTACAGGTTAAAGGAAATGTCCTGTTTGGAATCTAACATTTGTTTACTTGCAGAGGCGGTGTCTCTCGATCTCGGCCTTCCCGCGAAGCGTCTTTGGCATCTTTTAGTGTCAGCAAATAGTGGGGCTCATCATTATTTAAACGGTTTATCTTTCGTAATGAGCTTGGTGTCCGTGTTCGAGGGCCGTTTCGCGCTATAGAAACGAACATGCATAATTAAGTCACTGTCGCGTGGCCCCGACCCTTGGGCTCATTTTCAGCCTGCACCGGTTAATCCATTCTCTCGCGGGGTTTTTTCAGGTCAGAGGGCTCTGCAACAAATTAAGTGCACATCGACAAACCACATGACCACAGGCAGTTTGCTTCGCTTCGAATCGAGCTTTGACATTGGTCGTGTCCACCTCATGGTGCTGTTGTTGGTGTCACCATGGTCATAGTTCCCGCACGCGCGGGTCAGTGGCCGCCGAGTGCAAGCTGTCACAAGGCCGTGGGTGAAAGGAGTTTCTGTGCAACTCATTGCCAACCAGTGGGTTGAACAAACATCTCCATACACACAACCGTTACTGGCCCTGCTTTAGTGGGGGCAGGGGAGTGAGCTGAGCTGAGTTATAAGGAAGTTGGTCGTGAGCTTGACATGACCGGGTCTAGTGGGTCAGTGGTCTATCACCTCCACCGCAGGGATTAGGTTTGCCCTCAGGGTCACATGGCTCTAATCCCGGTGGGTACACTCAGCCTTTCATCCTGCTGAGGTTGATAAAGTGAGTACCATTGAGTTGGGATCCACAACTCTGCTCTGGGTGGCAGTACATGGCGTTATATGTTTGAGGACACAGCACAAATGCGTGGGGTTATTCATAGTAAAATGAGTTGTCGATTGGGGGACAGGTAGGGGTGTGTCCTGGGGTGACCCAACTGCGGGGTCACAAGTGAAGAAGCAATGGGCGTCCGCCTTGTCTGGGCCCGGCAGTATTACCTAACACTTCTTCTTGGCAATACACATCCTCTTTAGTGACGGGTGTGGCTCGTTCATTGGCCTCCTCACCTTTAAGTATTGCTGGAATCCTGGTAGGGGGTAATGTCTGGGGGCAGTGACGTGCCAGAGGGCGGGTGAATTGCATTATTCCCTCTCGAGGGAGTGGGAAAGAAGCAGATCTGGATCGTGTTTCTTCCAGAAGTGTGAATACAACAGGCACATTACATGTGTGGCATAGGGGTCATTGTCACAGCTGCATTCTCCATACATTTGGGTCAGGGGAGGCAGCTTTGCCTTGCAGGTCTGACAGTAAGGACCTTGATTAGTCTTAAATAGTTTCTTCAAACGCTCGCATAGCCACAAGGGTCAAGTGTCGGGCCAGCCCTGTCAGGCAGTTGGTTGTGCTGCCTGGTGAGAGGTGCAGGGGGGGGTGGGCCCTGCAGCGTCAGTGAGGCAGGTGTACTAACATGGGGGTGTGGGGTGCCTCCTTCCAGCACAAGCTTTGTTGTGCAGCGGGGCATGGCAACACCCGGTTGGGGAGATAGGGATGCAGCAGCTTCCCAGAAGAGCCTTAGGGGGTGACTCGGAGCACACAGAGGGTTGAAAAGAGAGCTCCAGCGTTTTAGGTGCCTCGAATTCTTATTTCTCGCAGGTGCAGAGCCAGCCATGCTGTTATCTTGTCACACCAGGGTCACCTTTTACTGGTCAGACCAGCGTGATGTAATTATCTGCTGGGCCAGCTTGGTCACAGCAGGTTTAGAGGCTAGGATGGACAGGTGCCTCAGAAGCTCGGAGGCAGGCAGGCCTGCGGATGTCTTGGGAAGTTCCCTGAGGGTTACTGTCATGAAGGCCAGGGATAGAGAAACTTCCATTGTTTGGGGGGGCCATACTCGCAGTGAACGATGTTATATCTATTCCACTGCAGCGCCAACTGGTTTGGGGCCAATGTCTCAGCAACCAAAATCCAGAGTGAATTTAAAATACAGCTTTTGCTGTTGGGCTCAATGAGAGTTTCGGTGGCAGAGTGGTGTTGCCACGTCCAGCCATATGCATAGGTTCCAGTTCAGGATCCGGAGGAAGCAGAATTTGGGGCAGCTGGGTTTACCTCCAAGGGGTGGTTTTCGTATAACTCAAAGGGGTTGTTTCCGGAGTTGAGGTCCTCCTGGCCTGGAGGGCTGCTTGGCATCCGAAGTCTCTTGCATATTGCCTGTCTTGGGTTCCCCAATTACTTCACACATTTATAGATATGTCCTGGTTCATTGCGTTGTTTATTAAGGTTTCCATTGCAAGACATCCATTGCTTAAGGCCACTTGCTCCGAATTGCTTCAGAAGCGGCAGGCACGTATCCTGTTAGAGACGGTCACCAACGTATATATGTCTTTTGGTCCACGGGAGAAGGACACGTACGCTCAACGTTTATGAACGGGAGCGATAGGGGAGGAAGTGCCACAGGGTAGATGGGCACTTACGCTCATTGTATACTAACTGGAGCAATAGGGGATGAAGTGTCAGAAGGGGCACGACTAAAGAAGTTTGAAACTGCAGGTAGCACATTTGGTTTTGTGCATGCTAATTAGGCCTTTTAGTATTGTGGTATTTGGTGTATGATCCGTACGAGGTAGTCTCAGGGATGCTCAGTGTTAATCTGTACGTCTTGTGATTGAAGGGACGATTGGCCTTTTCTGACTTGCCCTTGTCCATTATTCGTTCCCACTCCCGCAGAGCCGGGTGTAACGATGGTACCCTTCCCTAGATGCACGGCGCCTCTAGGGTCCCTCTTAGGACTCAGCTGGCTATCTTATTACAGAATTGGTTATCAAGCAGTTGGCATCATCGTATCCGACTCACACTTTACATCTGGCCTTTGAGACCTTGTGACAGGGGAGGGTCTTTCAAACTGTGACTCTAATTTTATTTTATGCATGTTATCTTTAAAAGAGGTTTCTTTAATTTGGCAGGACTTCAAATGCCCAGTTAAATGCCACTTGATTTTCTGACTCCTTGTTTTAATAATGGCGGTCACAAAGTGATTAAGGGACATTCTAGCTGCCTGCAATCTAAGTGCTTGATCGGGTGATGCCTTCCTGTACCAATCAGTCCACAGTTTTCCACACTAGGAACATGAACTCTTGGTGCTACCTTAACGGCAGTATCAGTCTTGACATATGCTTCTTTAGTAAGAGAGCTCAGTGGGTTAAGGCGTACACTGCAAAGATCTGTTGGTAACCATCAAAGGTTTGCTTCCAAGGTTTGTAAAGTTGATGAGAGGGGTCATGTTCTGCTGCAAAGCTCTGTGCATAATCTATAGGGCACAGATTTGAATACTAGTACATGTCATGATGTGTTCTTGCAATTGGCAGAGAGTTCGAGGTGTAATCTTCAGGTCAAGATCCTTTTCTAACAAGAGAGCTCACTGGGGTATGTGCCTGCTTCAAACCCCATGTAATGTTCAGTGCATAAGGACCTAGCTCAATCTTTCACTCATTGAGTGTGATAAAATTAGTACCAGTAAGTGGCAGGTCCCGCTGGGCGCCTACCTCCGGGCCACTTGCAGGTTGTTTATGGTGTTCTCTAAGGGCAGAGGAGGGGTCTTGGCAAAGTGAACCTGGACCGAATCACCTACCTCATTTCACAGGATCACTCCCTGTTGGGTCTATCCAACGATCATCCCTATTAGCATGTAGTACTGCAAGATTTTGAACAGGGTCAAACAGGCAGGGGATTGACTTGGGGAGGCACAAAAGATTATTCCCCCTGGGTACTGGACCATGTCGCAACATTGTTTCAATACAGTTGTATCAACAATCCTGGGGAGGGGCTAACCTGTGGCCAGTTAACGGGATCGTCCCTCAGCATAACCAGGGTGGGTGCACCGGTACAGCTACGCATCTTCAGTCATAACCCTTAGTCGGATGGGGATTGGAGTCTGTTCAGTCTGTCCCCTTGTTCTCACCACCCCCTTGCCGGCTTCCTGGTATACACTAACAGAGGTGGCATAGGGCCACTCACGCCAGGGTTGGGTCGGAAGGAGGATGACTCAGCTGCGATAGATCGCTGTCAGACGGTGAGGATCCTGCAGGCAATTGGAAAATAAAGGGCAGGCTAGTTGTGCGTAGTTTCTCCAGGGTCCCACTAGCCAAAAGCATGGCCCCTGTTTGACACACCGGGATACCTCTTAGAACCGCTGGCTTATGGGCTACATCGCTAGTTTCAACAGTCAGCCTGGCGGGTTGCGCTAGTTTGTCATGCCATATGAAGCAGAACACGGGGGTCAGGTGCGATGCCATGGCATTACTGGGCCATACAAGGGCAGATGGGTACAGTGCCAGGAACCGCGTGAGCTAGTGGCTAGATCTAAGTACGACAGGTCTGGGGTGGCTTTGAAGATACAGGATGCGGTGCTCTTGGGGGCTTCCCTCAAAATAACTCTAAGAAGATCTAAGACGGACCAGTCCGGGGAGGGAAGTGTGTTCTGGCTACACAGTCTGGGTTTGGCAGGTATTGCCCAGTGGGCCTGTTCGCCGCCTACCTGGCCCTGCGCCGGGCAGTAGAAGGTTATCTTCTCTTGCATGCAGACGGCACGCCCCTTACGAAGTTCCAGGTGGAACACATAATGTACGCATGCCGGCGCTGTCAGGCAACATGGTTCCGGGCAAGCGTTTCTGCTGCCACTCTTTCTGCATAGGGGCATCAACAACAGCATTTAGGGAAGGCTTGGCAGCAGAATGTATCAAACAAGTGGGGCGGTGGGAGTCCCAATGTTTCAAGAGATACATACGGCCATGAGCTCACGAACTTTAATGTTGTTTCAGGCACCGGAGTCCCGGTGACTGGCAGGAGTGTGTTGTGAAGTGTAATTTTCTGTTTGCAATTTTGGTGTGCTGTGGTGTCAACAAATGTTTGCAACATCACACGTCTTTATTTGCCAGGAACAAAGGTCTGGGTTATTGGCCATTCTGGCGTCTTGAGACTGGCACGATGGGCTGAAAGAAGGAATTGGAGGCATGGCTTTTCCAACACCGAGATAATTTGGCTGGGGCACCCAGGCATGCGATGGAATGGGTTGTTGGGCAAACTGCAGCAGAGACAGGGGGGGAGGCAGCCGTCCTCCCAACGTTCTAGTTATACACCTGGGGGGGAACGACCTGACTGCCCTGGGGAAGAGGACATTGCTTCAAAACATGAAGACCACAATGTGCAAATTCAGCAACCAGTTGGGCACATGTGAACTTTGGTGGTCTGAGATCACCCCCCCCCCCCGGCTCCTGTGGCATGGAGGGTAGGCGATGGAGGCTGTGCGCAGGAGGGTCGACGGCGCTATGCCTAAATTCACAGAGCAGAGGGGATTTGGCTTCATTAGACATGGGTTGCTGCACGCCAAATCCACAGGGTGTTTCGAGGAAGATGGGGTACATCTTTCCAAAATAGGCATGGACTTGTTATTGATGGATCTGGGGGAGGCCCTGGAAATAGCAGGATGTAAGTAGGAATGCCGGCCTTGGT
Source organism: Calotriton arnoldi (assembly GCA_963921515.1). Taxonomy (NCBI): domain Eukaryota; kingdom Metazoa; phylum Chordata; class Amphibia; order Caudata; family Salamandridae; genus Calotriton; species Calotriton arnoldi. Next base: position 54,443 of record CAWUFW010014742.1, read on the forward strand.
GGGGGGCCCTGGCTGTGACGGTCGCCACACCCAGGGCTGTGGCGGAGTTACAGGGCGATCCAGAGGCGGAAAGGTACTCAGGGGTACCCTCTTCATGAGCACAAAGGGTGGACCCTGAGGTGCGACGGCGCCCCGTCTGTCCTACGGGCGGTTGGAAACCTGTACAACAGGGGGTCGCTTGAACGCTCCTCCCCTCGTAGGGGAGGGCGTGAGTAATGGGGTGGACCGACGGTTCACCAGAGGTGGGAGGGGCTATCCCCTCACCATAACCGCTAAGCACCGATTGGCTAAGGCCACGATGCAAGTTGGCCCATCAGGTGGTAGGCCGCGAGGGGCGGCTTGCCTTTGGATCGCCTGTAAGATAACCCACCATGTTGGCATAGTTGGTATGCTAATAAACCTGCAGCAATTTTCTCCACGAAAAAAGTGTCTTGTCTGTTTATTTATTCGGTATGATGCTGCATGAGGGGTGGTGAGTGTTGCCGATATTGGCACTAAGCTGTTTGCATCGTATGGGAGGGAGACTGCGTGCATTTGAGCATGGTGCAGTAAATTCTTCCGGTAATATTACAGAACTCAACGGTAAACACCGGCCTACCAGACCATAACACCGAACCACAAACAGCAAAATACCGACTCACACAGATACCTGTGACTAGCCTATCAGGCAGTGCAGGACTGCCCCCATAGGCCAGTGCGACCCTGCATGTCTAAATAAATGAGCAATAATATATGTTCACTGGAAAAGCGCCCACGCACACAACCAGGCATTCCTAGTGAGCAGCAAACACAAACAAACATTCAGCACATGAGGAATCCTACACCACGTCATTGCAGCTATGTGTAACGGAGGCACTAGTGCTGTGTTGTGAACAGTCAGTGTAGATGGAGCCTCCGCAGGCAAAACACAGTGACTTTATGTTGTGAAATGCGCACTGTAGAGCGCCGCGAAACCCGGGTGGGCAAAACTCGCGCTTTACGACAGTTCGTTTAAGGTTTAAGACAGTTCGTCTATAGGCTTTGCTTTAAAAAAAAAAATGCCACTCGGAGGTCGAGGTGTACATCTCTTAAGTGCCCAAAATACGAGTTGCATATCTGAGGTCTCACGCAGGCGCCTGTCCACCTACCTGTGCGCTGCACCCCAGCTCCGTGCCACCGGAATGACACCAAAACTAACATTTATTCTGCTGCGCTGCCCGAAGGATCCCTTCCACCCCTTGCCTCCCTGAGTAAACACGTGCAGTTATGTGCTTTTAGCATAATATTGCTCAAACACATTAACTGGCCCCACATTTGCACTGCTCTGCCTGACTGAAAGAGTAAAACTTATTCTCCCTTCCGACCGAGCTTTTATTCTGGCCAGAAAAAAAACCAGGGCAGTGCATATTTGTAGTTGGTAATTGAAACAAAAAAAAATGTTTGTTAGTAAGAAGTACACATGTGCCAACGTCTCACACTGTTTACCTAGTTTAACAGCACCTGCGAGGATTTAATTTACTTTCATTTAGATTTGTCATAACACTGTTGCGCCAAAATTATCTGTAATCAGCAGTGCTTTAAATGGGAAAAAATAAGTGCAGGTACTCATTAAAATGCGCTAGAGGTGTAGTGAGGGGGCGGGGCTAAGGGCAAGACATGATGATACTTAACAACTTCTATATTATTTATTTTTATTTATTTATAAAGTTTTATATAGCGCTGGCTAGACCCGGAGGTATCAGAGCGCTTTACATAAGGATCAGTGCGTTACAGGTTACATAGTTACAGGATCAGCGAGTTACAGGTTACATAGTTACATCAATTAGATCAACGAATAACGGAGGGGGGAGGAAAAACAGCAGGGGGACGAGGAAAACAATGTCAGATGTCCGGCTGGGTAGGTGATGGCCAAGGGGGTGAACCAGAGCCAGACTCCTCTATAGCTGCAAAGAACAGCTCCACCGGGCATCAGCCAAGGTTGCTCGGGCTCCGCAGTAGGTACAAAACTATATTAGTTGCAGCACATACCAAAACACATGAGAAATGTGTTTATATAAACAAAGCAGGTTAACTCATTACACAAAATGAAAGAGAAATGGAATAATATGGTAACATTTCCTTTTTTTGCAATAGTTGCACCTTCTTAATGTCATACTGTTAATTGCTGTTAAGCACAATACTATATATTTTTGAGCACGCGAGTAAGAAGAAACTGCAAATACCCCCACGTCGAACCAAAGCTCTTATGGCACCAAGCAAATGAAGCAACTCATTATGACCCTCCCCAGAAGATATCTCTTGTCTCTTCCATTGATCTATCCATACATCCTTTCATCCTACCATTTACCTGCTGATGTCCACCATTTAACATTTACATTCTATCGTCTATTCAGTCTTTCATCAATCATTCAGCTTTCACCATTCCGTCTATCCACCCTTCATATCCAAACCTATCCATCCATTCATCTCCAAACCTATCCATTCATCCTTTCACTCATCCATCTCTTTATCCACCCTTTCCCTCATCCATCAATCCTTTCGCTCATCCATCCATCAACCCTTTCACTCCTTTATTCCATCCACCCTTTCACTCAATCCCTCCTCTCACTCATCCATCATCCACCCTTTAATCCATCCTCCCTACCTTTCATTCATCCATCCAATCTTTCACTTATCCAACCATCATCCGCCCTTTTATCCAATCATCCAACCTCTTTCACCCATGCATGCTTTTACTCATCCATCCATCCATCTATACATCCACCCTTGCTCACTCATCTATCCACTCACTCACCCACCCTCCCTTTTACGTTATTTATGAATCTTTGTCGCCGAGCAGACATGTACAAACAAAGTGCCACCCATTTTCTTTAAAATACCTACTGAGAGTGTCTGGATTCTCTCTCTTTTTCTCTCACTTTTTTTCTTACAAAAACAGGCATACACACAAACATAGCAGACACACAAAAGACTAAGGTAGATGAAAGCCATCTTTTCTCTTCACCTACCATGGCTTTTTTAATTGCCACCAGGGCCGGACTGGCCGTGGTGCCTGATTGCCACTGCCAGGGCACTGACATGATTCCTGTGCTTGCAGGAATGCACAGGATAGTGTGAATGTGATTGACAGCACAGGGCCTGAATGGACCCTGCTCTGTCAAGCACAGCGTGATTGTGAGCACCCGACATTATTCAAATGAGCCCTGCTGAATAGCTCAGCTGGGGCTCAGATCAGGGGCTGCAGAAGCGGCGCCTTGGCTGCCAGAGACACGTCCCACTCCTGCTCACCAGCACAGTCATGAGTACCAGTACTCTCCACAGCAGTAGAGAAGTGCTGGTACTCAGTACCGGTGAGTACCGGCCCATTTAAAGCACTGGTAATCAGAGACAAAAGTGGGTAAAAAGATGCCTCTTGGCGAGGTGCTCCACCCGCGGATATTGTTTCTATATGTCCGTGGAGGCACAATGCAGGAAACACAGTCTGCGTGAACAGCTCCGGGCAGCCATGACTCTTTATAACCCCGCCCATGGGTCTCTTCAAACATATAAAAGTTTAAATGATGCCACCTCGTGAAGCGACCTACAAAGCCCCTCTACGCCCCACAGACGAACAGTGCACTCCCAGGGGCTACGGAGTAGTGCCCCGTTTCCATAGCTATGAAGCGCCCAAAAGGCTTATCATTTCCAGAAATGTCGCGAGGCACGTGTCTTCCAGTATGTTATCTACGTGGTAAATTAAGGAGTCGTGAACAATTGCATATTAACAGATATGCTCTGTAAATATGTATTTATTTGTACAGCTTTTCGGGTGCAGATGATTGCACAGAAAGACACGCTGGGGTGAGTTGAATTGGACTCGACTTTGCGTGTAATATCACAAGGCACCGAAGTACAATATCGTGCACTGCGAGACAGAAGAGTGTGTCTAGAATAACACAATGTTTACTCGAGTGCTGAAGTCGGGAGTAAACACCAAGTCAGGGCCCCAAGATTAGTAACTTCGGTGCTAAACCGCACCCCTTCTCGACTGCCAACAGCTCACTTCATGAGACCCTGTAGGGCGGTGCACTTTTTTCACCACAGCCTAAATACGGCAATTTAAAAAAATGAGAGCCCCGGGGAGGTAGTGGTCCCCGGGGCTGGGGGGGGGGGCCGCGTGCCCCCCGCACATAATGAGCTTAGCCCCGGGGAGGTGGCGGTCCCCGGGGCTGCGGGGGCCCCCGCGGGCCCCCGCTATTATTTTTTCACAATGCCCCCAAAACCTGGCCCACCCGGGGGCCTCATTAAAATGAAGCGGGGGAGCCCGCGCTTCATTTTTTTAAATAATTTCGGCGGGATTCGCGACCCCAATGCGAATTCCACCAAAAATGCATTTTTTTGGCTCTGGGGGTCCTTGTGGGACCCCTGAGCAGGCCTAGGGGGTCAGGGTGTTTCTACCCTGCCCCCTTTTCTTGTTTTTTATCTTTGTTTTACTGTTTTCTTGTGACTCGGTTCTACCGAGTCACAAGATGGCTGCCAACACTTCCTCTCTTGGAGTGTTGGCAGCCAATCAGAATTGAGCTCGTGCCTGGGAGGGTTCGCGAACCCTCCTCGGTGCTCAGATATCGATATTTTTCTTTTTGAAATTTCTCAGGAACTACTAAACGGAATTACACCATTTAAAAAAAAGGGCGCTTTCTGAACCAAGACCTACCTTTTTGCCAAATTTGGTGTAATTCCATTCAGCAGTTCGGGCTGTAGCCTGTTCCAATTTTTCCTATGGAAATTAACATGGGGAAAACGCGTTTTGGCACCCCCCTTTTTTCTCGGCCCCCGCTTGACGAATCACTCCGAAAATTTCAAGACAGGAGCTGACCTGAGCGGGCCATTAGTTTTGAAAATTTCGCGAAGATTCGTCAAACGACGCCAAAGATATTGGCAAAAGAAAAAACGCTTTTTGAATAGAAACAAGATCCTAACTATAACTACCTAGTGGCGACCGCCAGTAGGTAATATATATATATATATATATATATATATATATATATATATATATATATATATATATATATATATATATATATATATATATATATATATATATATATATATATATATATATATATATGAATACTCCATCCCACTCCAGCAAAGAAGAAGGCACGTACTCGAAGATGTAAGGTATGGCTTTCTTTATTCAATCAGGTCTCACACGACCCCATGGCTAGAGAGACGCGTTTCGGCTTCACAGAAGCCTTTATCAATCTCTATATATATATTATATATATATTCACTGAAAAAACCAAAGGTTACAGGGACGTTATAGTTAGGAATTAGGCTTTAAAAATCCTTACAAATTCACTGAAAAAAACAAAAGTTACACGGACGTTATACTTAGATTAACCGAGCTATACCAGTATTCATCATTATGATCAATTGATCTTTAGAGTGAAGGATGAATTTGCCATGGTTCTAAAAATGCTTTGTATAATTCTAGAGCGATAAAGTTTTTGGGAGAAAAAAACTAATTTGCATAACTATGATGGATTTCAAGCAGGAAGTTGTTTTTAAATTATAATCTCAAATCCAGGGTATAATGTATAAATTGTGTTTTGGTTTAGCTATTTTAATATGAATAAATTTGGAATATATCTGCAGATAATGTGATTAAGCTTCACGATTGTATGCTACCTTGAAGTATTTCTTTCTGCTAAGTCTGTTGTCCATGTTTATGGGGTTGTATGCATCACGTGGGTGTCATTTTTAAATCACTATAAAACTAAAAATGGGAGTGTGGCTCCGTTATGTGAACAAGGCAGGGGATCCTGCCGAAACGAGTCATAGCCCGATAAAGTAATGGAATAAAAATTGGACTCAACTTTTCTGGTGTCACCGTGTCTCTGTTTGGTGCGACGTAAGGAGGTGCCGGTTTGTGACGATATATATATATATTCACTGAAAAAACCAAAGGTTACAGGGACGTTATAGTTAGGAATTAGGCTTTAAAAATCCTTACAAATTCACTGAAAAAAACAAAAGTTACACGGACGTTATACTTAGATTCTGAATTTACACGCACAAAGCCATAGAAGTTCAGTGGTTATAGTCATCACATCCTCGTCATGCACTGCTAATTACCCCACATATTACAACACTTCTGACATCTTTGATAGCATCATTGTTAATATCACTGTAACATTTGTACTAAAATTATTGAGGAGAAAACTGTGCATGGTGGGGGCGTGAGTTATAGTTATCTTAAGGAAAGAGTGATTGTTACTTCAGCTAACTATAACTGCCGAATTTCTATGGTTTTGTGCAAGTAAATTCAGAACCTAACTATAACGTCCTTGCAGGGGCGTAACGAAACTTGAGGGGGCTCCCCTGCAAGGTACGCGGTGGGGCCCCCTCCGAGCTCAATCAGGAGCTCTCCGGCCGAAGTACTGTGCTCGTAACCTTTGTTTTTTTCAGTATATATATGCACTAAATGCCTTTGTGGCCTTACGGTAGGAATTGGATGTTCCTTCAGTAAGATAGAAAACTGAGGGTCCCTCCTCATGAATTACATTTTTAGGGATTCATGTTGACTCTATTGTGGGTGAATGCAGGCTGCCTCAAGGGATGGTCAGCAACTTCATCCAATCAATTTAGTTAGTGCTGTCACATAAAAAGTTACACTGCACTAGCTCCAAGTTTTAGTGTGACAATTAAACTTTAATTTGAGGATTATACTTATGTTTCGCCCCTTTTCTAGTTCAATTGCCTGGCCAATGGCAGGTTCAATGCAAAAGCATCATCACATGAGGCTTTCCACTGTAGTAAAGTAGGACTTGAAGATTAGGCCCAGTTCAATGGTTCTGTGATTTGCCCATCCCTGGCGGTGTTCAATCAGATGTTAGGCTTGTACACCCATGCCGTGGGCAGCATTGGTGTTTTTGGCGGCAGTAGGTAGCCAGTGCTAAAGGGAAGATTGGCATTTGTCTTGGCATGAGGCAGGCTTGACCAAAATTAATGCCTTTTTGGAGTTATTCCCTATAATTGTTGTTGTGTATATTTGGTCTGGTGACTTCAGGAGCAAGAGTGTCATTTTTTGGTCAAACAACATGTCAGTAGTTGAGGTGATAAACAGACTAGGCCTTGTGTAGATATGTATTGAGGTTACTGAAACACTTGGTCTTCCTCTGCGTGAAGCTGAATGTGGTAATTAAGGCTAGGCATGTACCTGAGATCTTTAATAATGCAGACAATGTTTTGCCCAACTCCAAGCTACAGGATTTCTGAAAGTACCGCCCCAGCACAGCAGAACAGACCAGAACTCCTGGAGGACCTTTAGAGGATTGGTGTCCTGTCTTGTCAGGCACAGTAACAGTTTCCCTTGCAAAGCACACTCACAATGCCTTTAAGAGGGCTTTTCAAAATTATAGGAACTTTTTGAAGGAACAGCAAGGCAATGATCTTTTTCTGTGCAGAATCTGTCTTTTCTTAAATGCGCTGCAAGCTTAGGGCAGACAGCGTCATATGCCAGGGCTCACATAACAGCCATAGGGGTGTTCTAAAAAACGTCATGAGCCCGGGACATTGCGAATAGCCACCTGGTGAAGGAAGCTTTGGCGGGTTGGGCAGCATTATCTGCTGGGAGAAAGGAGTCAAAGAGACCCCTAGCCATAACAAAACTTTCTATAATTCTAGCTTACTTGCTCACTGTGTGTAGCACACTGTATAAGGGGACTCAGTTCGCTGCCTTCATGGTAGCTTTTTATTGGTCCTTCCCCATTGCTGAACTAGAGAGAATATCTAAGCAGGATCATTCGGGGCGGGGGGGGGTTGCAGTGATAAGATGTGCAAGTATCTAATGGGAAACTGGTCATCCATTTAGCAAGGTAAAAAATAGATCAGGTAGGAGAGGGTGCCATCATCGAATTATTGGCTGCCCCCTCACCTCTCATTTACCCAATTTCCCATATGCAAGTTTTCTTAGCCTTAGGTCCTGACTTGGAGGTTCCTATGCTGTTCATTCATCAAACTGGGGCGACTCTGTTGTCCTGTTATCAATTTTCTGCAGTTTTGGTCGCAGCCCTTAAAGCAGCTGGCATTTGCCTTGACAACTGTTCGTCCCACTTATTTTGATAGGTGCAGCCACCATTGCGGTAGGTGTAGGTCTTATTCAAGAAGAAGCCAATAACATTGGGTGTGGATCCACCTCTTACTTTAGGCACTATGTGCGCCCTGAGTTACTGTAGTGTTTATTCCCTTTGCCTCTTCCTTTTTTCTCATTTATTCTCTCATAGTAGCAATGTCAGCCAAGGTTGTGTGAATCATCAGTCATTCCTTTGTTCAGCGGGCAGCATACAGGTTGCAACAGCTCTGTAAAACTATGCTAGTGGATTTGAGGGAGGTCTTCTTCAGGTGGTGCGGTGTTTGCGGTTTGAAGGTGGCACAACTTCACTATTTGATGGAAGGCACAAAGAGTTGTGAGGGACTCCAGTCCCTGGATCTCATCATCATGCATTTGGGCAGAAATTACTTCATAAAAATGCGCCAGGAGGAGTTGAGGGAATGTGTTTTGAGGGAGTTCTCCTAGCTTGGGTGGTCATTCCCTAAGGCTTTCCTAGCATGGTCACGGATGATCCAGAGACGAGTTTGGGGTGCGGGCACGAAATCCAGGGCAATCAACGTGTCTGTAAGTCTCCTTAATAAAGAAATAACCAGGTTGTGTGCGAGGAGGGATCACTTAATACAAATTCCTCATAAGTTGCTGAGAAGTGATCAAATGTTTTACAAGGATGGGGTTCATGTGTCAGACTCAATGATGAACCTATTCATTGATGCTATTTGGGCCTCTGCAACAGCTAATTTTAAGGCTAGTTGACCTCTTTCCCAATGAAGACCACTGTCTGAGATGGTCAGACAGCAGTCTTCATTATGCAAGGACATTCATACTGGGTTGTGGGGTGTAGACTCACAGTTCAGACAGCTGCATGGGGCATTGGCTCCCCGTCTCATAGCATTTGGTGGTACCTGGTGATGAGAAGGGACAGGTCCATGGCAGGTGTTCAGTTGGGTACAAGTTGGAGATTGTCCCTCAGGGATACAGGTGGTTTCAGCTATCTGATCTGAGTTGAATGAACATTCAAAGATTAACCTGAGTGCTGTGTAACACATCATGTAACTGTAGATTGTAAACAGTTGTAAATACATTAGCTCTATTTTAGGAAGATTGTAAGTGTCAAGATTTGTGAAAGAGTGTAGTATTCTTAATTATGTGATTCGTGGGATTTTTAATAATTGAATCTCTTGCTGTTATGTTTGTGATGTAAACTAAACATGACCTGCATGTAGCCAACAACTATTAGGCGTAGTTGTCAAGTCATTGATTTGGTTGAGTTGGGAGGGGTGGGATCTTTAACTGGGAGCTTCCTGGCCGAAGTGACAAAACCAAGATCCAAATCAGAATATAAGGGGATCCTTCATTCTGTGTGCAAATTGCAGACTGTCTCAGTAATGTCCAGATATGAATGCAAGAAAACCGGCTCTGCCTTACTGCATATTTGTGGCTGTTATTCTTGTTTCTGGGGGACTTCCACCCATCTATTGTTTGACTAGAGATCCTTTATTTGACCACTCATAGACATCAAAGATATTTAATGTTGTAAGTCTATGTTGACAAAGTCCTGGCCATCTGTCATTACCCAGACCATACCTGTTCCTCAGTTAGTGTTTCTCTGATCCAGGCAGGATGTTCCTGGGGTTGTAGAGTCCCTCCAGGGCATTTAGCGGAGTTTGGGGCAGGTCTCAGTGTTTTGGGTCCATGCATCAGTTTGCTAAGCCAGAGCAGGTGCACCTTGATGAACAGGAGGACCAGAATATGCAAAGATATTCAAAATGTCCATACTCAAATGGCGCCTCAGATGTGATACTTAGAGCTGCAGTGTGCTCTAGGCCTTCAACCACATGCACACCTGTTTTAATCCTGTTTGTTTTCATTATCAGATTTGACTCTCTAATTTTAGTTCCTATTTAATTTCCCTTTAAGGTTTTCAGATCTGCTGCTTCCTCCTTGTCAACTGGAACTTTTCCTGGAGATCTCCAGACTTCTGGGCTTCGCTATTCTGTCTAAAGTGTCTGATTAGAAACTGAGGGCCAGATGTATAACTCACCAATTTGTTACTCACAAATTGCATCGCATTTGCGACTCGCAAATTGGGATGTATAACAGTGTCTCAGACACTGTTTGCGATTCGTAATGGGGTCGCAAATTGCATGCCTCATGAATATTAACGAGGCATGCGCAATTTGCGACCCCATTAGGAATGGCTAGCACTCCCAGGGATGGTGGCCTGCTGGGGTCAGCAGACCACCATGTCTGGGACTGCTTTTAAATAAAGCAGTTTTTTTTATGCTGCCCGTTTTCCTTAAAGGAAAACGGGATGCATTTAAAACAAAAAAATGAAACTTTTCAGTTTCACCTTTTTAAGGGCAGGCAGTTGTCCCTGGGACCACTGCCAGCTCTTAAAAATATTTTCTCACATACTCACAAAGGAGAAGGGGTCCCCTGGGGACTCCTTCCCATTTGCGAGTGGTGTACCACCTACTTGAAGTAGGTGGTAAAATGCAAGTGTTTTGCGGCCGCAAATGCGGTTGCAAAACAATTGTACATGGCATGGTGACTCGCTATTAGGAAGGGACGCCCCTTCCTGATAGCGGGAGTCACAAATGCTATTTTGCAAGTCAGTGACTCGCAAAATAGCATTTGGACATGCCATTACCCTTTTTTGCAGTCGCAAACGGGAGGATCTCCCGTTTGCAGCCGCAAAAAAAGGCTCGTACATATGGCCCTAATATTCCAGAATTGGGGTTGGGTATACTTTATGGGACGTTCACAAAAACACAACTTGTTTGTTTGCTGACCTTTGTACATACCAAGTTGTTTTCCTTCTATGACAGTTCGGCTGTGTTGAATCCTGAGCTGCAATGTCTACCTTTGCCCCATTGTTCCTGTTTTATTTCTTAGATTTATTGGTTTCATCCATCATTGTCAAGATACAGGTGACTGGGAACAGTTTTGTTTAGTACTGAAGAGACCTCACCTTCTGGCACCCTCAACCCTCAAGTCGATGGTACCATAAAAAGTGCTCCTCCTCAACAGCTGAGTGTGCAAAGATAGAGGTGCTGAGATTTATACAGCGCAAACCAAGCAAAGAGTGCTGTTCATGGAACTGAATTGGGAGACATTACAAGATTGTGTACATCAAGTGAGCAGGGAGATGGAGGACTGTGCTCTGTGTTAAGCCCAGGGAGCTGGTATACTCCCTATCAATGTCAGAATGGTGAATAACTAGATGGACCAAGAGATATGGAGTTCTGTTCCATGTGATTTTTGCCGCTTCCGGGAAGAAAATTGGGGATATGTTCCGTTTGCTCTGAGCCAGGGTTCTCCAAAGTCAGTCCTGGAGGGCCAGATCCATGCCAGATTTTTAGCATATACCCATTTAGATTAATGTAGTTATCTTAAAAATCTGGTATGGATCCGGCCCTCCAGGACCGACTTTGGACAACCCTGCTCTGAGCAGACAGAAAGTGTGAGCAGGAGAGCCGGTGGGAAAAGGGGGGTCAGGGCAGGCTTGTGCCTGTTCGTGGAGAGGATTGACTGCTCCCCCTGTGCTAAGTCAGGGATTGGGCTATTACCCGGCATGCAGTGCCTGCTTATGCAGATGCTTGCAGGGTCGGACTCTGACAGAAAATGAAGGGACAGGGCGCTTCCTTTTTAGGTCTCGCCTAGCGTTGCAGCGCGCATGCGCTGCTCGCTCTGCGAGACATATTGGGGTAGAGGAGATTTTACAAAGGGACTTGAAGCCCCGCCCCTCATTTTAATTGGGTCGCGTCAGCGTTTATGGTAAACGCTGGCTTCCCATTGAAAAGGAGGCTACTTGGTTACCGCCCTTTCTCCTTTTCGTCCGGCCCATCTGGACTGGATCGTCTGCTTCACGGCTGTCGTGAAGCACTTTCTTATCTTTTGGAGGCGTGTACTGCCAGATCATGTTTCCTGTGAGCTCATTGCAGGCACGCATGGCTCCTCTGTTGTTCTCTAGTGAGTGTTCCAGCTGGCACCGCGGGAGGGGCAGCTCTTTCACGGCATGCGTGTAGTGACGGATCATGTTTCCTTTCCGCAATGACGAGCGCTTTTTTTTTCAAACACCGATTTCATGAACTCCGGCTCCTCTGTTGTTCTCTGGTGAGTGTTCCAGCTGGCACCGGGGGAGGGGCAGCTCTTTCACGGCATGTGTGGGTGGCCCGGGGGCTGACCCTATACGCCACGCAGTGTTTCAGTCATCTTTGCAGGTATTCGTGCCCGCACTGCTCGGTGTGTTCACGGCTGCGGGGGCGAGACACCGATGTGTACGGAAGGTGGAAGCGGGACACGGAAATGGTCGGCAGAAAAGTCTCACCCACAAGTTGGAACTCGTTCCTGTAGCTACGGAAATCGACATGAGAGGTTTTTTTTAGTTTTTTTTTTTTATTATAAATGTTTTGGAAACAGCCGCGCCAATCCTTTACGTCTCTTAGGGCTTCTCTCTGATGGGAACTGCAGATCACAGCGGCTTGGTGGAAAAGTGAACCGCCTCTCCTGTAATTATAACTGGTTCAAGGAGGTTTTGGAGTCAGTGTCTTTGTAAACTGCGGGCACAGAGTACGTATGTGTCTGTGTTGGTGAGTATACATGGCCCTCATAGACTGTGCCTTTAAGTTGTGTTCGAAATTCATCACCGTCTGTTTAACCACTGAGTGCAGTCTGGCCTCAAAGGTGCATGTGCAAGATCACATCATATCACATGTATGTTGAAGCTTCGTTGCGTTTGTGCAACCACCCCACAGATGCCGCTGCATGCTTCAGCTGATGTGGCTATGAACGTATAGTTGTGGGACTTGCATCTACTGTATTGCATCATTTATAAAGTGCTTACTCCCCGTATGTGGGGCACTGAGGCGCTTGTCTGCATGGGCAGGAAGCCCACTCCACATAGAATGTAATTGTAAATTGTATTTATGTGGCGCTTACCACTCCTGACGAGGCGTTTTTAGAGTTTTGCGCTGAGTAGAACGCTGCTCTAGAACCCGAGGTAAGTGGAGAGTAGATTAGTAATATTTGCTTCCTTTTCCGTGTGGGATTAGTTGTGCTCAGGAGATCTCATGCATCAGCGCTAGTATTTTGAATAGGCTAGATTGGTTGAAGTGGAAGGTGTGAGATGTAAGTAGCAGGGGGCATGTGTACCTGTTGGCTGGATGAGTAGGTAGAAAGAGAGAAGAGTTGGGAAAAGCATGTTTGGGAGTCTTCTGTAGTGTGCAAGATTCGAGACGAGTCAGGGATAACATTTATATGTCAGTTTGTGTTTATTACATGAATTGGGTGACAGGGTAGTGCCCGAGCTTTGCAGTGCTTTTGCTGACCGAACGTGATCAGTCACCAGATTATCGGTGAAACTAAAGAATTGTTGCAAAATGTTTAAGATGCGATTGTCAGATATTCCTTTTTATGACGGGCACATGCTCATGAGCTTTGCGGGGGTCAACAGGGGGTAAAAGACATTGTCATTTACAACGCCATTATTTGATTAATGCTTCGCGAAGGGGAAAAAAACCCAATAACATTTTCAATGCCAATAGCTCAAAACAATGTAATTGCGAGACCTATTGCATTGTAAACGTTTGTTGTTCTATGATGCTCTCACATGCAGCCTACTTCCGCTTCCTGCTGCTGTCCCGTGCACCGGTACCTTAAAGATAGAGGGGTTGAGAGGCACAGTGGGGGCTATGCCAGCAATCACTGCAATAGCGAAATGGCATATGCCGAAGATGACAGAGCTCCGCAGTCCATAACTGCTAAAACAAAATTACTCATTGTGATAATATTGAACCTTGCTGCCCTTCTCTGCTTGTTTTTCACCCTTCTTGTGTCCCACTCTGCTCGCTGATAAGTCCCACTGTGTAAAATTTGCCTTTGGCACTTTGAAAGGAGAAATGTATAACCTAAGACGGAAATAAAAGAATAATTTCAATATTGCCAGTAGAACTTTCAAGACAGAAACCAGCAACCGGTACTGTGGTCTGTACATCTAGGTGTCTGGCCTTTGGGTGCCTGTGTTTACACTGTCGCTGCTTTCCTTCTAAACCCGACATCTGCCTAACATTGCTGCAAGGAGAGAAAAAAAAATCCAGTGATCAGGGGCCCAGAAGGTGCTGCCTCCCTCCTTGAAACCTAATGTCCACTCTGAGGCTTACCTCTGAGGCAACATTCTACACGAACCCTTTAGCCTTCAAATGAATCCCTGTAACACAGCTGGGGAAGAGTATACTGGGCTACAGCTGCTAACCACTAGCACAGCTCTGCCCAACACAAAGTCTACAGGAGCCACCTCATGCGGGCAGCTTAGGGAAAGGTAGAATCATGCATTGATGTGTTTAATACAAGAGCGGTAGGTCCATTGATCCTTGATAGGATACTTCAGGAGTAGGTCATGCTTTCGGAGTTACCCAGGGCCTCTCTCAATGAGTCTATGGATGAAATGGTAGTGTCCGAGAAGATGAGAGTACCCAAGATATGAAGTGCGCTCAATTCCTGAAACTAAAGGAGGGATGAAGACATTGTAGATATCTGGGGGAGGCAGCCGCTATCAGCACATCTGCCTCTCAGTGCAAGAAGCTGTGTACTGTGGAGCACTTCCTTCTATGGAGCTCGAATCTATGCAGGATAGCATTGACTTTATCTGTATCACTGATTATACCCTAGAAGGACTGTAAAAGATTAATTGTGTGAGCAGCGGTGTGGATAGAGTTAGCAGGAAAACACCATTCACACTATGCAGTAATAAAAACACTTGCCCACTGCCTCTTTGCCTGACAGATCAATAGCATTGCTGAGTCCACTGGGGCATGCACACTCTTAAGTTAAATTCCCTCTCCCAGACAAAAATGTGAATTCACTTCACGGCCCCTAAACTGGAAAATAAGACTGTTTCTTTGTCTCTCACATTTTATGAACGGAAAAAGATACCAAAAATCTTAATTTGAGCTTTTCATGAAGAACTACATGTATATACACGAGCTATTTCTCAACAGCCACTGCCACTACAAAAATACTACTTACATGAAATAAAAATAATCATATCTTGCGTTTGAGGAGTGGTGATTGCACACTTATCTGCCACCCTACCCCACCCACACTAATGTCTGATTACATGATAAGGACTTGTTCATGGCATCGCTTATACATTAGTACCAGGTTGTCTGCACTTCTGCTATGAGCATTTAGCATTTAGTGCAGATGCCTGGACCATCAGAATGGAGGGGCCAGTACCGTTCCTGGTGCTGCACTGAAACCTGATGGGGCTCTATTTTAAAGCAGCGCAAACATTCTTGCGGGCTGCTCACGGATCTCAGTCTCAACACAAACAAGCATTGGCAAACTCAATACGACTGGCTTCAATGTGCCAGAGCATGTAAAAACACAGGCATTCACAAAATATTGTTTAAATCTGTTGCACGCTTCAATGCTGTTTATCATATTAAAGCCAGCCCTATTGAATTTGCCAAGGCTGGGAGAAAGTAGCGAAGAACGATTGCTTTCTGTACACAATACATATAGGAGATCATTAATTGACAGTTGCAGTGTGGTGCTTGCGTGTACTTTTCATATGTAAAATAAACTCTCATGCATCCCATTGACAGCATTTCCTTGAAGGCGGGACGATACATTAAACATCCAATAGCATGAGGTGAGGGAGGGGGTGCTCTTCTGGGTGGAGCCAGATAACAATAGGTGTTGTATACAGACCTATGTTTCAGATTATTTCAAGCATTCTGTCCATCATTTTGTGCTTATGTTCAAAATGCTGTGAGAAAGACCCAAATTATATGTGATCTGGGGAGAGTGGGATGGGGTAGAGTGGAGTGGGATAGATAGGAGTGGAATTGGGTAGAGTGAGGTAGATAGAGTGGAGGGGAGTCAAGTGGGGCAGATTGGAGTGAAGTGGGGTAGAGTGGAGTAGTTTGGGATGGATAGGGGTAGATTGGGGTGAAGTGCAATGGGGTAGAGTGGAGTGGTGTAGATTGGTGTGGAGTGAGGTAGATTGGAGTGGGGTGGGGTAGATGGGGTATATTGGAGTGGGGCAGACTGAAGTAGGGTAAATTGTGGTACACTGGAGTGGAGTGGATTAGGGTAGATTGGGGTTGACTGAAGTGGGGTTGACTGGAGTGGAGTGGGGTGGATTGGGGTAGATTGGAATGGAGTGGAGTTGATCTGGGTAGAAAGGAGTGGGATAGATTGAGTGGGGCAGATTGGGGTAAGGTAGATTGGGGTGAGTGGGGTAGACTGGTGTGGAGTGGGGTAGTTTGGAGTGGGGTAGATTGGAGCAGGATAAATTAGAGTGGGGTAGGGTGGAGTGGGGCAGATTTGGGTACAGTGGAGAGGAGAGAGGTATATTGGGGTGGGTGGAGTGGGTAGATTGGGGTGGGGTAGGTTGGGTAGATTGGAGTGGGTCAATTGGGATAGATTGGGATAGGATGGGGTATCTTGGGGTGAATTAGGTCAGATTGGTGGAGTGGGGTGGGGTAGATTGGAGTGGTGTGGGTTAGAATGGAGTTAGGTAGATTGGGGTAGAGTTGAGTGGGATAGATTGGGGTATATTGGAGTGGGGTGGACTGGGGTGGAGTGGGGTATTTTGGAGTGGGATAGATTGTGGTAGATTGGAGTAGGGTAGATTGGAGTGACACATATTTGACGGGAGATTTTAGTGACGTAGGTTAGAGGTTTAGGGGTTAGATTGGAGTAGAGTGGAGTAGATTGGAGTTGAATGGAGCACGGTAGATTGGAGTGGAGTGGGGTAGATTGGAGCAGAGTGGGGTGGGTTTGAGTGGAGTGGGGTAGATGGGAGTGGAGTGGGATAGATTGGGGTAGAGTCGAGTGGGGTAGAATGGAGTGAAGTAGATTGGGGTGGTTTGGACTAGAGTAGATTGGAGTGGGGTAGATTGGGTAGGGTGGAGTGGGGTGGGATAGATTGGAGTGGGATAGAGTGAGGTGGATTGGTGGAGTGGGTTGATTGGAGTAGAATGGGGTAGATTGGAGTGGAGTGCTTTAGAATGGAGTGGAGTGGGGTAGATCCGGGTAGATTGGGGTACAAGGAAGTAGCCAAAAAGTTAAAATACCCCCACTTTGAACTAAAGCTCCAATGGCACCAAGCATGTGAAGCAAGTGAGACCAACCATTTCTAGAAGAGCTCCCTTGTCTCTTCCATCCAAGCATATGTTCCATTCATACTTTCACTCTTCCGTCCACTATTTTACCTTTACATTCTGTCAGCCATTCATTTATTCATTCATCATCCAATCCTTTCTGATTCCATCCACTCACTCTCTCATACATCCACTCTGCCACTGTACCATCTATCTGCCCATCCGTCTCTTTGTCCATCCAGCCATGTTATGTTAAAAATGTTTTATAAATCGCTCGATTGCCCCAAGGGGCATCTTGGCGCTAGCTGAGTGATGAGAACAGGTGAGGAATAAAGGACTACCCATCCATCCATCAGTTTACTAGGCCATCCATCCATCCCCTCTGTAATCCATCCATCATTCACCCACTCTGCCATCTATCCACTGCCATCCATTGTCATCCTTTCACCCACTCATTAATCCATCCATTTGCCATCTTTTCACCTGTTCAGCAACCTATTCATCCCTATATCTGTACCATTCTTTCACCTCTCTATCACCTATCTCTTTACTCTCCCATCATTCCACCCATCCACCCACCTGTCCATCCATCCATCCCTTTATTCTGACATCCTTTCACCTCTCCATCCACCTATCTGTTCACTCATCTATCCATTCATCCATCCATCCACCCACTTTGCCATCCATCCACTCTGCCACCCAACCCTTTTGTCATCCATCCATCATCCACACACTCTGCCATCCATCAATCTACTCACCCTTTCACTCACACATTAATCCATTCCTTTACTCTGGCATCCTTTCACCTGTCCATCCACCTATCCATTCACTTGTTCCTTCCTTCTTTTTTATATACTCATCTTTTGTTCTTCCTTGTTCCTGCTTGCTCTTCTATTGTGGATTGTATTCCTTTATAGCATTCATTATGAGCTTTTGTCTGCTGAGTTGCAGACAGAAGAGGCCCATAAAGAACCCCACCCCAACTGGTGCTGCTAAAGTGGGGGTTCACAATGCCCTGTTGGGGTATATTGGAGAGGAGTGGGGTAGATTGGAGTGGAGTTGTTTGCGGTAGAGGGGAGCAGGGTAGAGTAGAGTGGAGTAGAATGGAGTGGGGTGTGATAGATTGGGGTGGGATAGGTTTGAGTTAAGTGGAGATTGGAGTGGAGTGGGGTAGAGGGGAGTGTGGTAGATTGGAGTGGGGTTGATTGGAGTGGGGTGGAGTGAAGTGGGATAGATTGAAGTGAAGCAGGGTGAATTGGGGTAGAGTGGGATGGGTAGATTGGAGAGGAGTGGAGCTAGGTAGATTGGAGAATATTGGTGTGAGGTAGATTGGGGTGGGGTAGACTCGAGAGGAGTGAGGTAGATTGGACTGAGTAGTGTAGATTTGGGTAGATTGGAGCAGAGTAGGGTAGATTGGGGTTGTGTAGAGTGGGGTAGATTAGAGTGGAGTGGGGTAGATTGGAGTGTAGTGGATTGGTGTAGACTGGGGTAGATTGGAGTGCAGGGGAGTGGGGTAGATTGGAGTGCAGTGGATTGGTATAAATTGGAGTAGAGTTGCGTAGATTGGAGTGGATTGGGGTAGATTGCTGTGGATTGGAGTAGGGTAGATTTGGGTAAAGTGGAGTGGGGCAGATTGGAGTGGAGGGGGTAAATTGGAGTGAAGTGGGCTATATTGGAGGGAAGTAGATTGTGATACATTGGAGTGGGGCAGATTGGACTGGAGTGGGGTAGAAAGTGGTAGAGTGGAGTGGAGTGGGGTAGATTGGAGTGGGGTAGACTGGAGTAGGGTGGGGTATATTGTGTGGAGTGGGGTAGATTGAGGTGGACTGGAGTGGGTAGATTGCGTGGAGTAGGGTAGGTTGGAGTGGGGTAGGTTGGAATTGAGTGGAGTCAGGTGTATTGGAGTGGAGCTGTGGCCGTTAGAGCTACATCTCTTGCACCTAACTGCATATGAATATAGGGCGCCGCAAAACGCTTTCGGTGGAATACATATGAGAATGAGGACTTGGGCACAGGTTGAAAGGAGAAATGGAATAGTGCTTTAAACAAACACATGCTTTTTATGCCCAGAGAAGAGATGCAATATGTAGGAGACTGAGGACACAGGTCTTAAGGAGAAATGGATTAAATGCAGCGCTGCCCAAATTTGAAGCACTTTAAAAAGCCACATACTTTGTATTTGAAAAGGCACAGATGTGTCCAAGATGTCTATATTGCTTAATGCCAGGCTGGCCTGAAGCATGTGACTGGACTGCTTGATTTCAGACTAGTGCTTGTCTGGAAAAACTATCTGGTTTCAGACTAGTGTATTTTTAGTTTGCATGCCCAGAGTAGAGGCACTGTCTAAAAGCACATGCAGTCACATGGACTTCTTTAATATTCTGTGCCATTTGTTTGTACTATAAAAGGAAGTGCGGAACTGTAAAACAAAGTCACGAGCTGCTTCATTAATCCATGCCATTTGTTTGGTGCTGTAAAAGGAAGCGCTGAATTTCAAAACAAATTAAGACAACAACAAAATAAAACATAGGACGGAAGTCAAAAGCAACTTAAAGGTGTAGCATGGAAGTTGAAATGATACACAGAAAATTGAACAATCATTTGCAATACAATCGGTCTCGCATTTGTGAAAGTTAGAGCTATTGTCGTTGTAAATGACAATGTTTTTTGCATTCATTTTTAGGTCGAGCCTCGAGTAGCGCGCAAGCGCTGCTAGGCGAAGACTTTAAGTAAGGGGTTTCAGAAGCTGACCACACGCTCGTGCGTCGTGGCCTTTTTCGGGCGGTTACGCGCGCAGGGCCGACATCTGTTTCCCATTATTGTGCCCAGACGCGTGCACGATAATTGGAAAC
This sequence comes from Calotriton arnoldi, assembly GCA_963921515.1. Classification (NCBI taxonomy): domain Eukaryota; kingdom Metazoa; phylum Chordata; class Amphibia; order Caudata; family Salamandridae; genus Calotriton; species Calotriton arnoldi. The sequence continues at coordinate 74,479 of CAWUFW010014742.1, forward strand.
ATATGCCGGCCGTGCGGGGAAAAGGCCATGACGCACGAGCGTCTGGTCAGCTGAGCAGGCTGCCGCGCTCGCTCGCCCCCGCTCCTCCGTTTCGATTCCGTGCTTGTTTTTTTAACTTTCAGCGCGAGGCGCGCGCGCACCACTCGCGTCGCCCCCCCACCACTCGCGTCACCCCCCCACCACTCGCGTTGCCCCCACCCCCCCGCCCCGCTCATGCTTGTTGTAAAGCGCTCTGATGGCCCCGGGCATGACTACGCTATATAAAATAACAAAAAATAATTATAATCAAGTAATAAGTCAGCCTCGTTGCCTTTCTGTCCACGCCGCGTACGCTGACCACGACCCCTTTGCCATCATCCTCCCCACAACACAAGTTCCATGTCTCTTTTTCTAGACGTATACACAACTTGATATAACAAGTCTTCAAATAAAAGATGATGTGAGACGGACAGCACTCTCACCCTCTAAAAGTCTTACACCTACAGCGTCTAAGCTTGTGGAAGTCCCGCCTATGCCAACTGTCAATATGTTGTGGAGGGAAGCAAGAGTAGTGATGGACACGTCTCCTGGCTTATTACAATTCTCCACCTCCCCTGTTTCTGTTCCGGAAGTTCTGTCTGTGCCAGTATCCAACAGGGCCGTCGGTGAGCCGCGAGGGCACTGTGGCCAGGAAAATCGGCCCAGACGTGACTTGGGCTCAAAAAGCGTGGTAGTAAAAGTGTCTGCCTTTAGCAGAAGGGACTCATTGCGCTTCAACAAGGATCTAAGAGGTGGGAACGAGCCAGTGCCCACAGTAAGCATGGCAATCTTGGCTTCAGACGTCCTTACATCATGTGCCTACGATACATGTCGTGCGATTCTGTACGTGCCATGCGTGCTCTGGTTTCTGACTGCCGCCGCCATGGCCGTGTTTCGTTTGCTGCCGCTGTTGCTTTTTTTCGTGCCGGTGCAGCCTATATCATTTCACCTTCCGTCCAACGGGCGCAAGTGTCTGCGAGAGGAGATCCACCGGGACGTGCTAGTGACTGGGGAATACGAGGCGAGCGAACAACCCGGAGTTAAGACCCACTTGAAGGTAAGACCCGATGGGGTGGAGTGTTCTAGGTTCACGGAGAATTAGTTCATCAGACTCCGGAATGTGTATCCCAAATCGAGTGACAAGTTGTGAGCGACGGATAGCAACTGAGCCCATGATCTAATGCTTCAGTTAGCCGAGATAGCCTGAACTCACATACCTGATTATTATCAAATGCTTTTCTATTCTAAGTCCGGGCTAGCAAACAGCAGGAGGGTCGAAGTCAACGAGGGAAGAAGATATAGGTTTCTTAACTTCAACCTTATAACACCGGGACTTTCTGTCCTTGCAAAGTTGACATTCTTCGCATAAATAACCATTCCAAGAATATGTAAGTCTTCCAGATGTTTACTCATTAAGCTTCCAGTTCCTAGTAAGTGTACACAACGACCAGTCTTTGAATTCCCAGTGTTCAGAAACTTTTATACAATAAACAGCCAACGTGTTTCATCTGATACAGGCTTTTTCAATGCTGTAGTAGGTGTAAAATACATAATATAAATTAACCTGGATGATGCTACCTCGCAGTTAAAAAAACCAAAAAAAAAAAACAGCCAACAGTGCCACTCCAAATGAGTGAAGTAGGAGAGAAGCACAGAATGTTATTCAACCACAAGGTAGACAGAAAAGTGCGCGTGTGCGCAATTAATACCTTGGTGCGAACCAATTATTTAATGGAAAAAAACCAACACCACACCCATGTAGACCATATTTATCATTTGAGTGTCCAGTGATGCCTTCTAATACCAGTGTATGCATGCAAAACAAGCATTGGCATAGCCAATAGGTCTCGCCTTTGGGACCTTATAAGTATTTAGTTATGCAGCATAATATCCTTGGTGCAACAACATCAGCTGTTGCATGGCTAAACCTTGTACCTTATAAGTTTTTAGCCATGCAACAGTTGATGTTGTTGCACCAAGGATATTGTGCTGCATAACTAAATACTTATAAGGTCCCAAAAGCGAGACCTATTGGCTATGCCAATGCTTGTATGCTTGTTTTGTTTGCAGTGGAGTGATCATATTTGCATAGTGCTATAGCCATTCGTATGACCTCGCCACACTGGGGAACCAGAAAATGGGAAATAGGTTACAACGGAGGGGAGGTGGAAAATACATTACACCAATGGAAAAGGAAAGTTAAAAATTAGGGAAGGAGTTGCTGTAAAGGGTCGGGGATAATGCAGGAGAGAGCGTGATACCGGAGCAGGATATGTGCATGAGAGACAGAGAGAGCGAAAGAGGTTTAGAGAGAAGTGTGCGTGAGTGTGTTGCTTGGATATGAATTTAGATTAAATCAATAAAAAGACAAGAGGCATTTGGCTAAACAGGAACAAGTTGGTTTAATTAAATGCTGCGGCTGGGAGAGCCTCGACAGAGTGCGTCTGCTCAAAGTCTCTCTGTGTACAAAGTTTTGACCACTGTTATATACAATTTATGAGGTACAATATAGCAACTTTCTACGTTCCAAAAAAGCACCTCAGTTGTAAATCAACAAGCGCGGGCATCTGATAGGACACAGATGGCTCTCTACCTTCGGGAGAGCTGCTGTGGGCCAGTGTGTACTTGTCCAGATGGTCAGCATGAGGAGCGCATGATCACTACGTGTGGTGTGTATGTCGAGTCCTGATTGGTTGAGTGCTTCTATCTACATGTGGTATCTAGCTTTGTGGTATTTTTGGGGAACGCAAGTCTTTGGCCAAACGGGTTTTTAGAGGGCCAATTTCCTCAAAATTGTTTGTGGTGCAACTATCTATCTGTGGGAGTGGTCAGGGGTTTCCCTGGGCGCACATTTGTCTTTAGGCTAAGAGAGGCCCCAACTGTGGCATGGGTGTGGGTCTTAGGACTTGTCTAACCACGTATCTCTGACTCGGGGTTGTTGGGGAGGTCACCTTGGGTGAATCCGACAGCAATGATGTGAGTTCATTAGAACTCCTGAAAATAATATGGCAGTCACTGGTATTATTTTTATCGACATCCTCCACATTGTACATACAGTTGTCATAGCATACATTGACATTGTTCTTACTTGTATTGACAGTTAAGTTTGCTTAGGTCATAATGTACATCTGCATTATTCTTACTAGTAATTGTATCATCATTTGAGCATGGATTATGGCAGACATTGATGTTGTCATTGCCTGTGTCGACGTCACTGTGAGGGTGCAGGTTATGACACACATTGACATTGCATTGACAGGTACTGGCATGGTCGTGCGGGTACAGGTTATGGCATACGTTGATATTGCATTTATTGGCATTGCCATTGTTGGGCCTCCACACATCATAGTAATCATTGAAATCGTATTCACCCATTCCAACATTCCCCCCTTTAGTTGATTCTTCAACTACTCTATCCTCCTTATATGTCATGACAGTTGTTATTAGAAAGTGTGTGTGTGTGTAGTGTCTGTTACCATTTCCATAACTATGTGCATACTACTTAATGTGAGGACTGCGTTTTTACAGCAGGAAACCCCCACTTGCAAGAAACCACATAACAGTAGTACAACAATGAGAAGCGGCATTAATAATGTAAATAGTTTGAATACCCATAAAGTGATCCCCGAAAGGATACTATGCAACCAGTACTGCTACGGGGCACCTCTCTCCTTCATGTCGGCTTGTAGACGGTGCAGTTCTTGGATAGCATGTGCTAATGTCTTGTTGTCCATGTAATTTCCGGGGATAAAAGTACAACAGGAAGTACCAATCTTGGCACACACCCACCCCCCAAAGCGGTCATCAAATCCAGCACGTACCGTACCATCACCTTGAGGCGGACGGCGCGCAATTCCTACTTAATTGTGTTTAGTCCGAGCTCAGTACTATTTATCATCTTCATTATTTCCCATCTGGTTATTTGTAACCAGCGGGCATTCGCTTTTGATTGCATGGTGAAAAAGGGTATTGACCCTTCGACGTTTACTTGAGCCGCTGTGAACAGCCTGAATTCTTCTGGAATGTCCTTGTACTGAGCCCAGCCAAAATATACAGCGGTTCTTCTCCTTCAAGCCTGATGCCACAGAGCTGTTTTCTCCTGTAACAGATGTTGAGACAACTCAGACAGATCTTCTCCAAGGATAACCAGGGTTGGGGTGGGTATAGCCACGAGGGTGCAGAAGCCATGCCATCCAGAAAGAAGCTGGGTGTCGGCAAGGTCTTCACACTGCCAATAGTAATCCATCAATATGGAGGTGCCCCATTGCAGGTTCGGTATGTGCATTATCATGCTGCAATTCTCATTGCTGCCCTACGGTATTGTTCCTTTGCCTCTGAAACATAAAGAGTACAATGCAAGTTTCTGTACAATTTGGGGATGACCCTTTCTTTCCAACCATGTGTACCTATTCCAGATTTACTGGCACGGGTGCCTATGCTGGCGTTCAACCCCCTCCCAGGGGACTCATTTCCCCCTGCGTGATTGAGATGAGCAGCCCTGCACTGGAATTCCATATCTGAGGTCCATTTATCGTTAAAGAAGGTGGCCCCAAATATGTTAAGGGCCGCCCTGGGACTGTAGACAGAGGCGGGAGAGGATGTGTTTGTGCACTGGTGCGGTGGTCTTACTACCTCCAGGAACCTATTTTCTGCAAAGTCCCGGGGCCAAACAGTGTCTTCCCCTATGGTACCCTTCCTGCACACCCTGTCTACCTCAGATTGGATGTCACTTGGCTCCGTGAAGAGATACAGTCCAGTGGGGTTGGTCTCATACCATGTGATGTTTACTAGTTTTCTACGGGGTTCTACTCTATTGGGTTGGATTGTTGCTCTGATTCTGCATAGGTACAGATGGATAAGGCACTTCACTTTTTTGGGAACTATCTCCTGTGATGAGTAAAGCCTGTCTGCACCTATGGCGTGAGGTATCGGTGAACAGATATAATATGACCTGTTCATAGTTGGTGTGCCTACATTGGTCATGTGTTGATACCAGATGTTGTGTAGGAATGCGCTGTGTAGTGCAAGAGAAATACTAGCATGGATCAGTGTGTGTGAGATGACAGAAGTCTCTGTGTATTCGTTGCAAGAATGTAGAAGTAGAGCTCATGAGATTAGGCATACATTTGGCTCTGGAGGGGCTCGAGAGCACCCCGGCTAGAGCGAGATTGTACAAAAATACAAACACATAACTTAGGAAGCATTTCATAGGTGGTAAGGTAGTCTTCAAGGGAGAGGTCTGTCGTCGGTTGTCTGTTTGTTTTTTGCTGTTTGTTGTCCGGTGTGTGGGCGTCCAGAGGTTTCTTGTCCTGGTGCGATGCAGAAAAATATCTTTTAAGAAGAGGCTATAAAGTCAGTTTGCAATTTGCGTTACTTGAGCGATTGGCTTTGTAAAAAGTCTTTGAAGGTTTTGATCGAAAGAACGGTGGACCGCGGCAGTGTTGGTGCACTTGGAGTTCGATTGCAGACCTGCATGATAAGAGCTGCGGGTTGTAGGTTAGCTTGGTAAAAATACATTATTAGGCAGTTTTGGAACATTCCTGCGTTTATTTTTAAATGGTACGCTCTATGGTTTTACTCTGGGCAAATTTTTCTTGTGCTGAACGCAAATGATAGAATTTTAATGGAATGGTGGGTTGGTAACCTAATTTTAGTAGGCACTAGAATTCTGGAGAAAAACTGTGACTTTTAAACTTTTTTAATGTTATTCGTATTATGCTTTTCCCCATCTCCTTGCCACATCGGGGACAGTGTTTTTCCCTGCTGGCCACTCCGCTTAAAGGTGTGATGTTTTAGATGGTGTGGGGATGTCCTTTTGACTTGCATGGGCAGCGTGCAATTGTGAGGAGAGGCAGATGTTTAATTTTAGGCTAATGTTTCAGTTGGTCGGTGCGCGTCCCTTGGGTCTCTACAGGTGGAATGGAATGAGGTTTCTTTCTAATTGGGCTGGGTTACGCCCTCCTTCTGGAAGGGTCAAGAATCTTTGGGCTGTTGTTAGGTTATTTTGTGTGGGTACCAGGGTGCGGTTACCTGTGGTTTTGGGTGTTTGTGTGTCTTTTGCATTGTGACCGGCTGGGCATGGTTGGTGAGCCTATCCCTGCACCCTGGGCGCAGGGCTGCGAAAGTTATTTGCGGAGACCATTTCTCTCCCGTCGCCGGGAGGCCCGGCTTCTGCCACTGGAGCAGTTGCCTCATTTTTTAACTATAGGAGGGCTTCCGGAGGCGGTTGAGACTTAAGTAGCCGGCCCAAAGTTACCTTGGGTGAGTGGTCCTAGGTGCCTGTTTTTATGCACTAGTGGGGGTCCGACCTGCTCCCTTGTCAGACTGTCCTCCATCCGGGGGCGTGGTCAGCCAACATTTCCTCAGGGGACCCTCAGCAGAGGGGGCCCTGGCCTTCCTGTGGGCACCTGGGTAGCAGACTCTAGCATGGAGTCCCAATCGACATAGCATGGCTGTCCTGAAGACCAGCTGTGGAGGCAGGTAAGGAAGTGTGACTAGGAGTTATGTGAAGGGGGTAGGTGATCTCAGGCAATGGTTTGGACTTATGTTGTGTTTGTACCCTGTGATTGTGCTAGGGCATTGCCGCCCAGACAGTCACCCCACCATGTCATAACTGGGGGTCCAGCCCTTGCTGGACTGAACTCCCTGTTTGCTGCAGAAATTGTCATGTGTTTGGCCACCCACCCGGTGCGGTGGATGCAGACTGATTTTCTTGAAGCTAATTGGGTGATGCAGGTGCGGCATTCGTAGTTTGGTTTTGGGGGTGAATGCTTGTACTATTCCGTTCTGGTCATGGTATATTTTTAGGCGGCACCGGTTGGCCATGTGGCCCATTGGGTGACATTAGTGGCACTCTATGAGGCCAGCTTGGGCCCAGCCTCCCAGACCTCTGCCACTAGGACTGGGCGGATACCCTCTGGGGTCCATATGTGGAGCTCCCCTTGATACGGGTACCATCTGGATGTTCACGGCCAAGGCGGCCCGCTGAGGGCAGTCTTTTTCATCTTCTGTTGAACCAGCTTGGCGTTGCTCTCTGGGCCTGCCTGTCCTTCTCCTGTTTCTTCCGGTAATAGTGTAGTATGTCGGCCTGTATTTCCCGCCAGGGTTTGGTGTCTAGCCCTACTACCCTATCTAGTCGCGTCTGGATCTCCGTGGGCAGTCCCCTTTTGAGGATGTTGTAGAAGAATGCAACATGGGGACCCGTGTCAGTCCAGGGATGTCCTGTCTCCTGCCCCCACGTTCTCTCATTCTGTCTAGAAACTCAGTCATGGTTTGCCCAGGTTTCAAGCTCTCTGCCATTAATCCTCCTACGTCTGGGCGGTCAGGGAACAACTCCCTCAGGGCCACCCAGATGGGGTGTCTGAATGATTTAAATGTGGCCCGTCATGCACGGGGTTGATAAGCGTGACTGCGAGATGCAGGCTCGGGAGAACACGGTGTTGGTCTGCTCACCAGTGAGGCTCCTGAGCAGGCTTTTGATATCACCTATAGCTAGGATTATACCTGCTGTGTTCTTTTCAAAGCAGGAGATCCATTTCCCTGCCATTGGGGCAGTTTATTCCTGAGCCCTTCTTTATCCATCTGTGCCCAAGGCACGTAGATGGTTCCTGCTGTGTCTTTCTGGAGTAGTGGACAAATCCTGGCTCGGGGAGGCTCGATTGGTTTCTCCTCGATGTAGTGCAGCGCTCCCATCGTCTCAAGCACTCCTGCATGTAGGGGTAGTTCCATTTTGGCTCTCCCCCTCCCAGTGGCGGCTGGTGACATTTGAAAGTGGTGGGCGTAAAATGATTGTCATACTGCACCACAGTGAGCGAGCATAGCGAGCGTGCCCGAACAACCTAAGGGGAGTTCGGGGGGGTTCTCTCCCCGAGAAATTTTTGAAAAAAAGAGTGGACAAATGGTGCATTTTCAAGCAAATTTGAGAAAGCAGGAAGGTTAATAAAGCAATTGTGAAAGTGCAGTTATTACATTAATAAAGAGATGTCATATAACATAGGTAGCTGCTTATTCAAGCTTTCTTTCACCCCATAGTCCAGCAGGGTCTTGATACAAGACAGATAAGAGAAAAAGCAGTGTGGTCCTCGACCAGGAAGACACTCTTATTTCGTTGGTAAGAAGTCAAAAGATTGGTCAAATTGAAAACCTGAAATGCAATACGCAATCCAACAATTTGCAAGTACATCTCATCTATGTTCAACAAGCCATGTTTTACCCATGATTGGAATTGTGAATCACCAAATAAACTGAGCCACTGCAATCAAAATCAACCAAAACTGTGGCTCAAGGTTACATATTGACAGAAACAGTATAAATCAGAAACATAGTCTAAATAACTATGAAAGTGACACATAAATATTGACCATGCAACTCAAACTCAGAAATTCCAGATCCAATTCACTGCCAAAGCAGGCCTCCCACGTGTCATTTCATGTCGGCTAAGTGCAGTCTACAATGCATGACTTGCCAAAGCAAATTAACATTCTCTCATATTTAAAAATTCCTGTAGCAGACAAAATTTTAAGTTACCCCAAAGCGGGACAAGATTTTACATTCCAACATTCAATGGTCTGTTCCAGTGTCTGATTATAGTAGAGATAACTGTGTACATATGCTCATACCTATATCTGTCTTACTTCCTATGTCCCTCTTTTTCTCTCTCTAGCTCAACATACTCGTTATACCCCTCTCTCTTTCTGCCACACTCTCTCATTCTGGCTCTGCTTAGCTCCATCTCTCTCTGTTTCACCCCCTCTCTCTCGTTCTCTCTAACAATCCATCGCTTCTCTCTCCCACACACACACTCTCTCCTCTCTCTCATTCTGGCTCTTCATCTTTCTTTCAATTTCGCTTCATCTCTCTTGCTTTATTTATCAATCTATTCTCTCTCTTATGTTATCAATTACATCCAGGTTAGTTCCATTACACACCAGGCATGACATTTTGGTTTACAGGTGCGTGCTGTGTCTCTTTTCTCTTTGATTTCCATTGACTTTATCTCCAAGTATCTGTTTTCTCTCTTTCTAGGCCTGTATCTCTTTCTGTCGTTTTATCTCTATCTACATCCATATTTCTTTAGGTCTGTCTTTCTCTTCTTTGTACCCTCTTTCACTCTCTGTGTCTGTCTCTTGATTTCTCTCTACTGTCTCTAGCACTCTATTTGTTCTCTCTCAGTCCTCCGTAGTCACACTCTCTTTTGTCACTCGCTTCATATCCTTTATTCCGTCCTTCAGTCGGTCCTCCCTCCTTGAGGCTATCCGTCCGTTCGTCTATCTGCATTAACTAGCTAGTTATTTATCTAACTATAGAAGCCACCCCCCCACTCTTCTCTACCCCTTCGTCATCTATCTGTAAATCTACCCATCTCTCCCATCCCCTTGGAATGGAATGGAAAGACATTTATAGAGCGCATGGCTACACTTAAGCGTCCCAGCGCTATGAACTGACACGGAGGAGACAGAGAGCTAAGGAAACAGCTCAGTCTTTAATTGCTTACGAAAAGCCAGATGGTTGGAGACTGTGCGAAGGTGTAAAGGCAGTGAGTTCCAGAGTTTGGAGGCGTTGTAAGAAAACAGTCACAACCCCCCCTCCCTTTTCGGATGCTTTATTTGCAAGTCTGCTTTCAAAGCTTCTAGCCCGGTGTGGCCCGATTTGCATGAACAGTTTTACTCAAAGGATGTGTAGCAAGGATGCAGGCTTCCTCGCGCCACCAAATCTTTCTGTGCCTGCTCATAAATCCTTCTGTTCTGTGCAGGTTGCATGTTTGCGAGGAATTATGCAGAGCCCAGCCCAGTGCAGACATCAATAAACGCCACTGTCACCCATTTCTGTTATCAAAATGCAGCGCATGTGTCTGCTTGTCCCGTTGGGTAACGGCTGCAAGGGCTGACTCGGTCTGTAGCAGAGCATCAACAGTTTGGACTCCAGGCCGCTCTGTCCCACGTGGGACCTGACCAGGCCTGGCCGACTCGAGTCTCCCAAAGAAGATGTAAGAGGCCCCAAATACGGATTCTCAGCTGCCTATATCATAAATTCAACACTGAATGACTCGCGGACTCGAGCCACCGCAGACAACAGCACCGGGCACTTAACCCTCACTCCACGCACTTACTTTGCAGTGGCTGCCAGCAATACATTCGTATTGTTTCCTGCTGTCTGTGTTCTTGTTAGTTTCTCCATTCTCTCTCCCCTCTGCTCTTCCCTCCTTTATGTTCCCATCTCTCCGATTGTCACCTTTCACTGGCCTCTCCTCCTGCTCTCTGCCGGCCTCTCCTCGCTCATCGGCGCAGATCCTCTACCTCAGAAGCAGGCTCTGGAGAGAGCTGGCCCCGGGCTGAGATATGGTCAGACCAGCTCCTGACCCTATGTCAGCGCTGATGAATTACTGCACGGGCTGTGCATGAATATTTCATGCCGTCTAAGAGATTGTTACAGCAAATCACAGATAAAGGAAACATCAGACAGCACGTACCCGCAAGCACACTTCAAGTGCACTTCAATCCAGGCCGTAGCAGCAAGTGACCGCTGCAGTCAAGAGTATCAACCGCTGTGCTGCACTGCAAAAACCGTGCATATGCACAATGCCACAGTCCGCACTGTAAACTAAGCTCAACATTCTGCGGGTGCATAACATGCAGCCACACTGCACCTTTTCTTTACATACAACTCCGGTCCAAGTGGCCCCACATACTCACAGCTACAGTCAGTCAATCTGCACTGTACACATTATACACTGACTGCACAGCGCACCATCTGCACAGTGCAGGCGCCATGCCCATAGAGAACTACAGTGTATTTGCCCCGCACCATACACTGCTGCACTGCAGTTCAGCCACCCTGCACACCTACAATGTGCCCGCCCGGCGGAAAGATGCATTGCAGTGCATCGAAACTGCACATAAACAGCGCTACATTGCTGCCGGCCACGAAGCACGTACTGAACACATCCATACAGAGCATCCGCAGTGCACATACAGGACACACAGCTGCACTGCAGTACTCCGTTCCCAAACAAGCAGACGTCAGATCTTCTTGAAAAAGAAACCCACACACAAAGACCTTGAAATAACCCCGAATCAGTAAGAAAACGGTAGTACTCACACTAGTGCACGCAGTGGAAATCCTAGAACGCTGAAATCCGGGATGATAATACTGTGCAGCGGGTCAGTGCAACAAGAGACATGACAACGCAACAAGAGAAAGGACAGGGCATCGAGAGTCAGGGCAGCACAACAGACAGTAGCGCAACAAGAGACAGGGCAAAGCAACAGTAGTCAAGGCAGTGCAATGAGAGATATGGCAACGAAAAAAGAGACAGGGAAGTGCAACAAGACACAAGGCAACCAACAAGAGACAGCACAAGAGACATGGCAGCGCAACAAGAGAAAGGGCAGCACAACAAAGGAAAGGAGAGCAGAGCACAACACGAAGCAATGCAGCACAACAAGAGACAGGGAAGTGCAATAGGGGAAGGGCAGTCCAACAGGCAGGACAGATTAGTAAGAGACAGGGAAGTGCAAAGACAGGGCAGACCAACAAGATGGGTGACAGTCTAACAGCCAGTGCAGAGATGCAAGAAGCAGAGCAGTGTAAGAGGCAGGACAGCGTAACAACAGACATGGCAGTACAACAGACAGAGTAGCACAACAACAGACAGGGAAGTGCAGCAGGAAGGGCAGCGCAACGAACCGGGTAATGCAGGGCACATGAGGAGACAGATAAGCAGAACCAGAGAGCGGGCAGTGCAACAGCCAGTGCAATGCAAGACCTCACAGGGCAGGGTAACGCAAAGGCAATGCGACATGCAGGGCTGTGCGCAACAACACAGTGCAGCAGAAACACAGAGGCCAGCGCAACAGACTAGATATCGCAACAGACATGACACCACAACAACGCACGTGGCAGCGCAGCAACTGACAGTTCAGGGCAACAACCAGGGGGCGCAACAATATATAGGGCAGTGCACCATACAGTGTGGCAAAATAAACGAGAGGTCGATGCCACAGAAACACAAGAAACAGGTCAGCGCAAGAGAAAGAGGAGTGCCATCAGAGTCAGGGCCGACAAAACACAGACAGCACACTGCAACAACCAGATCATTACAACAATATGCAGGCTAGTGCAACAGACACGGCAGCACAACCACGGGCAGGGCATGCCAACAGACAGGAGACCGCAACAACAGATAGGGGATGATCTGAATAACATGGGATAGTCCTGTTACTTAAGTTGGAACCTGTACTATTGTAATAACCTGGAACACCACTCAGGCTCTAACTGTTTACACAGGACATTACTTAAAGGTTTTACGTGGTAGTAATTGTTTTCCTGCCTACGCAGCGCTGTGTGGGTAATAATGCTTAAAAACAGACACAAATACAGTTTGTGTGTATCAACCCACATTTTACATGCTCTAGACACCTGACAATCAGTGGAAATGTATTTAAGCTGCCGTATTTTTGCACCTTCCATGTAGGTCTAAATGACAATATTAGTATAACATTAGAAAGCCATACTATGTCCGCGCCAAGGACCCCCAAAAGCCTTACCGTAGCGCAGTCTATTAGACGCATATGTTACAGTTTATGGATATGTGAGGGATGCTGCATGTGACTCACGTGGCATGGCAGAGTTCTTCCTGAGCCAGACATCGCGGGGACAGACAGAAGCAACTAGTGGGAATTTCACAAAAGAAGCGGTGTAATTATGTGGCAATATAATCCTAGGGTGTGGGTTCGGATTCTTCTGTACAATAACTGTATAAGTGGGTCATTAGATGTACTCAAGTGACACAGTCCTTTTTCCCTCGCCCCTATTCACAAGTTCATTTCGTTTCCAAGTCTCTTGGGTGCAGAAATAAGTCAGTACAGAACCCATTCCGCGATGTGCATCTACAGATTTCTAATCATGCACAAAGCCAGCATTGAGAAACTTATGCGTGCAGAGGTATCACGAGCATGGGTGTTATTTATTTTTATTTATTTGGTTCTTGTACAGTGCTATCTTGACCTAAGCCAGCAGTGGTATACGCAGCTGTTAACATGACGCTTGTAGACATTAGAGGACATTATACACGTAGCAAAGGCAAGAAACATTCTCCAAGATTCAGTCATTTTATGGAGGCTGCTCTCAGTGCCACGGGATCAACGATCACACAGTGGGGCATTTTTCAGACTGCTCTTGAAGAGTGTGGAGCAGTCGCGGCTCGCAATACTCTCGGGGGGGAGTAGCGCGGGGGAGTTTAAAATTAAAAAAAGAAAACGAAACTTACCTGACCGGGTCTGGACCGCGCCGCCTCTGCTCCTGGGCCGGTTCCCCTCGCCAACGTTCAACTTCTGAACAGGAACAGCAGTTCCTCTCAGCCAATCCTGACGCTGCTCCAGTATTGGCTTAGCAGGGGTACTCGCTGCCCGCCTGCCAATTAGGAGACCGAGGGTTTCGGCATTGATCAACCCTCGCTCTCCTAATGCGCAACCGCCCTGCCAGCCAGACACTAGTGCGCATGACTGGGCTGGTCGGAAAAATTCTCCGACCTTCACCAGTCATGCGCACTTGAGCTGCTGCCTGCCCCTGGTCTGACATGTCAGTCAGCATGACGCGGACCGCCCACCCCCTTCAGACTCTGAAGGGGTGGGCGGTCCGACGTCATGCTGACTGACATGTCAGTTCTCCTCGGCGTCTCTGAACTTAAGTAAACTGAGTCAGTTTACTTAAGTTCAGAGACGCTGAGGGAGCTGCGGGCGGCTTGTGGGGCAACGCCCCAGCGCCCTAATGGACGCACCGCCACTGCCCCCTCCATGACAAATGCAGTCTTTCACAATGGCCATGTCCTCGGGTTCAAAGGATCCCTCCTCTGGCCAAGGACAATCATACTGGAGGCCCTTCCTTTCGGTCCAGCAGGCCAATAGATGACAAAAAGGCCACACAAATTGCTCGCCCTGTTCTCTGGATATTATCTCTCTAGAAGTTGGCCTATCTGACCAGCGAGTTCAGGGGGAGCAGTTGTCGCTCTCCTCATGCACGCGTAAAGGTGCCATGCAGCTGCTTCTGCGTCTCAATTGTGTCTCTACCAGGCTTTCCTGGCTACTTATTTCCTGGTCAGCCCTCTCCTTCGTTCACGGCCCAGCGATGTATGGGCCACCGTTAGGGGCCTTTCTCCCTACTCATGCCTGGATTCATCTCTATATGGGGGCCAAGGCCGAGCTCCTGTTCCCCCTGGGAGAAGGGAAGTTGTTCTCTCTCTCTCTCTCTCTCTCTCACTCTCTCGCTCCCATCTGAGTTGTCTCCTTCTCTCAGTTGGCACTCCTTTCTTCCTCTCTGGCACCTGGTGTGGCGTTCTGGAGGATGTTCTCCTTGTTCGGTCCGGATCGACTGGGTTGCAGCCGACGACACCCAGCTGATCCTCTCCCTCACCAACGACCCCACCACCGCCAGAGCCAACCTGCACGACGGGATGAGAGACGTCGCCGACTGGATGAGGAACAGCCGCCTTAAACTGAACTCAGACAAGACGGAAGTCCTCATCCTGGGCTCATCACCCTCCGCCTGGGACGACTCCTGGTGGCCCCCGGCCCTGGGCACCGCACCCAAGCCAACGGACCACGCACGCAACCTGGGCTTCATCCTGGACTCCTCCCTATCGATGACCAGACAAGTCAACGCCGTCTCATCTTCGTGCTTCAACACCCTGCGCATGCTCCGCAAGATCTTCAGATGGATCCCCACTGAAACCAGGAAGACCGTCACCCAGGCACTCGTCACCAGCCGACTGGACTATGGGAACACCCTCTACGCCGGAACCACAGCCAAACTTCAAAAGAGACTCCAGCGCATCCAGAACGCCTCCGCACGACTCATCCTGGACATCCCCCGACACAGCCACATCACCGTACACCTGAAAGACCTGCACTGGCTCCCCGTCAGCAAGAGAATCACGTTCAGACTCCTCACCCACGCACACAAGGCCCTCCACGACCTGGGCCCAAAGTACCTCAACGACCGCATGTCCTTCTACACGCCCACACGCCAGCTACGATCAACCAGCCACGCCCTCGCCACCGTACCACGCATCCGCAGAACCACCGCCGGAGGAAGATCCTTCTCCTACCTGGCGGCCAAGACCTGGAACTCCCTCCCCACTCACCTTCGGCGAACCCAGGACCATCTCGCCTTCAGGAAGCAGCTCAAGACCTGGCTGTTCGAGCAGTAACTTACCCCCTCCCCCAGCGCCTTGAGACCCTCCCGGGTGAGTAGCGCGCTCTATAAATGCCGTGATTGATTGATTGATTGATGGGGTCGAACCCCGAGGGGGCTTGGTACCGGTCTGAGCTGGGGCCAGTGGTGCACGGGTTGGCGGAACCTGGGATCCTCTTCCCCGCCCAGTGGCTTGCTGCCTGGGGGGGGGCAGCAGCCTCCTCGACCGATGGATTGGTGTAACCCAGCGCGGTGACAACTGGGATGGCTGGCATTAGTGAGAGCACAGTGTATGGTGGGGTAGGTGCGAATACCTCACTTATGGGTTCAGGGATAGTCTTGTAAGCTGGGGCCACCTCGAAGATGGCCCATAGTTTTAGTAGTGCCTCTTATAACTAATATTCAGGAAAAAGCTGAAGAACTGGCTATTTCCATCTAGCCATTAAGGGGCCTTTGTCTCTCACTGCAGCTCTTATCGTCAGCGCGGGGAAGCCTCTGGGTAGCCATGCGCTATATAAATCAATTTCAATTTCAATGTCCAGTATACCTGGTCTGTATGTGAATCTTTGTGTGTTCTATGGTGTTGGTGTCGAATGTGTCCCCTTCAGGCCAGGGGAGCGCATGTGTCTTGGTATGAGCATGCCACTCACAACAGTGTTTCTCTAGTTTCCTGGACTGGAACCTCGCTTGCATGTGTTATATTGGAGTGTCCATGATGGATTGGGAAGTTTGTGTGTTTTAAGGTCTTCGCAAAATTTTGATTGTAACGAGATTTTTAAATAATCACAAATTCAACTCTAATTTTGGGTATTTGTGTACACGGGGTGGTACCGAAAACCAATCTACTTGGTCATGAGCTCGAAAAATATTGATGCATCAAAAGAATTAATTAACATTAAATAGAGACAAAAATGCAATGACATAATAACCTATAACAAAAGTGCAATTATTATTTCAGAGCAGTATGGGTTGACTTGCAGCAATAAACCAGCAATCATGAACCTCTGATTTGAAAAAAGGGTTAATATTACTCAAGCATAGACTGGCTAAAATGACATAATATTTAAACATGCAGCATGAGTTGCAAAATTTCAACAGCACCACAACATCAATAAATGCATAAAAAATGGAAAATATTTAATACAGGGTAAAAAAGATGACAGAAAACTAGTTATTTTGTCCTAAAATCTGGGCCTTTTCCTCGTGCCTATAGCCCGTGGAGAGGGAATGTTCTGTGTAGTACACGAAGCTAGGTGAGCCTGATAGTCTCTCTCTATCGGCTCGACGGACAAAAATTAGCAACAATTTAGATGAAGAAAAAGGAATGACCTGGAAACTTTTTTTCCCTCTGTGGCCGGACACAAGCTACTACTGATTCACCAAGGTCCAAATTTTTCCCTAATTTCTGAATTACACCCTATATGACACCCGGGGTTTGTGAGTATCACTGCCAAGCGTCCAGCGATTGAAGCAGAGAGAAAAAGGGGAACACCTCTCACTTATTTGAGTGCTACCTGTGTGGAATCTATACCACTAAGAAAACGTTTGGGACTAAAAAAATAAGTTTGAGATGTTAGCTCTATATCACACCCAGAGCCTATGTGTACCGACTTGCCACCACGCCCACTGGTCGAAGCTATCCTTTACTGTCACCCAGGGACTAGGCGTATCCTCTGTTCCACGCCCAGTGGGACAATTGATCCCTTACTAACACCCAGGAACGAGACATACCCTGTTCCACATCCAATGGTACAAGCGATCCCTTACTAATACCCAGGGACGAGGAGTACCTTGTGCTAAAACGCCCAAGGTCAGGTACAAAAAACGTAGCTACCTTCGCCTTCTTCTAACGTGCTGACTAGGGGAAAAACAAAAGTGATCTATGCACTTGTCCTAGTTTGCCATACGCCACATACTGGGACAAAGGATCAGATGTAGTCTTTTACCCTATGACGTCTGTCTCTGGACGGACCTCCGCCCGTGGATTCAGCAGAACTTCTAATCAATTATGGTGTCTGCTCACCGATCTTTTTGTGCAGATGTGAATCTGTTCGGGCTGTGGACCTTCCTTCGACAGCAGTCGGGCTCGATTAACCAACCTCTCCTGGCTGGCTCGACAAAATGTTGCTCGGATATGAATGTACCTTAAATAAATGAAAAGACAAGAGACGTTTGGCAAAACAGGAACAAGTGGGCCCGGAAGAGCCTTGACCGAGTGAGTCTGCTCAAAGTCTCTCGGTGTACAAAGTTTTGTCTGCTGTTATATGCAGTTCATGAGGTACAATAAAGCAATTCTCTACATTCAAAAAATGCATTTTAGTTGTAAATCAACAAGCGCAGGCATCTGATAAGGACACAGGTGGCTATGGACTTCGAGTAGAGCTAGTGTGGGCCAGTGTGTATGTGTACAGATGTCCGGCATGAGGAGCGCGTGATCACTATGTGTGGTGTGCATGTCATGTCCTACTTGGTTGAGCGTTTTTATTTATATTTGGTATCTAGCACCTGTCTATCTGTGGGAGCGATCACGGTTTTCCCTAGGCGCGTGTTTGTCTTTAGGTTCAGAGAGAGTCCACCTGTGACCTGGTATTCGATAGGCATGGGTGTGGGTCGTAGGACTTGTCTAACCATGTATCCCTGATTTGGGGTTGTTGGGGAGGTCACCTTTGGTGAATCTGACAGTAATGATGTGAGTTCATTAGAACTCCTGAAAATAATATGGCAGTCACTGGTATCATTTTTATCAACATTGTGCACACAGTTGTCATAGCATACATTGACATTGTTCTTAAGTTTGCTTAGGTCATAATGCACATCTACATTGTTCTTACTAGTAATAGTATCGTCATTTGAGCATGGATTATGACAGACATTGATATCATCATTGCCAGTGTCTGTGCTGCTGTGCGGGTACAGACACACATTGATATTGAGATTGCATTGACGGGTACTGGCATGGTCAAGTGGGCAAAGGTTATGGCATACATTGATATTGCATTTATTGGTATTTCCGTTGTAGGGCCTACACACATCACGGTAATCTTTGACATCGTATTCACCCATTCCAACAAGTGACAGGGAGAAAGGGATGGTTAGTGAAGAATGTGGTATGAGAAAAGGAATATGAGAGGGAGTGGGAAACAGAGGGCGGTTGCTAGTTTGTGAGGAAGAGAATAGAGCAGAATGGATGCAAGAGAGATCTGGGGAAGTTGGTGCATAGAGGGAGAGGGAGGAGTTGCTTGGGAGTAGTCAACATTCATACATCTACTGAAAGCTCTAAATGTATGGGTACATGATTAATGGTATGGGGACTCTGTCATGAGAATTTCAGACGTACCCAAAAGGGCAAGAGTGTTGCCATGAACTATACTCCAGGTTTTAGTTAAGAAATGACTTTTTTTTAAATGAGAACTTAGAATAAAACTTCTCAAACGTGGTATTTGAAAACATCGCTTGTGTTTTAATTCACAAGGTATGCAATGTGATTCAGAAAAACTAAGACCATCGTTAATCAAATGCATCCTAATAAAAATAAAATCCATTCACCAATCTCAGGCATGATACTGTATGAAAAGATAACAAACTGTGCCAGATTCTTGAGCAAATCCTGTGCTGGTGGGTATCCTTAATATGGTAATATTTAAAAGTGCACTGGATTTGACGCATCCTATCAGAAAGTTACTGCAGAACTGATGCTCGCCTTGTAATTAACTAAATTCCCCATTCCAAAATGGCCACAACTCTAATCTGTTATTGTTGTGTATACTCCTGTAGTTTTGCGCGTCCTCTCTAGCCTGTGCTTCTGACTCACTTGCAACTGTTTGCTGTTTCTATGGATACGGGTTGAGCAGCTCAAGAGAGAGAGTAAACCATGCTGCCGCAGTGACCCGTTGCCCCCGCCCTTCCCCGTGTGCAGCCAATGATGGACGGCGCAAATGAAACGCAGATGGGCAAAAAACTCAAAAATCAAACACACAGTAAATCCATTATGGTCATATTTAAAAGTGCACTGGATTTGATGCATACTATTGCAAAGTTATGGTGGAACTGATGCTCGCCTTGTAATGAACTAAATCCTCTGTTCCAAAATGGCCACAACTCTAGTCTGTTATTGTTGTGTATGTTCCCGGAGTCTTGCACATCCTCTCTAGCCTGTGCTTGTGACTCGCTTGCTACTGTTTGCTGTTTCTATGAATACGGGTAAAGCAGCCCTAAAGAGCGAGCAAACCATGCTTCCGCCATCACCCATTCCCCAATCCTTTCCCGTGTGCAGCCAATGATGGACGGCGAAAATGAAACACGGACGGGCACAGGGAGTGACCACGTGAGGAGGAGGAAAGAGGGAGGAACAGGAGAGGAGGGAGCAGCAGTTGGATGTGGCGTAACGGCCAGAGTGGCCAACCTTCAAGCTGGGGAACCAGGTTGGAGTCTAGGCATCGGCCCTGCCTGAAAATGTTATGTGTCCATCTGTAATGCAACTGGTGGTTATGTAAAGCGCTCTGATACCTTTATTTCGAGTTCACACTATATAGCACTGCAACAAAAAAAAAATCAAAAGCAGTGTTGTGGGAGGGGTGAGGAGGAGTGAGGGGGAGTGGCTGGGTTGGGGGCGGCACGCCAAAGCTGAAACACTGAAGACGGGTGCAAAAAACAAAATAAACAAAAAGCAGTGTTTTGGGAGGGGTGAGCGGGTGAGTAGGGGGTCAGCACGGGGAGATTAAGTGGTAGCAAAGCTTAATAAACATAGAAGATGGGCAAATAGCATGGCAAATGAAGCAGCTGCGACGGTTCTTGAAGCCCATGCACGAAGTAAACAGAACACTTAACAAGAGCAGAGGCAGGTCAACAAAAAAAAGGGTGCTCTCCAAGCTTCCTAAACAACCTGAAGAGTAAGAGCTCATGTAACAGGGGCAATCCTCATGGGAGGATACAAAAGTCCAAAAGGACTAAGCCTATTTACCAATCAAAAGCCGGCATTTACAAAGGACAGTACGAGGAGCCAATTGAAAACTTGGGTGGTGCTTAAAACCCACATTCTAGGAACAGCATATCTCGAAGAGACAGCGTATACACTGCCTAGCTGAGACCTATAAACAAAGTACCCCGAGTCACAGCTGCTCACAGAAGGACTCTAATCAAATGAAATCAATTAGTACTTGGTCCATTCTCTGGAGAAAGGAAGTGAAGTGCTTCATATGCTGGACAATTAGGAGGCAGCCAAAAAGAAAGACAATTAATTCAACAAATGATAAGTAATTTATTGTATACAATACCATTTCAGCAATAGCTCATGCGTGCTGTTAAGCCATGCCTAAACATAAATAAAGGGCAGGTGTGAGCGGGTAATTAGTCAGGTTTTTAATGTACCGCAGAGGCTTAATAAGACATGATCACAAAAAGAAAAACACAGAAGACCCACTGATCCAGATATATAAGAGTGATACATGATCATCCCCGATATGTAGGTGTGAAACAGGGAGCTATGCACAAGGCTCTCATCTAGGCATTCAGAGCAGGCGCAAACATATCTTGTATCGAAAACTATATTTATGCTGCTTGACTGCTGCTGACGTTTTTTTGCTAAATGAATGCTTTTTTCAGGAAGAATGGGGCATAGCCCGTGCAGTATTACTAGTATTCTGCTGTGATTTGTGCTCAGTGCATTATCAGTTACCTTAGAGCTGGTGTTAAACACAAGCAAATGTAATTAGTGCTTTACTGTGACACCTGAGTTTGAACTTGTCTTGTCTGTGCAACAGAAAGGGTACAGTCAATAATACTATTACTGATATCTTTAGAGCTGGCCATTTAATATAGGGAATAATTTGAGGAAAACATTGTTTCTGCCAGTAATTCCAACAGCATTTTCCAGTAACCAAAAAAGCTGTCTTAAATATGTCATGGAAATTACCGGGTGATGTGCAGTAATACAAGCACAACATGGCTTCTGTTACTACCACTGCATGTCCCTCTAATAGCAGCAATGCATTCATAATAATGTGGAGAAGAAAAAATGTCCAGTAATAACAATGTCTTTTTCCCACTCTGCACTGTTACTGACTCCTTCCCAGTCATGGCTGTTATCGGTAAAGCACTAAAAAGGAGTGTGTGGAGATTTCTTTCTCCTATTGTAGAACTCAGTGATGTAATGGAATGACATCACAGAGTGGGTCTGAGAAAAGGAGTCAGTTGAAGAAGCTGGAGGTTGCTGTACACTTATGAAGATGTACTTGTGAATAAATATTTCTTACCACTAACCACTGCCTGCGTGGTTACTACAATTTATGGCGACGAGTTCTGCGCAGGGGGCAGATTACTGAGTGACCTCCACCCCTGGAAAAGCAGTTCATCTAGGAGTTCTGCTGATGATTTTTGAATTTAGAAACTGTGAATAATTCCCTTTTTGGAAGAACATTTTTAGCACATATATGCTAGCGATTGGTGGTGATAAATATGGACCTTTAAGGAGACAAGCAATTTTATTACACCATTTAGGGACTGAGGGTAGAAGAATTTATGATGATCTTCCCGAAGTTTCCTTGGGAATTGGTAATGGGCAACCAGTAAATGTGTATGACATGTCGTTGCAAATGCGAGAAAAACATTTTACACCTAAGCTTAGTGTGGTTTTTGAGAGACACAAATTCTTTTGTCGTGTACAAGCACATGATGAGGACATAATGACTTATGTAGCAACACTACGTGGTTTGGCAGTAACATGTGAATTTCAAAGCTTAATGGAATCCTTAATTCGCGATCAACTTGTGAGGTGTACTAGAGACAGAAAGGTCAAAGAAAGACTTTTGTCCTTGGATCCTACATTAGAAGAAGCTGTGCAGATAGCCAGAAGCTTGGAACATACTGCTGTTTGGATGAAGGAGATTTACATGGGAAAATTAAATATGAAGCCTTCAGAAAAAGATAAGGAGGTTGTTGCCCTGGATGTGCATGAGGTTGGATTGAAAAATGTTATTAAAAAAGAAGTTCCATGTGCATCCAATTAAAAAAATGTACCTAATGTGATGGTAAAAAGGAAAATTACATGTTATAGGTGTGGTTGTCCGGGGCACATCGCTTCCAGTTTTGCATGTGGGGCTAGAAACATGACGTGTAGGTCATGCGGAAAGAAGGGTCATCTAGCTAAAATGTGCAGATTTAAAGTACAAAGCCCAAGTGTTAAGGTTGTAGAAAATTTGGGAGAAGTAAGGGAGGAATTAATGTTATCTGTGGATGAGTGTGGAGTGTCTGACCACAGACAAGAAATGATTATTAAAATGAGAACAAAGATATACAAAAGGAAAGCACGGAGAAGCTTGAGAAACCACATTGTAGAATCACCTTGGATAATACTGAAGTTAAGGTATTGGTGGATTCAGGTAGTTTATTCACATTAATATCTAAAGATGTTTATGAGACGGAGCTAAAGAAAAACATGAAAAACTTACAACATTCTGACATAAAAGCAGTGGGGTACGGCGGAAAAAGAATTAACATTGTGGGGAAGGAATGGATGAGTATATTTTTTAAAAATAATAGTGTTCATGGTAGAGTATATGTAACAGAAGATGGATCCAATCTCTTAGGGTGGTATCATCAAAGAGATCTTAAGATCATCCTTGATCCCAATGCTAAAGAACCGGTGATGGTTGTAGAGTCTGCGCAAGAGTGCAACTTGCCTGTTTTAAAGGATGATTCTGATTGGGGAAAAAATTAATGATGTCATTTCCCCATGTCTTTACAGATGAATTAGGCATGTTGAAGAAATTTACTCACCGCATTATTTTAAAAAAAAATGTTACTCCAGTGGTGCACAAGGTTAGGCTTATACCTTTGCTGATGAGGGAACCACTTCAAAAAGAGCTTGACAAATTATTGGAGTGTAAGATCATTGAGCCCATTGAATCTTCGGAGTGGCTTTCCCCAATTGTCGTCGCCCCCAAGGAAGGAAATAAGATTCCTCTCTGTATTGACTTGAGAGATTTAAATAAAAACATATGGGTGGATCGCCAACCACTCCCCAATATAGGAGAGATGTTGAGTGTAATGGGTGGTGGGAAGATTTTTAGCGTTTTAGATATGTCCGCTGCCTACCACCAAGTCAATCTGCATCCGGAATCACGACCTCTAACTTCTTTTGTCACACCGCTGGGGGCTTTCCGCTACCGGCGCATGCCGTTTGGGTTAGCCTCAGCCTCCGCGGTGTTCCAGAGGATTATGCAGGACATTTTTCAGGGAATGCGAGGGGTATTGTGTTTCCAGGATGACATAATGGTGGTTGGTAGGTCTTTCGAGCATCATGATGAGTTGTTGTTTGATGTTTTGAAAAGAATTACTGAACATGGATTAACCATAAAGAAAGAAAAATGTTGTTGTAGTGTTAATTCTGCAATAAGTCGCGTGTCACCACGCGACTTATGATGTTCCTCATTCAGGCATTCCAGAGCGTGGTTGTTCGGTCGTGTAGAATTCCATTCAACACCATTCCTGGCATCGGATTCTTCACGGCTGGATGGCTTCGGTCGTGGGTGCAAGCACTTAAGAATAAACCACGTTTCTACCATCAGTTTCTCCGTGCGTCTTCAATAACTTGGCGACGAGCGGGTACTCTCCGCACCCACAGCCAAGAGCCAGCAATCCCTCGTCTCTATCATCGGTGAAAGGCTTTTCTCATCTCAACCGTTGGCGAGCAAAATCAACCGGCGACTTACAGGCCTCCTCCTGCACTACGCTTCTACATTCTTCAGAAACCGAGATAAGGTTGTACATTTTCCCTTACCTTATTTGTCTGTTGCCGGCATCGTGGCAGTTTATTCCCTGCTCCCCGCTCGCGTTCACCGCGCCATTTGAATCTCCTCCACGAGACTCTCCCTCCCTCCTTGTTACGTCACAGAACGTACCGACGTCCACAGCGATTTCCCATCAAGCCGATCTCCTTTGAAGAGCCACGCAAAAACCGTAACCTTGGTTACAGCGTCCGACGGCCATTTTTAAAAGCGATGAGAAGTATCGCTCGCTTTCAGCGATAAGCACGCTTTGTTCAAGCCTTCACCTATCAATTACATCCCACAGCGATAGGCACGCTCCCTTCATTTCGCCTATTGCTTCTTTATCTCATACAGCAGCGATAGGCACGCTTTTATTATTACGTTGCCTCCTGCACTTCAATGCTCAACAGCAGCGATAGGCACCCTTCCTTCTCATGGTCTCCTGTGCTTTAATCCTCCACAGCAGCGATTTCAAGCCATCGCCCATCAATTACATGCTACAGCGATAGGCACGCTTCCATAATTTCGCCTATTGTTTCTTTATCCTATACAGCAGCGATAGGCACGCTTTCACTACTTTGCCTCCTACGCTTCAATGCTTAACAGCAGCGATAGGCACGCCTTCTTCACATGGTCTCCTGCGCTTAAATCCTTGACAGCAGCGATTGGCCCGCCTTGTCGCAGCTTGATTCATATCTGCAGGCACATTTTCCATTACGCCTGCTTATTATTCCTTATCAGTTACAAGCACGCATTTTCAAATTTACTTAAAGACAATTCCAAGTCTCATTACAAATTTTTCAATTAAAAAAAAACAAACACTTGGCTTATCATTTTATTCCAATTTCCTCGTACAACTGTTACATTTGAATTATGGCTTCTTCGCAGCAATTCCAAACACCTGCACCTTTTTTACAAACTCCGGGCAAACCAGGTCTTAAATGGCAACAATGGTTAAAGGGGTTTGAAAACTACCTTGTCGCAATTGATGCTGTAAAATACTCTCCAGCACGCAAAGTTGCTATTCTTTATGGCTGTTTAGGCGTTGCTGCGCAACAAGTTTTTGAGAACCGTCCAGTTTTTTCCCCTCCTACTGGTTCAGGTGAAGTTTGGGACACCTATCAAGAAGCTCTTGCTCATCTAAACAAACAATATTCTGATGAACCGAGTATTGTTCTAGAACAACATAATTTCTTCAAGCGTAAGCAGAATATAGAGAAAAGTGTGGAAGACTACATTGCTCAGCTTAGAATTTTAGCGTCTACATGCAAATTTGGTGTAAGTACAGATGCTTCCATAAGAGATCAATTCATTTTGTCATGTCACTCAAAAAAAATCCAAGAACGCTTGTTGAGTTGCAAAAATCCAAGTTTAGCAGAAACTGTGGACATTGCCAAAGGGATTGAACGAGCAACGATTTCTTCAAAAATGTTACAAGAGAGTCTCTCTCAACCTAGCGTTCATATGTTAAATGAAGGACCTTCCTCTTCCTGTTCAGTAAATTTGGTCAATAGGCCTTCTAGACAATTTTTAAAGAAACCAATGATCTGCTACAGATGTGGGTCGAAGGGTCATATTGGTAATTCACCAAATTGTCCAGCCTCTGGTAAAAGATGTTCTTCTTGTAAGAAAATTGGTCATCTTCAAACTGTGTGCAGAGGTGGCAAAAGGTATACCAGAGTTAACAACATTGAATACAACGAGAACTTGGAGTCGTGTCGTACTAAACTTGATGACGTCATGTTATCCATTGAATGTGATTCTGTGGATCTTTGTAAGGTCAAGGGTCCTTGGTGTGAACTTTTGGTTGGATCAATACCCTTACAAGTAAAAGCCGACTCAGGCTCTCCTATCACCATTTTGTCAGATTCGACATTCTATGCAAATTGGGACGACCAGGTGACTCTTATCAAATCCGATATCAACCCTAAAGCTTACGGTGAAAAGGATATTGACATGCTAGGGTACTTTCATTCCAGGATTGAATGCCTTGGCAGACGCACTTTCACAAAGGTCTACGTCGCCCTTAAGGGGAGAGACATTTTTGGTTGGTTGGATCTGGCCAAAATGGGCTTACTCCTCAAACCAGGTTCTAATCAACCTGTCGCTTTAGGTGATATTCCACATGACTACTATGATTATCACGACCATGAAAACATAAGTGTATCTGATTTATCCGTGTCAAATTGTAATGTTAATTATCTTCTTGATCACTTTCCCAAGGTTTTCCAGAACAAGGTTGGACCGTGCTAGGGTTCAAGCATGATATTCGCCTAAAGTCAAATGCTCAACCTGTTATTCACAAAGTTCGCTCTCTTCCTTTGAGTGCAAGAGACGAATTAAAAAAAGTTTAAAAAAATGTATGCGATGAAGCAATAATCACACCTTGCAACTCCTCTGAGTGGGTCTCTCCGATAGTTTTGGTACGCAAAAAGTCAGGCGAGGTTAGGTTATGCGCCGACTTGCGCTCCTTAAATAATAACATCATTGTGGACTGCCATCCATTGCCCAAAATACACGATCTCTTAGCTAATTTGGGTGGAGCCAATTTTTTTTCCCTGTTAGATCTCAAGTCTGCTTATCACCAGATTCCCCTGTCTCCTAAATCTCAAGAATTAAACACTTTTGTAACGCCTTTCGGAGCTTACAAATATTTAAGACTTCCATTCGGCTTGGCCTCTGCGGCCAGCGTCTTTCAAAAGCTAATGGACACTCTATTTAAAGATATCCCAGGCGTACAAGCTTATCAGGACGATATACTGATTTTCGCTGGTGACGCTTCTGAGCATGATAAAATATTATTCAAAGTGTTAGGGGTCCTGGAAAAGACTGGAATGACTCTAAGACATGATAAGTGCAAATTTGCAGTCAAAGAACTTGACTACTTAGGTCATACCCTTTCACCCAATGGCATAAAACCTAAGTTTTCCCTTAATAAAGCCATTAGAGACGCCACACCCCCCAGTGATAAAGATTCATTGCGCTCATTTCTCGGATTGGCGGAATATTACGCCAGATTTGTCCAGGGCTATGCTCAAATCGTTGAACCGCTGAGGGTTCTTCTGAGAAATGGAGTAAAGTTCGTCTGGTCAGACAACGTACAAAAAGCCTTTGAACAAGTTTAAAAACTTACGAAGACTCCCCAGCTTTGCACCCTTTCTTGGATGGTTTTAGGTGCTTCATTACGGTTGACGCAAGCCTTACTGGCTTAGGAGCTGTTCTTGGACAATGGGTGGCGGGTAAAGAACACACTGTCGCTTTCGCATCTACAACTCTCCAATTGGCTGAAACTAGGTACAGCACTATCGAGAGAGAGGCCTTAGCCTGCATCTGGGCCATTCAGAAGTTCAAATCGTACATTTGGGGTCGGGAATTTGAGATCTACACAGACCACAAACCGCTTATGCACATGTTGTCGAGTAGTACTTCGAACAAAGCCTCTGCCAGACTTGTTCGATTACTTTCGAAACTTCATGAATTTCATTTCGTCATCAAACACATTTCTGGGGGAAAGAACTTTAGGGCTGACTGCCTTTCTAGGATGTCTCTACATGAAACTCCCAAGATTGATGACGATGTTGAGTGTGTAGTTGCAGTTATTGATGCCATTTCTGAATGTCCACCGATTTCTGAAGATGTGTGGAATGCAGCTTATAACAATGACGACACCCTCAACAAGGTCAAATCTTTTATTACTAACAAATGGCCTGAAAGTAGAATTTTATCACCCATTTTGAGGTTATTTGCAAATGTTTCAGGAGAACTTTCTATAGTCAACGAAATGGTAATGCGCCATGACTTATTTGTCCCACCTGAGTCTTTACGTGATCTCATCATTAGAACAGCGCATCAAGGACACTTAGGTGTAACCAAGACTTGTCAACGAATCAAACAGTTTTACTGGTGGCCTTCCATGGATGCCCAAATCAGGAAAATGATTGACAATTGCACAGAATGTCTCCTATCTGACAAGCATTGGAAGACTCTTGCCACTCCTTTACATCCTGTACCACTTCCAGAGAGTCCCTGGGATAAAGTGGGATTAGACTTTTCAGGTCCCTACGATGTGTTATCCAATGAAAACAAATATCTAATTTTATTAGTTGATTACCACACTAAGTGGCTGTATTATTGTTTCTGCAATGGTGCCACAACCAAGAATGCAATCAATTTTTTGCAGACTGTATTTGATGTAGAAGGTTTCCCAAAAATTATCATTACTGATAACGGTACACATTTTGTTTCACAAAAGATGTGTTCATTCCTAAAATTGCATGATATTTCTCACTTTAAAGTTGCCTTGTATTCCCCCTCCTCTAATGGTCTGGTTGAGAGAGGTAACCGGATCATTAAGGAGGGTATACAAACCGCAATCTCAAGTAAACTTGATCCTTTAACTTTTGTGCACGACAAAGTTTGGGCATACAACACTACTCCACATTCTACAACTGGCATTGCACCATTTACTCTTCTGAGGAGAAGAAGAGTTCATACTCATCTCAATCCCAGTTGGTTGCATGAAAATAGTAATTTCACTGACAGGTCTACTTCTCTTCAAAAACATGTAAGACTCAAGCAAGATTCCATGAAAGCACGATAAGATGCTGGTAAACATTTCATGGATCAACCTTTAAAAAAGGGAGATTGGGTTCTCATTAAAAACCCGAGGAAGGTACCCAAAGGCAGTTCAAAGTATTCATCTCCCACTTTGGTGATACAAGTGAGTAGAGGTTCTGCTCTTCTTGATAACAAGGGTTGGTGGAACAAAAGGGCGCTTGTTAAGGTTTCTCCTTTTCAGGCTAATGTCAACAATGATCATTCCACTTTGGAGACAGAACGTTGCGACTGGTTTGATTTGTGTCATGAGAAAGAATCAACCTCTAGCCGTGTCTTGGAACCAGTTGTAGTGCAAACCACCCTACCCAATGTTTCAGATCACAGTGATTTGTCTGCGGAAACCAACCAACCCATTACTACTGATCATAGTGATTTGGCTGAGTCGTCTGTCAAGAGAGCTTCACGTCTCAGACAAATTTCTTGTAAATTAAGAGATTATGTGTTAGAATAACAACATAAGTTTTATTTTATTTCCATTGCATTGTACTTACAGTCTCATGCTTACTTGCTCAAAATGTTCATGTACTACACTTTAGTTTCACTTACTGTTTTATTGTTCTTTATTGCCCTTTGAAGAAAGGGAGATGTTGTAGTGTTAATTCTGCAATAAGTCGCGTGTCACCACGCGACTTATGATGTTCCTCATTCAGGCATTCCAGAGCATGGTTGTTCGGTCATGTAGAATTCCATTCAACGCCATTCCTGGCGTCGGATTCTTCACGGCTGGATGGCTTCGGTCGTGGGTGCAAGCACTTAAGAATAAACCAAGTTTCTACCATCAGTTTCCCCGTGCGTCTTCAATAAATGTCAACTGAGGAAAGAACAAGTAAATTATCTGGGTCATGAGATTTCTGCCAATGGGATTCGACCAAAAAAAAGTATTGTGAGGGCAATTGTTGATGCTCCTCAACCTACCGATAAGGAATTGTTAAAATCATTTCTTGGTCTTGCCGAGTATGGCTCAAAATTTATATCCAATTTTTCTGACACTGTTGAGCCTATGAGGGTGTTGTTAAAGAAAGGTGTATTGTTTGAATGGAATTCGACATGTGAAACGGCATTTAGAAATATTAAGGCGTCTCTAGTTAGTGCACCCACCTTGGCTCACTTCGATGTTAATAAGAAGACTATGTTGACAACCGATGCAAGTAATGTTGGATTGGGCGCTGTGTTGACCCAGAGAATGGATGGTGGAGAAAGTGTGATTGGGTTTGCATCGCGTCGTTTACAAGGTGCAGAGAAATCTTACTCTGCTATTGAAAAAGAAGCCTTGGGTTGTTGTTGGGGGATGAATCATTTCAGATTTTATTTGTGGGGATTGCCTTTTGTTCTTAGAACGGATCACAAGCCTTTGTTGTACATTTTCAAGGGTGGTAAGGGTCTTGAAGGGAATGTGACTCCCAGGATTTCTCGATGGTTGTTGTCAGTAATGGATTACAATTTTTCAATTGATTTTGTCAGAGGTAAAAGGAATGTCATTGCCGATTGCTTGTCGCGTATGCCGGTTGAGGAAGAGGAAGAGGATTCTTCTTTTGTAATTGAAGTGGACTCCTTGTCTACTGTTTGTGATGTAGAATTGGCTTTAAGACAAGAAGAGTGGAGTGAAGCTTTGAGTACAGATAGAGAATATATAGAGCTTAAAGATGCTATACGTGATGGGTGGAAAAACGAGATGATCTTAAGTGAGGATTTGAAAAAATATATAAAAGTGAAAGATCAGTTAAGCATTCAAGTTGATAAAGTTTTGAGGTGCAACCGTGTTGTTCCACCTAGAATGTTGAGAGGAAGGTTGATCAAACTTGTACACGAAGGTAATTTGGGGAGGAACATGTGTAAAAGAAGGTTAAGGCAAAATTGTTGGTGGCCCGAAATGGATAGAGAGATGGAAGAGTCTGTGAAAGAGTGTTAGGCATGTAGTAATAGTGACAAGTGTAGGGTGATCCGTCAACCCCCGTTAGGGTGTGTGTGGGTTCCTGATCGACCCTGGGAGAAGTTGGCCATGGATTTTTTGGGTCTGATTGATAGACTGGGTGTAAGGAATATATTTTTGATTGTGTTAGTGGATTATCACAGTAAATGGTTTGTAGTTAAATCTGTGGAACACATTACGTCTGAAATTGTGATTGAATTTTTGAGAAATGTGTTTTTGGAAGAAGGAATACCTAAGACGTTAATCACTGATATTGGGGTACAGCTGGTTTCTACTGCCATGACAAAGTTTCTAACAGGATTAGGTATTAAGCATGAGAGAGTGGCACTATTTAGACCACAGGCAAACGGACTAGTTGAGAGGGTTAACCGCATCATTATGGAGAATATTCAATTGTCCTTAGCTAATGGATTAATGTGGAAAGAGGAATTAGTTAAAATGATGTGGGCTCATAGAGTGACTCCTCATTCTGTTACAGGTGTGTCACCTTTAGTAGCTTTGAAAGGAAGAGAACCTGCAACCAAAGAGTCTCCTGTGTGGTTGCAGAAGAAAGATCAAGTTTGGGTGGATCGGGAACGGATTGCAGCAAGATTTATAGAATCTCATGAGAAGAATAAAGATGATTATGACAGAAGGAAAGGGGTGAAGGATGTCGGAATTGTTTGTGGTGATTGGGTGGTCACTAGAAAAATGGGATATGTCAAAAAAGGGGAAAGCAAATTTTCTAAGCCACAGAGAGTGGTAAAGGTAATGAATTGTGTGGTTACACTGGACGATGGAAAAGAATGGAGCATGGGTAATCTGTGCAAGATTGATGTTCCAAATTCAACTGAATGATTCTTCTGTTATTTTCTGTCATATGTCTTGAGAAAATGTTACATTCGTTTTTAATTGTTTATTTACTATGTTTACTTTATTTAATTATTGTTAGCATGCTTTGTTATCAATTTACGTTGTAATTCCTTGTAAGGGGGGAGATGTGTGGAGATTTCTTTCTCCTATTGTAGAACTCAGTGATGTAATGGAATGACATCACAGAGTGGGTCTGAGAAAAGGAGTCAGTTGAAGAAGCTGGAGGTTGCTGTACACTTATGAAGATGTACTTGTGAATAAATATTTCTTACCTACTAACCACTGCCTGCGTGGTTACTACAGAGTGTTAAAAATGTGCACCCGTTTTTAGATCGAGCCTAGACAGCTTAAAGCACCTCCCATCTTTACTATTGGCTCCTGTTAGCGCCCTTCCTAAATGCCTGCTTTTGTTTGGTGGATATGCTTAATTAGTCCCGCATTTTGGTGTTTTGGACCCTCCCAGCCAACTGCCCCTGTTACATGTGGTCTTACTCTTTTTTATGTATATTCCTTCCTGCACTCTTTTTTTTTTGCTTTCCTTCGGCTGATGTACCAGCACGGCGCCCGCTTTACAGATGCTGCTCTTCATGTTTTGGATGGTAACGCAATTCTGTGATTAGCTGAGGGCATTAGGTTTGCTCCTCAGCTCGTGTATCAGCATGGCGCCCGCTTCATGGACGCCATGCTTCATGTTTTAGACGGTAACTCGATTCTGTGCTTAACTGACGGCATTAGGTTTGCTCCCCGGCTCGTCTTTGGTCCACTCGCAATACATCCAACCGATCGCAAGGATTTATCTGCCACACCACGGTTTAGGGGCTCCCTTTTGAATATGATGAACCCCACCACACTCATCTCACACCACCCACCTCCCTACAGTGTTCACATCTCCTGCTCTACCACTGGCATCTGCCCCCCTCTCTCTTTCTTCATCTTATTCCCTCTCTTTCAGTCTCTGTCTCACTCCTCCTCACTTGCTGAAATCCATGACTTCAACAAACAGCTCTTACCCTCTCTTTCCTCTCCTTTCCTTTATTTGTTCCCCTGTGAAATGGATCCAAAAAAGAAAGAAACATTTTGGCTGCAAATGTCATCTTTTTCTGACATTTTTCTTTTCCAAAGTGCAGCCTCAGGATGGAGAGGAAAAAATAAGGTTCAAAATATGAAAGAAAAAAAAAAACTAAATAAAGCAAGACAGATTGGTTGTAGTCACAACCACACCCATTAGCGCCACTTTACAGAGTTTGCTAGTGCAGCGCTACTTTTGTTTTCGCGTCTTTCTTTGAACATTGTTTTCCCCGGGCGGGGAAGTGCACCATTCCTGGAGGTATTGCAATACCTGGTTGATAAGTACAGTGGAAAACGTTTAATGTGATCCTGGTCAGCTGTTTTCCTTATTTTCGTTTTTAAACGTGCACCGCAGCTCCGTGTTCAGGGATGTGGTCTTTTTAAACCATACTGCTTACGTTTTGTAAGGATATAAACAATGGACATTGAAACAGGTCCCTTCCTGGCCCTGAAGTCATGTCCTTAACTTTTCAGGCAAAAACATTTGGGCGACAAACAACGGTGGTTGGTATTTTCCTCTCCCCAGTTTTGTGTTTTGTGTCACTGAGCTGATAGCTTGGCCTAGTCTGTGGGGTGGATTGTAGGGGTTAGGAGAGGGTGATCATCTGGTATCTTGATTCCAAAAAGAGGGGCTAATTTGAAATGAGCCAAAACTACAATGCTTTGGTTTGGTAAAGTAAAGGTTTATGATGGGAAAGTGCTGCTCCTGTTGACATGGAGTCGTTTGATAATCTTACTGCTGGACCAATAAAAGTTTCATTCTGTGGGGCAAATGTACATAGAATTTATGAGTTTCAGGCGACAGCTATGTCTAGGGTTGAGTACAGAGTGCGGCACTTCCGGCTTCCTGGAGGACAGTGAGGGTCTGGGACTCTGTTCCTCTTGAAGGCTGACCTGCTCTTCCTACCACACCTTCTAAAGATCCACTTTTGGCATCTAGGCTTTTTGTACCAGTCTTTTGAGACTTTTGCGACTTTCAAACATCCATCATAATTGTGTCCTCGTTTCTCATCATCAGTGTTATGCTTTTCATTGCAGAGTGCTCATGGGCTGCCTCCTGGTGGAAAGAACGCGTAAAAATATACATAGTCCTAAATACAAAGCAATTGTGAATAAGTAATTAACAAAAAAAGAAAATGTATGTATGCAAATTGTCGTGTAGAGGAGTCTAAAACCAATATCAGATTGGAAACCGCTCTTGAGAGTTCTTTGTAGGTGAGCATCTGGTCTCTTTTCATGAAGTGTGAAAACAGCAATAAAAGGTCTTGTTTTGCACAAAATAAACATACGGATAGCATGTGTTTCCTTTAGTTGTTTTGACTGTTTAAGATAAATTGGTCGAAACATTCTGGTATGCCTGCAGGGTATGTACTTTTAATGCACATTTGGAAAGAACGGGTGTGGATTTTATTTGGGGCCCAAAATCAGATTTTGTGTGAAAGTGAATGGAAGGACTGATAATGTCATATGTTACTTGTGTGAAAATGCAAATCGATGTCCTCGTGTCTGCGGTAGTCCGAAAGGAACATTAAACAGACACCCACATTTGGAGGCTTGCTTTAGGTTGACTCGGTCTCTCTTCTTATCCAGTGCTAAAACAGTAATACAATGCCGTGTCTTACACATGAAACAAGTTTTTCGTTTGTATCTCACAGGAGAACAGCTTGTGGTGCCTATTATGAGGAAGACAAGACATTGTTTTAAAAATTGTTATATTGGGAATGGCTCACTAATGATAAAAGCAGAGATAGTGTGTTGCCTTAAGGTTATGGCCTCAATCATGGGGTCTTAATAAATACTTTGCTTCCATGCGTGCCATATTCACGCAGGGCAAATTATCTGTAAACAAAAGAAATAGTAATATTTACCTGTGCAAAGTAACACGTTTTTGTAGACTTCAGGCACACAATTACTCTGAGCTGCAACAAATATTTTAAGTGAGATTGTCAGGCGAAATTCAGTTCCACACAACTTGCCCTGCAAACATGAGCAGTGGGTGGAAACATGAACAAACATTGGCAAAGTCTCGCTTATGTGAGAGCTATTGGCTTTGCCAATGTCTTTTAGCCATGTTGTACTGTAGAGTGGCTGCTGTTCAGCAAGGCTGAATGTTAGGGTTGTTGCACAGAGGAGAGTGGCATGGAATGGAATACAATAAAGTGGCACAGAGTAGAGTGGCAGAGAGTGGAGTGACCTAGTGTGTAGTGGTGTAGAGTGCCGTGTAGTGGTATTGTGTGGAGTGGGTGGAGTGGCACAAGAGTGGAGTGCCATAAAAGTGGTTTAAAGTGGAGTGGCTTGGTAGAGTGTAGTGGTGTAGAGTGCTGTAAAGTGGCATTGTGGGGAGTGGCTTAGTGTGGAATGGCGTAGAGTAATGTGGAATGGCGTGGTGTAGAGTGGCATTGTGTGTAGTGGAGTGGCATAGAGTAGTACACTTGTGGATTTAAGTAACTAAACATCAATAGACAACACATATGGTGAAAGCAATATAAATAAGAAGCTGTATGCCTGTGTTAAAAGTAGGAAATCACATTACACATCTAGAAATAATACTGAAATGCTTATAAAAAAAAAGACGGCATTGCAAAAAGACGAGAAAAACAAAGATGAGGAAGAACGCATGTACTTGGAGCTAACACAAGAAAGGAAGTCAAGCCTACAGGAGCTTAGCAAACGAAAGATTGTAAATGAAAGTGACAACGAAAACAACTAATGGTGTGCTATGGGTGGGTTGTAAGCCCACTCAACTGTAAACAATATATCTTGCAGCACAGCGCATGCGCTGTGTGGGCGAGACTTAAAAACGAGTTAGGGATTGGGATGGCTGCGAGATTTAAGCAACACAGGCAGTGTAGGAATTAAAATGAAATAAAGTATGTAAAATGCATATAGATTAGAGTAGCCTGGGGCATTCAATACTTCTTTCAAACACACAACTGCACTCTGAAGTCTAAAATTAATAATGCGAAGAAGAGAGCGATGGGAGTGGAAAACAGTTGTATATTCCTCACGACTTCCCTCCTTCCATCTATTCTGCTGCCAGAGATAAACAAACACATAAATGTTAGGCTTATCCAAGACACTTTAACAGCATTACAGTGACATGTGTGTGCCCCTAAAAGTTCAAGCTCCATCCTATTTAAAGCTTGATAGTTTATGCATGTTAATGAGCCTTCTCTATGCAGCTGGATAAACAAACAGAAATAACAATAATTACAGATGCGTGGAGGGCAAGCACTTTTTTGCGGAAGTGCACAACTTCTGCCCAATGAAAATGTATTCCTGGCTACCAACATGTGGGCGGAGTAAAGTCCATCTCCTGGTAGCGCTTCTTTAAGCCTTTTTATAGATTGATTGTATAATGTCTGCTGGCAGCTGCACTGTCAAGCGAGACTTATAAACAAGATATCCATGTGTCAAAAGAAAGTGTGTAATGGGGAAAGATGCCAGTGGATTCATTCAAAGCCCCTACTCTGATCACAAGCTACCTTGCACCTTGATGTGGCGACTGCACGTTTGTGAGGTTCATTCAAGATTCAAGTAGATTCAAAGCTTTTTTACTGCACCCTTGAGGTGAATTGTATTACCCCAGTAGATTAAATCAATGTAGTCCCCTTAACAAACACTTCCCTTCACCTCAGGTGTGAGGCAAGAGTGCAATAATGAATGCCTGCAATACAGAATTAACAGATGCCTAAATGTGGAATTGTGACTCAATTTGAGAGCCAGCACTGACGGCCACCTCTCCTGCTCCACCTGACTCCTCTGTAGTCTATTTTTTTTATAGTTGAAGACTGTAGTCCATTTAATAGTTGCCCATATATATTCAAATAAATAAACCTCATACTCTCACAGTAGAAGAGTCTGGATAAAGTAGGAAACTATGGCAGCGTACTTGTGCGAGAGGTAAGTGGAGAATTCCTTTTAGGATGTACTAGTCTGCGGTGGGCTGTCCTTTCCTACTGAACTTCATTCACAAAAGGCACACTGGTCTGATTGCTCTCAACCACAGTACATCATGATTCACAAAAATAATATAGTAAAGGCACAATACCAAGAGTGGGCACTGCCCTGCCCCTATTCCACATTTTGCTGACTTAAAATGTAGTTTTTCTCAATAGTACTCAGGCCCCTCAAGTGGGCTATGAGTCCATTGGGGGTGCTCCATGTTTGGCCTGGCCATAACTTTCTACAGCCTAGGCTCAGCTTTGATGGCCGAGAGTGTGCCCAAAGTATACCCCCACCTCTAACCGAGTGTGACAGAACAGGCTGTAGAGAGATTGGGAGCAGCAGATTCGAGTGTCAGGGACACAAACAGTTTCAACTGTACCCCTGGTCCGGGGAGAACTTACTATTCTCCCCAGTATAAACTCTTGTACAGTCACCCAGAACTAAGAGCCAAATGTGCTAAGGGTTTTTCAGGTCGCTAACCCTGCGACTCGCAAAATGCCATGCTTTGCAACTGCAAAACCCCTTTTTCATATGCATTAAAACCCTTTTGTGATTTGGTAACATTATTCTGAATCACAAAATAGGGTTTCCAGCCCATACTGAAATGCAGGTAGTTTGGAAGGGGCGTGTAAGGGGTGTTCCTTCCAAATTGCGACTCACTAGGTGTTAGACTTGGCACCATTGGCGTGGGTCTCCCCTGCATTTTTTGCTTTTGCCTCCTGTGTTTTTGCTGTGCGTTGGACTCTGTTTTGCTGGCCTAGATGCTTTGGGCACTTTGCCACTGCTGTTCAGTGCCAAAGTGCAAGTGGTCCCTTTGTAAATTGTTGTTATGGATTGGTGTTTCCATGATTGGCTATTTGATTTACTAGTCAGTCCCTAGTACAGTGCACCGTGTGTGGTCAGGGCCTGTAAATCAAAGGCTGCTAGTAGGCTTGCAGGACTGTTTGTGCCACCCACAGAAGCAGCCTGTAAGATGTAACTCTGGACTGCCATTGCAGAGCCTGTGTGCAGCCTGGGACTGCCATGTCAACTTGGCAAGTGCACACACTTGCCAGTCCCTAACCTTCTCTTTTCTTATATGTTAGTCACCCCTAAGGTACCCATTTGGGCAGGGTGCATTGTATGTGAAAGGTAGGACATGCTCTGATGTGTGTGGCATGTCCTGATAGTGAAATACTGCCAATTTCATTTTTCACTATTGCAAGGCTACCTGCTCCCATAGGATAGAATGGGGAGTTGTTTATAACATCTTATAAACATATCTGCCCCTGGGAACGAGGTAGAAAAATAAAGTTTGATATGCCTGAACTCAGAATGTTAAAATGCATCTTTTAGTGAGGGTGATTTTTACATTCTGTGTTTGAGAATACCACTTTTAGAAAGTAGGTATAGTGGAGAGGTGTGGTGCAGCGGCCAGGGCAGCTGACTCCGGAGCACAGGGTTCACGGTTCGATCCCCGGCTCCGGCGGCAGCTCAGCTCAGCACCATGTGACTCTGGGCAATAGCTCACTTAATTTCCACTCCGGCCCCCAGCGCCTTGAGACCCGTAAGGGTGAGTAGCTGCGCTATATAAAAACGGACTTACATTTTTTTTTTTTTACTTTTTTTCTTGCTTAACCATCCAGTATGCCTCTGCTAGGTTTCTGTATTGCATGTCTGGCTTTTGGATGACAGGGGCTAGGGAAGAGCAGTGGCTCCAGAGAGCCTGATGAGTCAGGGCTGGGCTGAATAGACCTGGGCTGCATTTAAAGTAGGGGGAGGAGATTTCCTTTCACCTGAATGGGCCTGGTCTGCCTTCAACAATGCTGTCTCCACCTCCTGCCGGGAAGCTGCACCAGTGAGGACAGAACCGGTTTTGGCTGGGTACAGACACTCTCTGCCTTCAGAGAACAAAGGATTTTTGTGTATAAAAAGTGGGGCCCAGACCCCAGACTTTTAGATCAGATCACTGCTGAACTAAGGAACCTGCCAGGAAGAAGAACCCGCAAAGCTGGAGGAGGAGTACTGCCCCTGTGCTGTGTGCAGTTGGGGTTGGCCTGCAGTGGTTGCTTCTGTCTTGGGTAGGGAAAGGACTGGACTGTGCTTTCATCATCCTATGGTTAGAGTTTTCTCCAAGGGCTTGAAGTAGAGCTTGCCTCCTGTTGGAAGTCTCAGAGATAGAAAAGGCTTCAAAGATCACTTCTGGGAAATCAAGAGGAACCTTTGCCAAGGAGAAGAGCCGGAGAAGCTGAGCAGGAATACTGCCCCTGTGCTGTTTGCTGTCTGGGGTTGGCCTGCAGTGGCTACTTGCTGCCAAGGAAAGGAGAAAAGGACTTTGCTGTTTGCTTTGTCACCTGCTTGAGGAAAAGATCTCCAAGGGCTTGAAACTGAGCTTGCCTCCTGTTCTGAAGTCTCAGGGACACAAAGACTTCACCACCAGCTCCCCTGAACTCCCTTGCTGGGAGTTCTGACCTGCAAGAGGTGCCTGCTGTTGTTTTAGACCTCTAGAGAACTGTTCTCCGCTGGGAGCTGAGAAATCGACGCAACATCACAGAAGCGTGACGCATCCGTGCCTGTTTCCGCTGCATCATCGCTGAAGAAATTGTCGCATTGCCTGCCTGCGGCTCGAGAAATCGCAGCACGCCGCATCGAGTGCACCAATCTCCGAAGTACGAGATCACCGCACCAATTCCGACGCAAGCCCTGCTGTGCGGCTGCAAGAACCCACGCATCATCCCGGATCATCGCACCGCATCGAGGCACCAAGTCTGTCGCATCGTTGGGGGATGCAGTAAGAAACCGATGCATCACCTCCCCACGCAGTAAGAAACCGACTCATCACCTCCTCTACAGTAAGGAACCGACGCATCACCTCCCCTGCGCTGCAGTAAGGAACCGACGCATCACCTCCCCCGGAGCAAGGAACCGACGCATCACCTTCCCTGAGTGTAAGAAACCGACGCATCACCTTCCCTGCGACCCTTTTTGTTTGTGTGCGCGACGCATCCAAGGTACTTTGTGTGAAAAGTGTCGCATCTGCAATTTGCTTTGAACTGAACTATTTCTACCTTTTGAAAATCATATATTTATTACTCTATTGTGGATTTTTGTCGTTTGGTCTTGTTTTGGTTTAGACAAAGATTACCTTTTTTTCTAAACTGGTGTGGTGTCCATTTGTAGTGTTTTCACTGTATTACTGTATGTGTTCACAAATGCTTTACACACTGCCTCTGAGATAAGCCTGTCTGCTCGTCCCAAGCTACCAAGGGGGTGAGCAGGGGTTATTTTAGAAGTGTATCCCCCTTACCCTGACTAGAAGCAAGGGTCCCTATTTGGACAAAGGTACCTACCTTTGCCAACTAGAGACCCCCATTTCTAACATTGGTGGCAGCGGTGGGATCTGGACTTGCATTTGTGTCTTACATACAGTGATTGGTGTACACTACTGGTATAGTGCAGACCATTACGCAACCACATACATTTGGTGGAACTTTTTCTTTGGGACTATTTTTTCTCTTGCAACTGAGAACTGCCAATCTTCATCATGTCAAAAGCAGAATCACTTGCATCTGTTGATATTGAATTTGAAGAAGAGAGGGTTGATACCTACACTGTGCCACAACTTAAAGCTGTCAGCAAAAAGTTCAAAATCTCTGTAAGAGGCCTCACCAGAAAGGAGGAATACCAAAAGGCGCTGAGGGCCTGGTTGGAGTCAAGGAATGCCAGTGAGCATACCGAGGAGCCTATGGTGGAGGGAGAGAATTTGGAAGAGCAGCAGAATGGGCTATTGGGTCTGCCTGGGGGGAGGGTACCTTCCCGGGGGGCCAGCAGTGTCTCTTCAAAGGGGCTGTCTCCAGCAGAAGAGCTGGAGGACAGGGAGAAAAACAGGATGCATGAGTTGGAGCTCACGAAGCTCAGTCTGGGGAAGGAGGATAAGGAGTTGGCATTTTTCAGAGGGAGAAATTAGCCCTGGAGGAGAAAAAGATGCTCTTAGAGTATGAAAGAGGGTTGAGGGGGATGGATCTAAAGGCAAAGAGTTTAGAGTCCAATCCCAATGGTGGCAGCGCACCATCAGTGCCTGGGGAAGGAAAGGAATATATCCCCAAGGATGTTATTAAGGATTTCATGAAGCATGAGGACATTGGTCAGTGGTTCAAGGCCTATGAAGTAGCGAAGAGGTCCCACAGGGTCCCTGAGAGAGATTGGGGAGCGGGGTTGTGGGGCCGCTTTATCAGTGAAGGAAGGGAGACATTGCTAGCATTGCCCACTGAAGATCAGATGTCCTATGCCCCCATGAAGGAATCCTTAGTAGCAAGGTAGGGGTTGACCCCAGAGCTGTACAGGCAGAAATTTAGAAACTGTACTGGAGTCAAGTACTTGGGTGGAGTATGTGTCCTACCTTTGCAGAGCATTGGATGGTTGGGTGAAGGGTAGCAAGGTGACTGATTTGTAGGGGCTCTATGATTTGGTTGCATGGGAGCACTTGTCAGATAATTGTTTTCCAGAGCTACGCCAGCACTTGATTGACAGTAAGCTGACTGACCCCAGGAAGCTTGCTGTGGAGGCGGACTGCTGGGTCAGTACCAGGGTCCAAAAGGGTGGTGTGGGAGACTCCGCCAAAGGTGGGCAGGGTCCCCAGCAGAAGAGTGGGGGGGACAAGGGTAAACAGAAGGAGTTCCAAAAAGGGCCCCAAAGTAATCCCCAAGGGAACCAAGGTAAGGGTTCCCAGCCTCCCACTGAGAAGAAGCCATGGGTCCTGACAGGTAAGCCTGTTCATAGGGGTCCCAGGACTTGTTACAGTTGTGGTCAGGTGGGCCACTTCCAAGGGGATCCTAAGTGTCCCAACAAGGTTACCACCGCACCCACTGGTGCACCGCCCCGGCAGATGGCTAGTGTAGCCTTTGGGGAGGAGTCGGGTGTCCAGGAAGGGTGGGGTCCCGCAGAGATGTCCCTGGTCTCTTTAGGAGACAGTGAGATGGTCCCAAGAACTCATCTGCCTGATAAAACTAAGAAGTACAGGCAGTGGGTGACCATCAATGGCCATAGTGTGGAGGCTCTGAGAGACACCGGAGCCAGTGTGACAGCTGTCAGTTGTCGGCTGGTGTCTGAGGAGCAGGTGGTCCCCAACGCATTCTACCCAGTAGTTGCCGCTGACAATTCAGAGTGCCTCTGCAAAGTGGCACAGGTTCCCTTTGAGTGGGGGGGTCTCAGGTACCTTGAAAGTAGCTGTGAGGCCAGCCATGCCTGTTGACTGTCTGCTAGGCTATGATTTGGAGCGCTCCCCTTGGGCGAAGGTGGAGCGGAGGTCTCATTTAGAGATGTTGGGTCTGCTTAAGTGGGCGTGTGTGACCACTCGGTCTATGGCAGCCGGTAAGGGCATTCACCTGGAGCCTGAAAGAGTGGCCCAGGTGCCTGCCAGAAAGAGAAGAGGCAGGGGGCATGGGAAACCGGCCCCGAAGTTCCCACAGTCCAGGAGAAGGCAGACCTTGAGGGGGATGCCCTGGAGCCTACAGGGGAACAAGTGGCTGAACTGGGGGACCTGCCTGAGCTGACCCATTGGCAGCAGGAAGGAGGCCCCTCCAGGGAGGAATTCTGCCAGGAGCAGCAGAAGTGCCCTTCTCTTGTGGGTTTGAGGCAGCAGGCTGCAAACCAGGCAGCAGGTGATCAGTCTGGATCACATTGGATATACTGGGAGAACGGTCTCCTGTATAGCGAGCCTAAGGTTGCTAAGCCTGGATCAGCCCGTGTGCTGGTGGTACCCCAGCGCTTCAGAGCCTTCCTACTGGGTTTGGCTCATGATGTGCCTCTGGCAGGACATTTGTGGCAAGACAAGACTTTTGAAAGGCTTGTCACCCACTTTTACTGGTCCCAAATGCGTAAGAGTTCTGATACTCATTGTAGGTTTTTATTTATTTATAAAGTTTTATATAGCGCGAACATGATCCCGAAGGATATCAGAGCGCTTTACAATTGGAGGGAAAGGAAGGTAACAATTGCAGTACAGGCATCAAATAGGAATACCAACCAATACACATAACAAATAGGCATATCAAACCAATAGGTTACAATCAAAAAGGGGTCGACAAAGAATAAGATAATAACTGGTACATAGCGAACTAGGAGGGGGAGCAAATGATTAGTAAGGAAGAATAACACCCAGCGCATGGCTTACAGGTGTAGGTCCAATGCATTAGAGCAGATGATCCAAAAACCCTTTTAAGGTAAGAACTTGTTCATGAGGAATCTTTTAACTTCCAATTTGAAGGCAACCTTGGAGGAGATTCTGCGAATTTCCGGTGGGAAAGAGTTCCAGATCTTCGGAGCGGAGCAAGCTCAGTGACACGTTCTCTTT
Organism: Calotriton arnoldi; assembly: GCA_963921515.1. Lineage (NCBI taxonomy): Eukaryota > Metazoa > Chordata > Amphibia > Caudata > Salamandridae > Calotriton > Calotriton arnoldi. The sequence goes on from CAWUFW010014742.1 coordinate 117,197, forward strand.
TTGCGAAAGATCTGTGGTTTCAGGAGGAGAGAGTTAGCACTCCTAGAAGGTCTACCCCCTCCGGATAATTCTAGCTTTTGCGCTAGGTAGCTGGGAGTTTTGAAATGGAGGGCTTTGTGAGACAGGCAGGCAATCTTTAACTGTATTCTTGCTTCGTAGGGCAACCAATTTAGGGATTTTAAGACTGGGGAAATGTGCGCGTTTCTTTTGGTACCCGTAACCAATCTGGCAGCAGCATTCAATGAAGCCCTTAGTGGGGCCAAGGTATAGTTGGGGAGGCCACAGAGCGTAGCACTGCCATAGTCTAGCCTCGGCAAAACAAGCGCTTGGACCACTTGCTTGAAGTCAGCTTGTGGGAGGAAATTTTGAGATTCCTGAGTATCCTCATCAGGTGATTAGCTCCCTTGCACACATTGCTAATATGATTCTTCATGTTCAGATGCTTGTCCAGGATGATTCCGAGAGATTTGGCTGAGTCAATAATGAGGGGGGAGCAGTTGAAGGCAGTGAGGTGGTTCATCCAAAGGTCTAACTTGGGGATGTGATTCGGAGGAGAAATGAGACGGAATTCTGTTTTGGAGGTGTTGAGCAGGAGGTGGTTCTCAGTTAACCAGTTTTGAGTATTCATTAGGGTAGTGTTGAGTGCTATGAGGTTATCAAGGGAGGAGATTTTCAGATAAAGTTGCGTGTCATCCGCATACATATGGAAGAGAATGTCCGTGGAATTTAGTGCGTTAGCTAATGGTTCCAAGAACAAGTTGAAGAGTATGGGAGATAAGGCCGACCCTTGGGGGACACCCCTGGATACTGGTGATGGCTGGGCGAGAGAGTGGTTCGCCTTAACTCTTTGGGATCTGTGGTGGAGGAAGGATGAGAACCATTGCAACACCGAACCAGAAAGGCCCATCCTGTGCTCCAAAATGAATAGGAAGTTGTTGTGATTAACAGTGTCAAACGCAGAGGAAAGGTCAAGAAGGATAAGGAGGCAAGATTCATTTTGGTCAAGCATTTTTTAAATGTCATCCATAACGTGAGCGAGAGCCGATTCGGTGCTGCGCCCACTCCGGGCAGGTCTTGCCAGACTTGCCAGGCAAGTGGCAAGAGTGGGAGGAAGTGTAAGGCTACTCTCCAACCTTTCCCTGTGGTCAGCACCCCCTTTGAGAGGGTGGGTATTGACATTGTGGGGCCTCTGTATCCCAAGACAGCCATGGGCAACAGGTTCATCCTGGTCTTGGTGGACCATGCCACTCGGTATCCCCGGAAGCCATCCCTCTCCAGACTGTGATGGCCTCCGTAGTGGGTCATACGTTGATGGGGATTTTCTCCCATGTGGTACCAACTTCATATCTAAGTATGAGAAGTCCCTGTGGCAGGAGTGGGGTGTTACCTACAAGTTCACCACTCCTTACCACCCCCAAGGTAATGGGCTGGTTGAGAGATTCAACCGGACCCTGAAGGGCATGATTAGGGGTCTTGGTGAACCCATGAGGCGTAAGTGGGACGTCCTCTTACCATGCCTTTTGTTTGCTTACAGAGAGGTACCGCAGAAGTCCTTAGGCTTCAGTCCTTTTGAGCTCCTGTGTGTTCATCATGTAAGAGGACCTCTAAGTCTGGTGAAAAAAGGCTGGGAGAAAGCTCCCAGTAAACCTCCCCAGGATGTATGTAGCTACATGCTGGCCTCCAGAAACCAGACTAAGCGCTTCAGACAACTCACTCAGGCAAATCTGGAAGCCAGCCAGGAGGAGATGAAACGTTGGTCTGATCAGAATGCCACTCTGATCGAGTTTCAGCCTGGACAGAAAGTGTGGGTCATGGCCCCAGCGGAGCACTGTGCGCTCCAGGATAAGTGGACCGGACCATTTGAGGTGGTGGAGTGCAAGAGTAATGTCACCTACTTGGTGGACTTGCAGTCTCCAAGGAACCCTTTGCGGGTCCTGCACGTGAACCGCCTTAAGCCCCACTTGTACAGGTCCGAAGTGGGCATGCTCCTAGCAACAGATGCTGGAATGGAGGAGGAGACTGAGCCTCTCCCTGACCTCCTCTCTGCGAAGGAACACAATGGGTCAGTGGACGGTGTAACACTCTCCCCCGCCCTGACTCCTGAACAGCAGAGTGACTGCCGCCAACTGTTGGGGCAGTTTGCTGCTCTGTTCTCCCTGACCCCTGGTGTCACTCAGTGGTGTGTCCATGATGTGGACACTGGGGACAGTCCTCCAGTGAAGCATAACATTTACAGAGTGACAGACAGGGTCAAGGCTTACATCAAGGAGGAGGTCTCCAAGATGTTGGCGCTAGGGGTGATTGAGCCCTCAAACAGCCCCTGGGCCAGCCCAGTGGTCTTGGTCCCAAAGGCTGCCGCAACCAGTGCCACGCCAGAACTCCGGTTCTGTGTGGGCTACCGAGGGCTCAATTCGGTCACCAGGACTGATGCGCACCCCATCCCCAGAGCTGATGAGCTCATCGATCGGTTGGGAGCTGCCCGGTACCTCAGTACATTTGACTTAACGTCTGGGTACTGGCAGATTGCCTTAACTGATGTGGCAAAGGAGAGGTTGGCATTCTCAATGCCAGAGGGGCACTACCAGTTCCGGGTGATGCCCTTCGGGTTGAAGAATGCCCCTGCCACCTTTTAGAGGTTGGTAAACCAGGTGTTGGCTGGACTGGAGGATTTCAGTGCCGCCTACCTGGATGACATTGCAGTGTTCAGTGCCACTTGGGAGGAACATCTGCACCACCTCTGGGAGGTGTTGAAGGCTCTGCAGAGGGCAGGCCTCACGATCAAGGGGAGTAAGTGCCAGATCAGGCAGGGATCTGTGGTGTACTTGGGACACCAGGTGGGGAGCGGCCAAGTGGCACACCTACAGCCCAAGTTTGATACCGTCCTGGCTTGGAACCCCTCAAGATCCAGACAGAGGTGAGAGCCTTTTTAGGACTCACCGGGTATTACAGGAGATTCGTCAAGGGTTATGGCTCCATTGTTGCCCCCTTGACAGAGCTAACTTCCAGGAAGCAGCCCAGGAAGGTGAACTGGACTGACGCCTGCCAGAAGGCTTTTGATGCCCTGAAATCTGCCATGTGCACGGCGCCCGTGCTTCAGGCGCCCAACTTCTCAAGGGAATTCAATGTGCAGACAGGTGCTTCAGAGCATGGAGTGGGAGCGGTGCTCTCACAGCTAAATGAGGATGGCCTAGACCAACCTGTAGCCTTCATTAGTAGGAGTGTTACTTCCACGGGAACAGAGGTGGAGTGCGATTGAGCGTGAGGCATTTGCTGTGGTCTGGGCACTGAAGAAGCTGAGACCCTACTTGTTTGGGACTCACTTCCGGGTTCAGACAGACCACAGGCCCCTCAGATGGTTGATGCAAATGAGGGGTGAGAATCCAAAGTTGTTGAGGTGGTCCATTTCCCTACAGGGGATGGACTTCACGGTTGCACACCGCCCGGGTACAGAACACGCCACTGCTGATGGTCTGTCCAGATTTTTCCGCCTTAGTGAAGAGAACTCCCAAGAGGGTGGGTAGTTCTCCCCACATTTCAGCTGGAGGGGACACATGTTAGACTAGGCACCATTGGCGTGGGTCTCCCCTGCATTTTTGCTTTTGCCTCCTGTGTTTTTGCTGTGTGTTGGACTCCGTTTTTCTGGTCTAGATGCTTTGGGCACTTTGCCACTGCTGTTCAGTGCCAAAGTGCAAGTGCTCTCTTTGTAAATTGTTGTTATGGATTGGTGTTTCCATGATTCGCTATTTGATTTACTAGTCAGTCCCTAGTACAGTGCACCGTGTGTGCCCAGGGCCTGTAAATCAAATGCTGCTAGTAGGCTTGCAGCACTGATTGTGCCACCCACAGAAGCAGCCTGTAAGATGTAACTCTGGCCTGCCATTGCAGAGCCTGTGTGCAGTCTGGGACTGCCATGTCGACTTGGCAAGTGCACACACTTGCCAGTCCCTAACCTTCTCTTTTCTTACATGTTAGTCACCCCTCAGGTAGGCCCAAGGTACCCCTGTGGGCAGGGTGCATTGTATGTGAAAGGTAGGACATGCTCTGATGTGTGTGGCATGTCCTGATAGTGAAATACTGCCAATTTCATTTTTCACTATTGCAAGGCTACCTGCTCCCATAGGATAGAATGGGGAGTTTGTTTATAACATCTTATAGACCCTGGGAACGAGGTAGAAAATAAAGTTTGATATGCCTGAACACAGAATGTTAAAATGCATCTTTTAGTGAGGGTGATTTTTACATACTGTGTTTGAAAATACCACTTTTAGAAAATAGGTATTTTCTTGCTTCACCATCCAGTATGCCTCTGCTAGGTTTGTGTATTGCATGTCTGGCATTTGAATGACAGGGGCTGGGGAGGAGCAGTGGCTCCAGAGAGCCTGATGAGTCAGGGCTGGGCTGAATAGACCTGGGCTGCATTTAGAGTAGGGGGAGGAGATTTCCTTTCACCTGAATGGGCCTGGTCTGCCTTCAAAAATGCTGTCTCCACCTCCTGCCGGGAAGCTGCACCAGTGAGGACAGAACTGGTTTTGGCTGGGTACAGACACTCTCTGCCTTCATTGAACAAAGGATTTTTGTGTATAAAAAGTGGGGCCCAGACCCCAGACTTTTAGATCACTGCTGAACTAAGGAACCTGCCAGGAAGAAGAACCGGGAAAGCTGGACTGCCCCTGTGCTGTGTGCTGTTGGGGTTGGCCTGCAGTGGTTGCTTCTGCCTTGGGTAGGGAAAGGACTGGACTGTGCTTTCATCATCCTATGGTTAGAGTTTTCTCCAAGGGCTTGAAGTAGAGCTTGCCTCCTGTTGGAAGTCTCAGGGATAGAAAAGACTTCAAAGATCACTTTTGGGAAATCAAGAGGAACCTTTGCCAAGGAGAAGAGCCGGAGAAGCGGAGGAGGAATACTGCCCCTGTGCTGTTTGCTGTCTGGGGTTGGCCTGCAGTGGCTACTTGCTGCCAAGGAAAGGACAAAAGGACTTTGCTGTTTGCTTTGTCACCTGCTTGAGGAAAAGATCTCCAAGGGCTTGAAACTGAGCTTGCCTCCTGTCTCAGGGACACAAAGACTTCACCACCAACTCCCCTGAACTCCCCTTGCTGGGAGTTCTGACCTGCAAGAGGTGCCTGCTGTTGTTTTGGACCTCTAGAGAACTGTTCTCTGCTGGGAGCTGAGAAATCGACGCAACATCACAGAAGCGTGACGCATCCGTGCCTGTTTCCGCCACATCGCCGAAGAAATTGTCGCAGCGCCTGCCCACGGCTTGAGAAATCGCAGCACGCCGCATCGAGTGCAAAGATCTCTGAAGTACGAGATCACCGCACCGATTCCGACGCAAGCCCTGCTGTGCGGCTGCAAGAACCCACGCATCGTCCCGGATCATCGCACCGAGGCGCCAAGTCTGTCGCATCGTTAGGGGATGCAGTAAGAAACCGAGGCATCACCTCCCCACGCAGTAAGAAACCGACGCATCACCTCCTCTCTGGTAAGGAACCGACACATCACCTCCCCTGCGCTGCAGTAAGGAACCGACGCATCACCTCCCCTGGAGCAAGGAACTGACGCATCACCTTCCCTGAGTATAAGGAACCAACGCATCACCTTCCCTGAGTGTAAGGAGCCGACGCATCACCTTGCCTGCGACCCTTTTTGTCTGTGTGCGCGGCGCATACAAGGTACTTTGTGTGAAAAGTGTTGCATCTGCAATTTGCTTTGAACTTAACTATTTCTACCATTTGAAAATCATATTTTTATTACTGTATTGTGGATTTTTGTCGTTTGGTTTAGATAAAGATTACTTATTTTTCTAAAGTGGTGTGGTGTCCATTTGTAGTGTTTTCACTGTAATTACTGTATGTGTTCACAAATGCTTTACACACTGCCTCTGAGATAAGCCTCTCTGCTTGTGCCAAGCTACCAAGGGGGTGAGCAGGGGTTATTTTAGAAGTGTATCCCCCTTACCCTGACTAGAAGCAAGGGTCCCTATTTGGACAAAGGTACCTACCTCTGCCAACTAGAGACCCCCATTTCTAACACTAGGTATTTATCAGTGATTTGCGGACTGGAATTCTGGTTGAAAATCATTGATCAGTTACCGAATTCCAAGTAGGGGTGGTAATGGATTCTCAAAAGGGAGGTGGTTATGTTCCCCCACTCTGTGCAGGGTGCCACCTAACCCGTTAGATCCTGGTTGAGCATGCCTTGAACTAATTAAAGGGATTATACAAAATGCTTGACCAGTTGACTCTAATTGCTCACCTTGTTTTCTCCCTTGCTCTGCAAAACCCTGAAAGACGCACTCTTATCAGATTCACAATGTGCTCAAAAAGTTTTTTTTAAAACATAAAAAAACATTTTGGTTGGCCCTGACTTTCGACCAAGGCCCACAAAGGGGGAAAATACTAGCCCCACCCAGTCAGTGTGCGTACTACTTATCGACGTTGAGGGTATGCTGTGCACCTTTCCAAGAAATAACTTAGCACAGAAAGGTGCCTTCTGAAGTTCTTCATTGAGAGTTGGGACCAAATATGAGACTCTGAAAGAACTTTACTCCTGTGACTCACTGCCTAGTGAGAGAAGAGAACTCAACCTCCTGATCAGAAAAATCTAAGCGAAACACTGCTGACTAATCCTGTTTAGACATTAAACCTTGAAATGACCTAGCCAGGCGGACCCTGCAGGCTATGTTGTTCAAGTCAACCAAGAAGCAACTATGAGATCAGAGGCTGAGGACCCAGTAAGGAAACATTCTAGGAGAGTGTGGTGAACTTCCATCATTCCCGACCTGCCATATGCATTCCTGATCAGTAGACCACACAAGTGTTTACTCTTCACCCCATATCTTGCGGTACTGTCCCTGTCCCTGTGACTGGCCACCCTGATGCTGGAATGATGTGTATGGTGTCTCAAGCACCAAGCATTCCAAAGTTGTAGCTAGTTTTAAATCTATATCCGATTCTCAGTCCCAAATGGTTTGGCTTGTCGGCCCAGTGGTTACTTCCTGATCTCATGGATGCCTCTCTCAACCAAAAATATGGACTGTGGTTGATTGGTACCTAGATATGGACTCCTGAGTTCGGTACCTCTGCTGCACACTGGTATGCGTGCTTGTTGTATTCCAGCACTCAGTTACTCTGCGTTGACTTGAGACCAGTTAAGTCCATGACTGGTCTCTTCGTAAACTATCTCCATATCATTATTAATAGACCCACAATAGCCCTTTTAACTTGACATCAAGGCTATGTTTTGAAATGGTCATTGCAAGCTGAGTACATTTTCTATTTGGGTGGTACAGCTGATCCAGTTTCAGTGGTGGTTTTGAGTCTTTACTGATTAAGGGGACTATTTTACACCGCGGTCAAAGTGCATAAAAATGTATGGAAACCGTGATCCTCAGTCCAGTGTCGGAGACATGGCTAAAAAACAAAATATGCTGTTATTAATTTTTTGCCTTTTCACTTACAGGTAACTGTATCTGAAATATAATGTACATAATTTAAATAAAAAATAAATACAAGTTAAGCAAATCTGTGGGAAATGCATTTTTCTGGTAGGAAAGCTAAGTTGGTTAATGTGATCTCTTTTGATGTTTATGGGTGCGATTGGAGGGTCACCAATTTCAATACTGGTTGGTGCACTGGAGAATAGTGATAAATGTACTTATAGTGGTATGAGGGCCCAGCCTGTGACACAAAACACTCTGAATATGTTGTCATTAGTTTAAACAATGTATTACACTCAGCAGTGCTTTACATGAGTCCGCACTGTGCACCTGAACTTCTCTAATTTAGAGAGGGAGTACAAGCACTTCTCAACTGGGGTGCAATACTTACAGTAGGAGAGTACCAGCACTTCTCATAAGAAGCCAGCTACTGTGGGATAGCAAATACATGCACTTTCATATTTACATTTCAAGAACTCATCCACAGTAAAAGATAGGTTGCACACACATAATATAGGCTGTTGCAAAATATACAAAAATATTCAGTGTTTAAGCGCTTTCAGTGCTTTCTAAAGTTATAGTTTTAGTAATACACAATTTAACAATACGGTGGCCCTGATCCTCCTCGACCTCTCAGCAGCATTTGACACAGTATCACACCACACTCTGATCAAAAGACGTCACAACATAGGCATCCGAGAAGACGCGCTCAAATGGATCACCTCCGTCCTCACTGGGAGTAGCCAGAGAATCCGCCTTTCGCCCCTTCACCTTATAATCGAAGAACACCATCTGCAGCATCTTTCAAGGTTCATCCCTCAGCCCCACCCTGTTCAACACCTACATGACTCCCTTCAACGTCATCGGATCACATGGACTGAACATCATATCCTACGCCAAGGATATACAGCTCATCCTCTCACTCAGAAGACCCCTCCAACATGCTGACAAACTTCCACAAATACATGGCGAACATCGCCGACTGGAAAGCGACAACTGCCTACAACTCAACACTGGCAAAACGGAACTGCTGATCATCGGGAACAACACACCCACATGGAATGACACCTGGTGGCCCCACGAACTAGGACCCTTACCTAGTCCGACCGACCACGCCCGCAACCTCTGCATCATCCTGGACAGTAAGCTCTTCATGAAAAGACAGATCAACGCAGTCTCATCCACCTGCTTCCTCATCCTGGGCATGCTCCGCACGATTTTTAAGTGGCTCCCCATCGACACCAGAAGAACTGTCACACAAGTCCTAGTTACAAGTTGACTGGACTACAGCAACACACTTTACATAAGAATCACTTCACACCTCCTCAAGAGACTACAAACTATACAGAATTCAGTAGCCAGACTTACCCTAGAACCCCCTAAATGGATCCACATCACCCCCACCTCAAGAGCCTCCACTGGCTCCCCATTCAGAAGAGATGCCAATTCAAGATGTTGATCCACACCTTCAAAGCTCTCCACAACCAGGGACCAGCATACATCAACCACCGACTGAACTTCCACCTTCCCTCCAGGCACCTGCGCTCTGCCTCCCTCTGTCTTGCCCCCACACTCTGCATCTGCTGTAGCAGTAGTGGGCGACGCTCCTTCTCCTACCTCGCTGCAAACTCCTGGAATGACCTCCCACTTCCCCTATGGACCTCATCTTCTCTGCTGGAATTCAGAAAAGGACTCAAGATGCACAGAAAGCTTTGTCCCTGCGTGGGGACCAGTCTACATTCTTCCTGCCTGTATCCACCATGCCATGGCTCTTTTATGTTCCTTCTCTTTTGTTGCTATCTCTATTTGGAAGGCACTTTGTCTTCGCCTGTGCAAAATAGTGGACTATTCTATGTTTAGGAAGGCTCTTAATGGACTGCATTTATATCTCATCTGATGGTGTTAGTCAGTTCACCGCCAAGATGCCTGAGGGCGTTCATTTTTCTATATCAGTAGCAGCTCAACTCATATGTGCATGTATAGGTTTTCAATATAATTAGTGGGTTCCCTGAGGCACTAAATGCAGGGCCTTTGGCAATTTAAGAAGAAATCAAGCTTAAATTATGGGTTTGCAGCCCTTGTCCTTTGGTGATGAAGATTTGCCACCTGAGTGATAGATCAAATGGCGTGTGACCTATGGATAGACTGAGAGATGGCTCAGCTGTGTGAAACCTGAACATATAATTTATGTGTAACTAGAGAAAAACCTCTGCTGCCTAAAGCAAATGCCTCTGTGATCGGTTTATCAGAGTGCATTGTAAGACTGGTGTTGAATTAACTTTAATGTACGCCTTGGGGCTCTTTTCCATTTTATGGTGTCTGTGCAGAGGGAGTACAACTGAACCCCTTTGTATAAGCATTGCATCACTGGATCCTCCCTCTTCAAACTAGTGAAGTTCAGCAGTTTGGACTGGACTGTTCCTTTGGGAGCATGCTCAAGACTGATTTGCATATGGCTGGGTCCAAGCTAAGGTGGCATGGTGTATAAACTAACAATGGGTTGCCCCTTTCTCTACCAAGGATCAGGCTAATTTCTAGAATTAACCCCTTCGGTGCTCGTGACGAGCTCAGCTCGTCATGCTGCGCGGTTGCGCTGTGCGCATGACGAGCTGAGCTCGTCACGACCCCACCCGCGATCGGAATGTCCAGCACACGAGCGGAATTCCGATTGCGGTCAAGGGGTTAATACACATGTTTAGGAACGACCATTATAGAGACTAAGGCATTCTTTTCAAAGCAAATTTGGAGAAGATATAACAAACACTGCATGTTATAAAGCCCATTGCCCAACAACATTGATATTTTAGTGGATTTGACACTTTATGTGCTGGAGGCTTCAAAAGTAAGCATTTGCAATGCAATAGGTCTCGCAATTGCGAAATTTTGACCTATTGGCATTGTAAATGACAATGCCTTTTATTTATGTGTTTAAAAAACCGGCAATAACCCCTTCGCTGCTAGGCCTTTTCCCCCCCTGTGCTAAGCCTTTTTTTGGCTATTTGGGGTAGTTCGCGCTTAGGCCCCTGTAACTTTTTGACCACATAAGGTATCCACGCCAAATTTGCGTCCTTTTTTTCCAACATCATGGGGATTCTAAAGGTACCCAGGGTTTGTGGATTCCCCTGGAGGGGACCCAGAAATTAGCCAAAATACAGCGACATTTTTTTTTTGTTGAAAAATGGTAAAAAAGGGCTCCAGATGAAAGCGTCTGGTTTTTTCCCTGCAAATGGTATCAAAAAAGGGGTTGTGGTGCTGAAATAACCATCTTCCCAGCTTTCAGGGACAAGCAGACTTTTGTCAGAAAATCAAAAAATTTTACACAGTTTTGGCATTTTTCTGGGACATAGCCTATTTTTGCTATTTTTTGTGCTTTCAACCTCCTTCCAGTTAATGGTAGAAATGGGTATGAAAGCAATAATGGATCCTGGAAAGCTATACATTTCTAAAAAAGTAGACAACATTTTGAATTCAGCAAAGGGTCATTTGTGTAGATCCTAAAAGTTTTCTTTATAGAAACTAACAGTTAAATATAGGAAAAATTGAAAATTAGCTGACAAAAACAGGCATTTGTGTCAACGTTTTCACCTGTAACTTCTAATTATGACAGCTATTTGAAAGCAATATACCGTTACATCCGCTGGACCTTTCTGGTTGTGGCAATATATAGGACTTGTAGGTTCACCAAGAACCCGACGAACCCAGAGCCAATAACTGAGCAGCATCTTGTAATGGTTTTTTATTATGTACCGGGTATATAGCAATTATTTTGGGAAAATGTATACATGGAAAAATCGGTATGAAAGACACCTATGTATTTCTGAAATTTGAACAAAATATAGAGTTTAGAAACAGTAGATATTTGCACATTTCCGAAATTGGGAGTACCCATACTAGCATGAGAATTATAGGTCATTATTCAAAATGACTTATTTTTTACACATTGTCTTTCATTTGGAAGGCAGAAATGCATCGAAAGTCAATAGGTAATAACAGTTGCTCTACAATCCTGTATTACCCTAAGTCTCCCGATAAAAATGGTACCTCACTTGTGTGGGTAGGCCTAGTGCCCGTGACAGGAAACGGCTCAAAACGCGACGTGGACACACCACAATGACCCTTTTTTTGCAAAGTGCCTAGCTGTAGTTTTTGAACCCTAGCTCTGCCGGCACCTAGGGAAACCTAGCAAACCTATACATTTTTGAAAACTAGATACCCAGGGGAATCCAGGATGGGATGACTTGACTGGCTCTCACCAGGTTATGTTACCCAGAATCCCTTGCAAACCTAATAAATTGTCCAAAAAAAACCATTTTCCTCACATTTCTGTGGTGGAAAGTTCTGGAATCTGCGTGGATCCACAAAATTCCACCCACCCCGCGTTCCCCAAAGTCTTACGAGAAAAACGGTACCTCACTTGTGTGGGTAGGCCTAGTGCCCGCGACAGGAAACGGCGCAAAACGCAACGTGGACACACCACATTTTCACAGTGAAAAATTACCCTTTTTTTGCAAAGTGCCTAGCTGTAGTTTTTGAACCCTAGCTCTGCCGGCACGTAGGGAAACCTAGCAAACCTATACATTTTTGAAAACTAGACACCCAGGGGAATCCAGGATGGGGTGACTTGACTGGCTCTCACCAGGTTCTGTTACCCAGAATCCCTTGCAAACCTAAGAAATTGTCAAAAAACCACATTTTCCTCACATTTCTGTGGTGGCAAGTTCTGGAATCTGCGTGGATTCACAAAATTCCACCCACCCCGCGTTCCCCAAAGTCTTTCGAGAAAAATGGCACCTTACTTGCGTGGGTGGGTCAAGTACCCGCGACAGGCAAGGGTCCAAAACCTATTGAGGCGACATCAAAATCACCTATCACAAACCAACCTGGTTTTGCAAAGGGGGTCCCATGACTTTTTGGCCCGGGGCTCGGCGGTCACCTAGATAAACCTACCAAACCCACACATTTCTGAAAACTAGACACTCAGGGGATTCCAGGGAGGTATGGCTTGCGTGGATCCCCCAACGTTTTCTTACCCAGAATCCCCTGCAAACCTGAAATTTAGATGGAAAAAAATCACTTTTTTTACACATTTTTGTGTGGGAAAGTTGTGGCATCAACGGGCTGACGCACATTTCCTACCACCCAGCGTTCCCCCAGGTCTCCCGATAAAAATGGTGCCTCACTTGTGTGGGAGGCCCAAGTACCGCGACAGGCAAGGGCCCAAAACGGATTGAGGTGACATCAAAATTGCCCATCACAAAACGACCTGGTTTTGCAAGGGGGTCACCTGGTTTTGGCCTGCTCGGCGGCCACCTAGGGAAACCTACCAAACCCACACATTTCTGAAAACTAGACACCCGGGGATTCCAGGAGGTATGTCTTGCGTGGATCCCCAACGTTTTCTTACCCAGAATCCCTGCAAACCTGAAATTTAGCTGAAACAATCACTTTTTTCACACATTTTTGTGTGGGAACGTTGTGGCATCACTGGGCTGACACAAATTTCCTACCACCCAGCGTTCCCCCAGGTCTCCCGATAAAAATGGTGCCTCACTCGTGCGGGAGGCCCAAGTACCCGCGACAGGCAAGGGCCCAAAACGTATTGAGGCGACATCAAAATTGCCTATCACAAAATGTTTTGGGCCCTTGCCTGTCGCGGGTACTTGGGCCTCCCACACGAGTGAGGCACCATTTTTATCGGGAGACCTGGGGGAACGCTGGGTGGTAGGAAATTTGTGTCAGCCCGGTGATGCCACAACTTTCCCACACAAAAATGTGTGAAAAAAGTGATTTATTCAGCTAAATTTCAGGTTTGCAGAAGATTCTGGGTAAGAAAACGTTGGGGGATCCGCGCAAGCCATACCTCCATGGAATCCCCCAGGTGTCTAGTTTTCAGAAATGTGTTGGTTTGGTAGGTTTCCCTAGGTGGCCGCCGAGCACGGGGCCAAAAACCCAGGTGACCCCCCTTGCAAAACCAGGTCGTTTTGCGATAGGCAATTTTGATGTTGCCTCAATACGTTTTGGGCCCTGCCTGTCGCGGGTACTTGGGCCTCCCACACAAGTGAGGCACCATTTTTATCGGGAGAGCTGGGGGAACGCTGGGTGGTAGGAAATTTGTGTCAGCCTGGTGATGCCCCAACTTTCCCACACAAAAATGTGTGAAAAAAGTGATTTATTCAGCTAAATTTCAGATTTGCAGGGGATTCTGGGTAAGAAAACGTTGGGGGATCCACGCAAGCCATACCTCCCTGGAATCCTCCGGGTGTCTAGTTTTCAGAAATGTGTGGGTTTGGTAGGTTTCCCTAGGTGGCCGCCCACGGGGCCAAAAACCCAGGTGACCCCCCTTGCAAAACCAGGTCGTTTTGCGATAGGCAATTTTGATGTTGCCTCAATACGTTTTGGGCCCTGCCTGTCGCTGGTACTTGGGCCTCCCACACAAGTGAGGCACCATTTTTATCGGGAGACCTGGGGGAACGCTGGGTGGTAGGAAATTTGTGTCAGCCCGGTGATGCCACAACTTTTCCACACAAAAATGTGTGAAAAAAGTGATTTTTTCAGCTAAATTTCAGGTTTGCAGGGGATTCTGGGTAAGAAAACGTTGGGGGATCCACGCAAGCCATACCTCCCTGGAATCCCCTGGGTGTCTAGTTTTCAGAAATGTGTGGGTTTGGTAGGTTTCCCTAGGTGGCCGCCGAGCACGGGGCCAAAAACCCAGGTGACCCCCTTGCAAAACCAGGTTGTTTGTGATAGGCAATTTTGATGTCGCCTCAATCCGTTTTGGGCCCTTGCCTGTCGCGGGTACTTGGGCCTCCCACACGAGTGAGGCACCATTTTTATCGGGACGCTGGGTGGTAGGAAATTTGTGTCAGCCCCGTGATGCTACAACTTTCCCACACAAAAATGTGTAAAAAAAAGTAATTTTTTTCAGCTAAATTTCAGGTTTGCAGGGGATTCTGGGTAAGAAAACATTGGGGGATCCACGCAAGCCATACCTCCCTGGAATCCCCAGGGTGTCTAGTTTTCAGAAATGTGCGAGTTTGGTAGGTTTCCCTAGGTGGCCGCCGAGCACGGGGCCAAAAACCCAGGTGACCCCCCTTGCAAAACCAGGTCGTTTTGTGATAGGCAATTTTGATGTAGCCTCAATACGTTTTGGGCCCTTGCCTGTCGCGGATACTTGAGCCTCCCACACGAGTGAGGCACCATTTTTATCGGGAGACCTGGGGGAATGCTGGGTGGTAGGAAATTTGTGTCAGCCCGGTGATGCCACAACTTTCCCACACAAAAATGTGTGGAAAAAGTGATTTTTTCAGCTAAATTTCAGGTTTGCAGGGGATTCTGGGTAAGAAAACGTTGGGGGATCCACGCAAGCCATACCTCCCTGGAATCCCCCGGGTGTCTAGTTTTCAGAAATGTGTGGGTTTGGTAGGTTTTCCTAGCTGGCGACAGAGCACAGGGCCAAAAACCCAGGTGACCCCCCCTTGCAAAACCAGGTTGTTTTGTGATAGGCAATTTTGATGTCGCCTCAATACGTTTTGGGCCCTTGCCTGTCGCGGGTACTTGGGCCTCCCACACGAGTGAGGCACCATTTTTATCGGGAGACCTGGGGGAACGCTGGGTGGTAGGAAATTTGTGTCAGCCTGGTGATGCCACAACTTTCCCACACAAAAATGTGTGGAAAAAGTGATTTTTTTCAGCTAAATTTGAGGTTTGCTGGGAATTCTGGGTAAGAAAACGTTGGGGGATCCACGCAAGCCATACCTCCCTGGAATCCCCCGGGTGTCTAGTTTTCAGAAATGTGTGGGTTTGGTAGGTTTCCTTGGATGCTAGCTGCGCTAGGACCCAAACTCCAGAAGTAGGCACATTCCGCAAAAAGGTCTGTGCCTAGTGGGCTTTCTGCCGCCCTGGGGAGGGGGGAAACCGGGGGCTATTGCCCCGATATGCCCCCAAGAGGGGCAGAAAGACTGGCTATTTTGTTTGGGTGGGTGGGGACATTGGGATGCCCCTTCTGGGCAGCCCCCACCCCTACATATAAAAAAGCCAGCATAATCGCTGCCGTCTCTTGGGCTCTCTGCCCCCCCCCGGAGGGGCAGATCAGAGGCTACTGCCCCTATCTGCCTCCTGAGGGGGGGGCAGAAAGACTGTGGCATTTTTTGTGGGGGTCGGGGCATTGGCATGCCCATTCTGGGCAGCCCCCGCCCCAAACTTTGGAAAAATAAAAATCCCTAGTGCGTAGTGGGCTTTCTGCCCCCACCCCTCCCGGGGGGGGCAGATAAGGGGCTATTGCCCCATCTGCCTTCCAGGAGGGGTAGAAAGACTGTAGCATTTTTTCTTTTGGGTGGGGGTATTTGAATGCCCATTCTGGGCAGCCCCCACCCCTACGTATATAGATTTAAAAAAAATCCCTGGGGCCTAGTGGGATTTCTGCCCTCCCCCCGGGGGCAGATCAGGGGCTATTGCCCCCATCTGCCTCCTGGGGAGGGCAGAAAGTCCTATTCTTACTTTGGGGGGGTAGGGTGGGGGCTTTGGCATGCCCATTCTGGGCAGCCCCCACCCCTGGCGCATAAAAAAAAATCCCTGGCGTCTAGGGTGCTTTCTGACCCCCCGGGGGGGGGCAGATTGGGGGCTACCACCCTCATCTGCCCCCCAGGGTGGGCAGAAAGACTGGAATTTTGTGGGGCATTGGCATGCCCATCTTGGGCAGCCCCCACCCCTAAATTAAATGTAAAAAAAACAAACCCTGGTGTCTAGTGGGCTTTCTGCCCCCCCCAGGGGGGCAGATTGGGAGCTACTGCCCCAAAAAGACTAATTGTGCAGGGGGGTGGGGGGATTGGCGTGCCCATATTGGGCAGCCCCCACCCCTAATTTACATAATAACAAAAATTCCCTGGTTCTAGTGGGCTTTCTGCCCCCCAGGGGGGCAGAAAGACTGAAATTGTGTGGGGGGAGGGGTGGGGGCATTGGCATGCCCATCTTGGGCAGCCCCCACCCCTAAATTAAATCTTTAAAAAAAAAACTGGAGTCTAGTGGGCTTTTTGCCCCCCCGGGGGGGCAGATTGGGGGCTACTGCCCCCATCTGCCCCCCAGGGGGGGGGGGCAGAAAGACTCTAATTGTGCAGGGGGGTGGGGGCATTGGCATGCCCATATTGGGCAGCCCCCACCCCTAATTTACCTAATAAAAAAAATTCCCCAGGGGGGGCAGAAAGACTGAAATTATGCCCCAAAAAATGGGGGGGCGATACCAAAGGGGATGATGGACGGAACGTTTGAGCCAATCAAACACTCACCCCCAGTCAACTGATCTGGGTTTAATCCATCATCATTCTTTAGCTCACTCCACCACCCCAGTTCAGACAATGGGGGGAGCAAAGGCCCTTGCCCAAGGGGCTGCTCTCCCCTCCCTGGTGGCTAGTGGGTGGATTCCTGCTTGGGGATCGCCCTCCTGGGGCAATCCCCAAGCAGGGATCCACTAGGGAAGGGTACCATTGGAAAGGGGAGATCCTCCCCTTTCCAACGATACCTCTCCCAAGTGTTTCAGTGCTCGGGGGCTGAGATAGCCCCACGAGCACTGAAACACTGAAACTGAAACTAAGTTTCAGTTTTGTTTTCAGTCTAATGACGACAGCACGCCATGCGCGCGATCGTCATTAGACTGAAAACAGCTGATGGGCCTCAGGAGGTTGGGGAAGCTCTTCCCCACCTCCCGAGGCCCAAAAAAAAAATGGAAATCCCTCTGCTGTTTGTAGCAGAGGGATTTCGTGCCCCTGTCCTCATGACGGAATGGTTCCGTCATGAGCACAGGAGCACCGGTGCTCATGACAGAACCATTCCGTCATGAGCACCGAAAGGGATAATAAAAGGCATTGTCATTTACAATGCCAATAGGTCATCGTTTCTAAAATGCCATGACCTATTGCATTTTAAATGCTTGTTGTTTACAAGCGCCCCATGCTGCGCTTTCACGTTAACCCCTTCGCTGCTAGGCCTTTCCCACCCCCCTGTGCTAAGCCTTTTTTTGGCTATTTGGGGTAGTGCGCGCTTAGGCCCCTGTAACTTTTTTACCACATAAGGTATCCATGCCAAATTTGCGTCCTTTTTTTCTAACATCATGGGGATTGTAAAGGTACCCAGGGTTTGTGGATTCCCCTGGAGGGGACCCAGAAATTAGCCAAAATACAGCTAAATTTTGGTTTTTTTGGGAAAAATGCGAAAAAAGGGCTACAGATGAAAGCATCTTGTTTTTTCCCTGCAAATGGCATCAAAAAGGGGTTGTGGTGCTGAAATCACCATCTTCCCAGCTTTCAGAGACAAGCAGACTTTTGTCAGAAAACCAACTTTTTTACACAGTTTTGGCATTTTTCTGGGACATAGCCTATTTTTGCTAGTTTTTGTGCTTTCAACCTCCTTCCAGTTAATGGTAGAAATGGGTATGAAACCAATAATGGATCCTGGAAAGCCATACATTTCTGAAAAGTAGACAAAATTCTGAATTCAGCAAGGGGTCATTTGTGTAGATCCTTAAAGTTTTCCTTATAGAAACTAACAGTTAAATAAAAGAAAAATTGAAAATTAGTTGAAAAAAACAGCCATTTGTGTCAACGTTTTCACCTGTAACTTCTTCTAATTATGACAGCTATTTGAAGGCAATATACCGTTATATCCGCTGGACCTTTCTGGTTGTGGGGATATATAGGACTTGTAGGTTCACCAAGAACCCGACGAACCCAGAGCCAATAACTGAGCAGCATCTTGTAATGGTTTTTTATTATGTACCGGGTATATAGCAATTATTTTGGGAAAATGTATACATGGAAAAATTGTTATGAAAGACACCTATGTATTTCTGAAATGGGAACAAAATGTAGATTTTAGAAACAGTAGATATTTGCACATTTCCGAAATTGGGAGTACCCATACTAGCATGAGAATTATAGGTCATTTTTCAAAATGACTTATTTTTTACACATTGTCTTTCATTTGGAAGGCAGAAATGCATCGAAAGTCAATAGGTAATAACAGTTGCTCTACAATTCTGTGTTACCCTAAGTCTCCCGATAAAAATGGTACCTCACTTGTGTGGGTAGGCCTTGTGCCCACAACAGGAAATGGCTCAAAATGCAACGTGGACGTACCACATTTTCACAATGAAAAATTACCCTTTTTTTGCAAAGTGCCTAGCTGTAGTTTTTGAACCCTAGCTCTGCGGGCACTTAGGGAAACCTAGCAAACCTATACATTTTTGAAAACTAGACACCCAGGGGAATCCAGGATGGGGTGACTTGACTGGCTCTCACCAGGTTCTGTTACCCAGAATCCCTTGCAAACCTAACAAATTGGCAAAAAAACCTCATTTTCCTCACTTTTCTGTGGTGAAAAGTTCTGGAATCTGCGTGGATCCACAAAATTTCACCCACCCCGCGTTCCCCAAGGTCTTCCGAAAACAATGGTACCTCACTTGTGTGGGTAGGCCTAGTGCCCGCAACAGGAAGCAGCGCAAAACGCAACGTGGATGCACCACATTTTCACAGTGAAAAATGACCCTTTTTTTGCAAAGTGCCTAGCTGTAGTTTTTGAACCCTAGCTCTGCCGGCACTTAGGGAAACCTAGCAAACCTATACATTTTTGAAAAGTAGATACCCAGGGGAATCCAGGATGGGGTGACTTGACTGGCTTTCACCAGGTTCTGTTACCCAGAATCCCTTGCAAACCTAAAAAATTGGCAAAAAAAACACATTTTCCTCACTTTTCTGGGGTGGAAAGTTCTGGAATCTGCGTGGATCCACAAAATTCCACCCACCCCGTGTTCCCCAAGGTCTTCCAAAAAAATGGTACCTCACTTGTGTGGGTAGGCCTAGTGCCCGCGACAGGAAGCAGCGCAAAACGCAACGTGGATGCACCACATTTTCACAGTGAAAAATGACCCTTTTTTGCAAAGTGCCTAGCTGTAGTTTTTGATCTCTAGCTCTGCCGGCACTTAGGGAAACCTAGCAAACCTATAGATTTTTGAAAAGTAGACACCCAGGGGAATCCAGGATGGGGTGACTTGACTGGCTCTCACCAGGTTCTGTTACCCAGAATCCCTTGCAAACCTAAAAATTGGCAAAAAAACACATTTTCCTCACTTTTCCGTGGTGGAAAGTTCTGGAATCTGCGTAGATCCACAAAATTCCACCCACCCCGCGTTCCCCAAGGTCTTCCGAAAAAAATGGTACCTCACTTGTGTGGGTAGGTCTAGTGCCCGCGACAGGAAGCAGCGCAAAGCGCAACGTGGACGCACCACATTTTCACAGTGAAAAATGACGCTTTTTTTGCAAAGTGCCTAGCTGTAGTTTTTGAACCCTAGCTCTGCCGGCACTTAGGGAAACCTAGCAAACCTATACACTTTTGAAAAGTAGACACCCAGGGGAATCAAGGATGGGGTGACTTGACTGGCTCTCACCAGGTTCTGTTACCCAGAATCCCTTGCAAACCTAAAAAATTGGCAAACAAAAACACATTTTCCTCACTTTTCTGTGGTGGAAAGTTCTGGAATCTGCGTGGATCCACAAAATTCCACCCACCCGCGTTCCCCAAGGTCTTCCGAAAAAAATGGTACCTCACTTGTGTGGGTCGGCCTAGTGCCCGCGACAGGAAGCAGCGCAAAGCGCCACGTGGACGCACCACATTTTCACAGTGAAAAATGACCCTTTTTTTGCAAAGTGCCTAGCTGTAGTTTTTGAACCCTAGCTCTGCCGGCACTTAGGGAAACCTAGAAAACCTATACATTTTTGAAAAGTAGACACCCAGGGGAATCCAGGATGGGGTGACTTGACTGGCTCTCGCCAGGTTCTGTTACCCAGAATCCCTTGCAAACCTAAAAATTGGCAAAAAAACACATTTTCCTCACTTTTCTGTGGTGGAAAGTTCTGGCATCTGCGTGGATCCACAAAATTCCACCCGCCCCGCGTTCCCCAAGGTCTTCTGAAAAAAATGGTGCCTCACTCGGGTGGGAGGCCCAAGTACCCGCGACAGGCAAGGGCCCACAACGTATTGAGACGACCTCAAAATGGCCTATCACAAAACGACCTGGTTTTGCAAGGGGGGTCCCATGACGTTTTGGCCCGGGGCTCGGTGGCCACCTAGGGAAACCTACCAAACCCACACATTTCTGAAAAGTAGACACCCGGGGGATTCCAGGGAGGTATGGCTTGCGTGGATCCCCCAACGTTTTCTTACCCAGAATCCCCTGCAAACCTGACATTTTGCTGAAAAAATCCCTTTTTTCACACATTTTTGTGTGTTAAAGTTGTGGCATCACGGGGCTGACACAAATTTCCTACCACCCAGCGTTCACCCAGGTCTCCCGATAAAAATGGTGCCTCACTCGGGTGGGAGGCCCAAGTACCCGCGACAGGCAAGGGCCCACAACGTATTGAGGCGACCTCAAAAAGGCCTATCACAAAACGACCTGGTTTTGCAAGGGGGGTCCCATGACGTTTTGGCCCGGGGCACGGCGGCCACCTAGGGAAACCTACCAAGCCCACACATTTCTGAAAAGTAGACACCCGGGGATTCCAGGGAGGTATGGCTTGCGTGGATCCCCCAACGTTTTCTTACCCAGAATCCCCTGCAAACCTGACATTTTGCTGAAAAAATCCCTTTTTCACACATTTTTGTGTGTTAAAGTTGTGGCATCACGGGGCTGACACAAATTTCCTACCACCCAGCGTTCCCCCAGGTCTCCCGATAAAAATGGTGCCTCACTCGGGTGGGAGGCCCAAGTACCCGTGACAGGCAAGGGCCCACAACGTATTGAGGCGACCTCAAAATGGCCTATCACAAAACAACCTGGTTTTGCAAGGGGGGGTCCCATGACGTTTTGGCCCGGGGCTCGGCGGCCACCCAAGGAAACCTACCAAACCCACACATTTCTGAAAAGTAGACACCCGGGGGATTCCAGGGAGGTATGGCTTGCGTGGATCCCCCAACGTTTTCTTACCCAGAATCCCATGCAAACCTGACATTTGGTGAAAAAATCCCTTTTTCACACATTTTTGTGTGGTAAAGTTGTGGCATCACGGGGCTGACACAAATTTCCTACCACCCAGCGTTCCCCCAGGTCTCCCGATAAAAATGGTGCCTCACTCGGGTGGGAGGCCCAAGTACCCGCGACAGGCAAGGGCCCACAACGTATTGAGGCGACATCAAAATTGCCTATCACAAAATGTTTTGGGCCCTTGCCTGTCGCGGGTACTTGGGCCTCCCACCCGAGTGAGGCACCATTTTTATCGGGAGACCTGGGGGAACGCTGGGTGGTAGGAAATTTGTGTCAGCCCCGTGACGCCACAACTTTACCACACAAAAATGTGTGAAAAAGTGATTTTTTCAGCAAAATATCAGGTTTGCAGGGGATTCTGGGTAAGAAAACGTTGGGGGATCCACGCAAGCCATACCTCCCTGGAATCCCCGGGTGTCTACTTTTCAGAAATGTGTGGGTTTGTAGGTTTCCTAGGTGGCCGCCGAGCCCCGGGCCAAAACGTCATGGGACTTCTTGCAAAACCAGGTAGTTTTGTAATAGGCCATTTTGAGGTCGCCTCAATACGTTGTGGGCCCTTGCCTGTCGCGGGTACTTGGGCCTCCCACCCGAGTGAGGCACCATTTTTATCGGGAGACCTGGGGGAACGCTGGGTGGTAGTAAATTTGTGTCAGCCCCATGATTCCACAACTTTACCACACAAAAATGTGCGAAAAAAGTGATTTTTTCCGCAAAATATCAGGTTTGCAGGGGATTCTGGGTAAGAAAACGTTGGGGGATCCACGCAAGCCATACCTCCCTGGAATTCCCCGGGTGTCTACTTTTCAGAAATGTGTGGGTTTGGTAGGTTTCCTAAGATGGCCGCCGAGCCCAGGGCCAAAAACCTCACTGGTGTGGGTGGTTGAAGTACCCGCAACAGGCAAGGGCCCAAAACGTATTGAGGAGACATCAAAATGATCTCTCACAAAACAAGCTGGTTTTGCAAGGGAGTCACCTGGGTTTTTGGCCCCGGGCTCGGCGGCCATCTTGGGAAACCTACCAAACCCACACATTTCTGAAAACTAGACACCCGGGGAGTCCAGCGAGGTATGGCTTGCGTGGATCCCCCAACGTTTTCCTACCCAGAATGCCCTGCAAACCTCAAATTTAGCTGAAAAAAATCACTTTTTTCTCAAATTTCTGTGTGGGAAAGTTCTGGAATCTACGTGGATCCACAAATTTCCTACCACATAGTGTTCCCCCATGTCTCCCGATAAAAATGATACCTCACTCGCGTGGGTGGGTCAAGTACCCGCGACAGGAAAGGGCCCAAAACCTATTGAGGCGACATCAAAATTACCTATCACAAAACAACCTGGTTTTGCAAGAGGGGTCCCATGAGTTTTTGGCCCTGGGCTCGGTGGCCATCTAGGGAAACCTACCAAACCCACACATTTCTGAAAACTAGACACCCGGGGGAGTCCACCGAGGTATGGCTTGCGTGGGTCCCCTAACTTTTTCCTACCCAGAATCCCCTGCAAACCTCAAATTTAGCTGAAAAAATCACTTTTTTCTCAACTTTCTGTGTGGGAAAGTTCTGGAATCTACGTGGATCCACAAATTTCCTCCCACCCAGCGTTCCCCCAGGTCTCCTGATAAAAATGACACCTCACTCGCGTGGGTGGGTCAGGTACCCGCGACAGAAAAGGGACCAAAACCTATTGAGGCGACATCAAAATTACCTCTCACAAAACAACCTGGTTTTGCAAGAGGGGTCACCTGGGTTTTTGTCCCCGGGCTCGGCGGCCATCTTGGGAAACTACCAAACCCAAAGATTTCTGAAAGCTAGACACCCGGGGGAGTCCAGCGAGGTATGGCTTGCGTGGGTCCCACAACGTTTTCCTACCCAGAATCCCCTGCAAACCTCAAATTTAGCTGAAAAAAATCACTTTTTCCATACATTTTTGCGTGGGATCACCGTGCCGGCACAAATGTCCTACCACCCAGCGTTCCCCTTGTTCTCCCGAGTAAAATGATACCTCACTTGTGTGGGTGGGCCAAAGGCCTGTGACTGGGAAGAGCCCAAAACATAGGGATTTAGGGTATAGCACCGAGAATTCTAAGCGCTATATTTTTTTAAAAATACGTTTTTAGCCATTTCTGCTTTGGACACCCACACAAGTGAGGTATCATTTTACTCGGGGAACAAGGGCAACGCTGGGTGGTAGGACATTTGTGCCAGCACGGTGATTCCACGCAAAAATATGTGGAAAATATGGTTTTTTCAGCTAAATGTAAGGGTTGCAGGGGATTCTGGGTAGGGAAACGTTGGGGGATCCACGCAAGCCATACCTCATTGGACTCCCCAGGGTGTCTATTTTTCAGAAACGTGTGGGATTGGTAGGTTTCCCTAGATGGCGGCGAGCCCGGGGCCAAAAAACCAGGTGCCCCCCCCCCCCAAAACCAGGTAGTTTTGTTATAGGTAGTTTTGAAGTCTCCACAATACGATTTGGGCCATTTCCTGTTTCAGCCACTATGCCTACCCACACAAGTGAGGTACCATTTTTATCGGGAGCCCTGGGGAAACGCAGGGTGGTAGGAAATTTGTGGATCCACGCAGATTCCAGAACTTTCCCACACAGAAATTTGAGTAAAAAGTGATTTTTTTCTGCTAAATTTGAGGTTTGCAGGGCATTCTGGGTAGGATAACGTTTGGGGACCCATGCAAGCCATACCTCGCTGGACTCCCCAGGTGTCTAGTTTTCAGAAATGTGTGGGTTTGGTAGGTTCCCAAGATGGCCGCTGAGCCCGGGGCCAAAAACCCAGGTGACCCCCCTTGCAAAACCAGGTTGTTTTGTGATAGGTAATTTTGATGTCTCCTCAATACGTTCTGGGCCCTTGCCTGTCTCGGGTACCTGACCCACCCACGCGAGTGAGGTGTCATTTTTATCGGGAGACCTGGGGGAAAGCTGGGTGGTAGGAAATTTGTGGATCCACGTAGATTCCAGAACTTTCCCACACAGAAATTGGAGAAAAACGTGATTTTTTCAGCTAAATTTGAGGTTTGCAGGGGATTCTGGGTAGGAAAAAGTTAGGGGACCCCCGGCCACAAAATTAGTCTTTCTGCCCCCCCTGGGGGGAAGATGGGGCAGTAGCCCCCAATCTGCCCACCCAGGGGGGAGAAAGCCCACTAGATACCAGGGATTTTTTTTAAAATTATAGTTAGGGGTGGGGGCTGCCCAATATGGGCATGCCAATGCCCCCACCCCACCCGCCGCAAAGGTACAGTCTTTCTGCCCCTCCTGGGGGGCAGAAAGCCCACTAGATACCAGGAATTTTTTTTAAATTATAATTTGGGGTAGGGGCTGCCCATTATGGGCATGCCAATGCCCCCACCACCGACGCAAAGGTACAGTCTTTCTGCCCCTCCTGGGGGGCATATGGGGGCAGTAGCCCCCAATCTGCCCCCCGGGGGCAGAAAGCCCACTAGACACCAGGGTTTTTTTTCCCTCGATACATTTAGGGGTGGGGGTTGCCCAAGATGGGCATGCCAATGCCCCCACCCCTCCCCCATGAAATTCCAGTCTTTCTGCCCCCCGGGGGGGGCAGATTGGTGGCAGTGGCCCCGGGGGCAGAAAGCCCACTAGCCACCAGGGATGTTTTTTTTACAAAGTTCGGGGTGGGGGCTGCCAAGAATGGACATGCCAATGCCCCCACCCACCCCAAAAAAGATGTCACTGTCTTTCTGCCCCTCCCAGGAGGCAGATGGGGGCAGTAGCCCCTGATCTGCCCCCCGGGGGGGCAGAAAGCCCACTATGTGCCAGTGTTCATGCTGGCTTTTTTATACGCAGGGGTGGGGGCTGACCAGAATAGGCATCCCAATGCCCCCGACCCCCAAAAGAATAGCCACAGTCATTCTGCCCCCTCGGGGCATATCGGGGCAATAGCCCCTGATTTCCCCCTCCCCAGGGCGGCAGAAAGCCCACTAGGCACTGACTTTTTTTCGGAATGTGCCTACCTGTTGAATTTGGTTCCTAGATCTGCTGGCACCCAGGGAAACCTAGCAAACCTATACATTTTTTAAAACTAGACACCCAGGGGAATCCAGGATGGGCTGACTTGACTGGCTCTCACCAGGTTCTGTTACCCAGAATCCCTTGCAAACCTAAAAATTTGTCCAAAA
The DNA here is from genome assembly GCA_963921515.1 of Calotriton arnoldi. NCBI lineage: Eukaryota > Metazoa > Chordata > Amphibia > Caudata > Salamandridae > Calotriton > Calotriton arnoldi. The sequence goes on from CAWUFW010014742.1 coordinate 142,799, forward strand.
AAACACATTTTCCTCACATTTCTGTGGTGGAAAGTTCTGGAATCTGCGTGGATCCACAAAATTCCACCCACCCCACGTTCCCCAAAGTCTTTCGAGAAAAATGGTACCTCACTTGTGTGGGTAGGACTAGTGGCCGCGACAGGAAACGGCCCAAAACGCAACATGGACACACCACATTTTCACAGTGAAAACGGACCCTTTTTTTGCAAAGTGCCTAGCTGTAGATTTTGAACCCTTACTCTGCCGGCACCTAGGGAAACCTAGCAAACCTATACATTTTTGAAAACTAGATACCCAGGGGAATCCAGGATTGGGTGACTTGACTGGCTCTCACCAGGTTCTGTTACCCAGAATCCCTTGCAAACCTAAAAAATTGGCAATAAAAACACGTTTTCCTCACATTTCTGTGATGGAAAGTTCTGGAATCTGCGTGGATCCACAAATTTCCACCCATCCCGCGTTCCCCAAAGTCTTCCGAGAAAAATGGCACCTCACATGTGTGGGTAGGCCTAGTGCCCGTGACAGGAAACGGCCCAAACGCAACGTGGACACACCACATTTCACAGTGAAAACGGACCCTTTTTTTGCAAAGTGCCTAGCTGTAGATTTTGAACCCTAACACTGCCAGCACCTAGGGAAACCTAGCAAACCTATACATTGTTGAAAACTAGACACCCAGGGGAATCCAGGATGGGGTGACTTGACTGGCTCTCACCAGGATCTGTTACCCAGAATCCCTTGCAAACCTAAAAATATGTCCAAAAAAACACATTTTCCTCACATTTCTGTGGTGGAAAGTTATGGAATCTGCGTGGATGTACAAAATTCCACCCACCCCGCGTCCCCCAAAGTCTTCCGTGAAAAATGGTACCTCACTTGTGTGGATGGGTCAAGTACCCGCGACAGGCAAGGGCCCAAAACCTATTGAGGCGACATCAAAATTACCTATCACAAACCAACCTGGTTTTGCAAGGGGGGTCCCATGAGTTTTTGGCCCCGGGCTCAACGGCCATCTAGGGAACCTACCCAACCCACACATTTCTGAAAACTAGACACCCGGAGGAGTCCAGCGAGGTATGGCTTGCGTGGGTCCTCCAAAATTTTCTTACCCAGAATACCCTGCAAACCTCAAATTTAGCTGAAAAAATCACGTTTTTCTCCAATTTCTGTGTGGGAAAGTTCTGGAATCTACGTGGATCCACAAATTTCCTACCACCCAGCTTTCCCCCAGGTCTCCCGATAAAAATGATACCTCACTCGCGTGGGTGGGTCAAGTACCCGAGACAGGCAAGGGCCCAGAACGTATTGAGGAGACATCAAAATTACCTATCACAAAACAACCTGGTTTTGCAAGGGGGGTCACCTGGGTTTTTGGCCCCGGGCTCAGCGGCCATCTTGGGAACCTACCAAACCCACACATTTCTGAAAACTAGACACCTGGGGGAGTCCAGCGAGGTATGGCTTGCATGGGTCCCCAAACGTTATCCTACCCAGAATGCCCTGCAAACCTCAAATTTAGCAGAAAAAAATCACTTTTTACTCAAATTTCTGTGTGGGAAAGTTCTGGAATCTGCGTGGATCCACAAATTTCCTACCACCCTGCGTTTCCCCAGGGCTCCCGATAAAAATGGTACCTCACTTGTGTGGGTAGGCATAGTGGCTGAAACAGGAAATGGCCCAAATCGTATTGTGGAGACTTCAAAACTACCTATAACAAAACTACCTGGTTTTGGGGGGGCACCTGGTTTTTGGCCCCGGGCTCGCCGCCATCTAGGGAAACCTACCAATCCCACACGTTTCTGAAAAATAGACACCCTGGGGAGTCCAATGAGGTATGGCTTGCGTGGATCCCCCAACGTTTCCCTACCCAGAATCCCCTGCAACCCTTACATTTAGCTGAAAAAACCATATTTTCCACATATTTTTGCGTGGAATCACCGTGCTGGCACAAATGTCCTACCACCCAGCGTTGCCCTTGTTCCCCGAGTAAAATGATACCTCACTTGTGTGGGTGTCCAAAGCAGAAATGGCTAAAAACGTATTTTTAAAAAAATATAGCGCTTAGAATTCTCGGTGCTATACCCTAAATCCCTATGTTTTGGGCTCTTCCCAGTCACAGGCCTTTGGCCCACCCACACAAGTGAGGTATCATTTTACTCGGGAGAACAAGGGGAACGCTGGGTGGTAGGACATTTGTGCCGGCACGGTGATCCCACGCAAAAATGTATGGAAAAAGTGAGGGGGGGGGTGGGGGCATCGGCATGCCCGTTTTGGGCAGCCCCCACCCCTAATAAACCTCCCATTTAATTCCCTGGTGTCTAGTGGGCTTTCTACCCCCCCCGGGGGGCAGAAAGACTAATCATGCCAAATATTTTATGGGGGGAGCAAAGGCCCTTGCCCAAGGGGCCGCTCCCCGGTGCCTAGTGGGTGGATCTCGCTTGGGGATCGCCCTCCTGGGGCGATCCCCAAGCAGGGATCCACTAGGAGGGGTACCATTGGAAAGGGAGATTCTCCCCTTTCCAACGATACCTCTCCTGAGTTTCTATGTGCTCAGGGGGCTGAGATAGCCCCCTGAGCACGTAGAAACAGAAACTGAAACTGAAATGAGCCTCTTGGCTCATTTCAGTTTCACTGAAATGACATCAGCGCGACGTGCGCGCCGATCGTCATTTCAGGGAAACCAGGGGGCCTCGGGAGCTGGGGAAGCTCTTCCCCAGCTCCCGAGGCTTTAGGGAGAAAGGGAATCCCTCTGGTGCCCGCACCAGAGGGATTTCCTGTGCTGGGTCCCATGACGAGCTGGACTCGTCATGAGCACACGAGCACTGTGTGCCATAACGAGTCCAGCTCGTCATGAGCATCGAAGGGGTTAATAGAGGCCACGCCCCCTTTTTTAGACGAGCCGCGTCTAAAGAAAGGTCTGCGGCCGCTATTAAAGTGAAATCACGGTATCGGGCGCTTTTACCTAAAAAAAGCATTTGTTGATCAAGTTGACAAACAATGCTTTTTTTTGTGAAGGCGCGCTGAATGTTGCAGGAAAGCATTTCGTGCCTGCAGTAAGAGAAACTCATTAAAGAATATAGTGCTTACAGAGTAAATAAGACTTACCGTGTAACAACCAAAGTAAAAGGGCCAATCCTCATGAGAGGTTACAAATGAAGACAAGGAGGTATTAAGGAGGGACTAACAAGCCTATTAACCAATCAGAAGTCAGCATTTACGAAGGACAATGACACAAGCCAATGACAAATATGGGCGGAGAGTGGGTGGGTCTTCAAGTACATACTCCAATACAGCATTCCTCGTAGAGCAGCGCATGCGCTACCCAGGCTCGACCTAATAAATGAAAATAGAAGAGAGAAGTAGTTTGAGAGGTTAGGAGTAGATAACAAAAGGAGTAAAGGGAAGAAAAGGCGGGAGAAAGAATGAGTTACGGAGAAGGAGGGCAAGATAATGATTCGAAATTAAAAGTATGGAGGACATGGGATGTGGAGGTAATAGCTGGCAGGAACGAGAGGAAAGGGAGAGGTGTCGCTTCTTTTTAAATAACTTTTCGAGCTGTGGATAGAAGCATCACAGAATTTGAGAGAGACGCGAATGTTGTCCCATTTTCCCAGCTCTTAGCTTGTGCACTCTTTCTCGACATCCAGCCTTGCAGACCCTCATGAGAGTTACTTGCTTTGAGTTTCGTTCAAATGCCCTTTGGCGCTGTCTGCCTTGGTTTAATGGTACACGTAGCCCAACTTTAATAACTCTGGCTAGTCCCCCAAAAATATGGCTGATGTGCTGAAGAGCGAGGAAAGTGACTTGGTTCTTGTGCCAGCAGGAGAGGTCTACGGTTGTGCGTCTCATCCCGCCTCAACCGGCTCCTGGAGGAGGCTCCTGTGACGTCCTCGGGCAAAGGGAGGAGGGTGGGAAGGAGCCAGGGGGGGGGGGAGGAGGCAGGGAGGTGTTTTCCAGCTTTAAAAAGGGCAGCAGGCACTGATAGCCCGGCTCTGCATCAGAGGGAGACTTAGAGACTCTATAGATATATATTTTTTAAGTTACAGGAAAAAAAAGCATTTCATAAACACACGATGTACGTGAAGCGGGAGCCATAGTGATAACATTTTAAAAAACATTAAAGCGGGCGCCGTACTGACACACGGAGCGGTGCCCGTGTATATAAAACTTGTGTGCGTGATGGCCTGTAGAGCGCATGGCTCGCTACGTGAAGCGGGTGCCATAGTAATTAAATTTAAAAAAACATCAAAGCGGGTGCTGTTCTGAAACACGGAGCGGCGCCCGTGTATATAAAACATGTGAGGTTGATGGTCTGTAAAGTGCATGGTGCGCTGAATGTTGCAGGAATGCATGCCGTGCCTGCAGTACGAAAAACGCATTAAAGAAAATAGTGCTTACTGTGTAACAACAGAGGTAAAAGAGAGAGTCCTCATGGGCGGTTACAAATGAAGACAAGGCGGTACTAAGGGGGGGACTAACAAGCCTATTAACCAATCAGAAGTCAGCATTTACGAAGGACAATGACACAAGCCAATGACAAATATGGGCAGAGAGTGGGCGGGGCTTCAAGTACATACTCCAATACAGCATGCCTCGCAAAGCAGCACATGCGCTGCCCAGGCTCGACCTAAAATTCAAAGCATGGTTGTTGTTGTTATGACATATGCTATTAAGAAGCACAATTGTTATTTCTGGTGGAGTGGCCTCTTCGCAGGACATTGCCCATCAGCCACACATTCTCTAGGTTCTGGAGCTTAGAGGAATACTTGTATCCTTTGCATGCTGGAATACCATTTGTTGGAAAGCTATTTCGGGGCAATCCCTGGCTTCCTGCATGGATATAGCTCAGCCACTGTAAATGAAAACTGCTCAATGTGTCGTGCAAACAACTTATTTTATGTGGAATTGGGATAGCAAAGATTCCTGGCAGAGTAATTAGCTGTCGGTAATATTGCCATCTGATTCATACCAACTTATTCAATCTCAGGGGTAATGGAAGATACAATAGGAATCAAGGGGAGAGAAGTTGGCCTAACGGCTAGGGCGGTCGACCTCAAATCTGTGGAAGCAGGTTCGAGTGTCGGCAGGGACCAGCAACATCCTGTGATTCTGGGCAAATCACTTAATCTCCCCCATGCCTAACAAAAATGAATGTGTCCTCATGTAACGCAACCGGTGCTCATGTAAAGCGCTCTGATACCCGATACCTTCGGGTCAAGTTCGCCACAATCATGGTTGATGTCCCTCAGTCTAAGCAGTCTGTAATTGTTCCTTTGGTAAACAGTCAGTGGGGAGCGTCTTTCAGAAGATGGAATGAAAATTGTTTCATAGGCTCACTGTCATTTCACTGAAAGAATTTGTGGAAAGGGTCATCTTGAAATAGCTTTGCGAAAACTGCAGTAGAAATAGGTGCAGTCTTTGTTTACTGACATCAAACGGTTGTACAGTTTGTTGTGTTTATTGATTTAAACAGACGTTCAGTAATCACATTTGATGGAGCAACACAATTGTATAATATTGCTGTGATCAAAATAAACACTAATGTACATTCTGTACTTCAGTCACTCGTAGGACAATGGTGTGACTTGGATACTTTGCGATTTGTTCAAGCCACATGAACGGCATCTACTACAGCCGACACCCGTTTCATTACAAGGAACTTTTTCAAGGCTAGTGATGTTTTGAAGGTAATGAAATGTCCAAGTCTTGCACAGGGATAATCAAATGCATATTAAACAGCAAATTATTGTGTGAAGGTTTTATCTAGTATCCAATCAAATGAAACTGGAGTGATGGGAGTTCCGTAGCTGGAGCCAGTAAATAAGATTGCTATGAGAGCCCATATACCCGTTAGTTACAGCTGTTCGGATTGGACAGCAATATCACCAGCCTGAAGTGCTGTGAATTGACATCTGCAGAAGCTACTTTTTACTTGTCAGTTCAGCACTGCCCTTTTTAAAGATTTTTGTCAGTAGCCTATAAACATTGTCAAATCCCTCAAAACATGTTTACTGTAATGTTATCAGCAGCATTCAGTGTGTTTAAAATGCTGAATTTATCACTATGTTCTAGTATTGTCTCTAAGGATAGCACCGCCCCATAGTTTGAATTCATAGCGCCACCTCCATTAGTTGGACTGAGCCACCCTCCTAAAAAAAGTTCCGGCCTACTTGCAATAATCCCCCCTCTGATAGAGAAGCGGAGATGGAGAGAGGCGCAGAGGCTGAAAGGGGGAGCCATGAAAGGAGGTGACAATCAACTAGGAGAAGGAAATAGGCGGAGATGTGAGTGGGCTGGGAGGAAAGGAGGTGGAATTTTAATGCAGATACATTTAAATGCGAGAGATGAGGGGGCTAGAGGAAAGAGGGATGTGTGAGCGAAGGGATGGAAAGAGAAACAACGCGGAATAGAGAGACGAGTCAGGAGGGGAAGATGAAGATCAGATGATACAGTAAAGGAGGGAGGAGCCCATGGCAGAGATACAGGGGGTGAGAGAAAAGAAGACAGGGGTCGAAAGCAGCAAAACAGAAGATGTGAGCCTAGAAGAGGGAAGAGTATGAGGTGAAGAGAAGACGTGAGAGGAAAGAAAGGGCAAAGGAGACACCGCCCCGCACGCAATGTGGTGAGGGGCCCCTGAGCCTACCCTAGCTCACATGTATGCATTGGACTAGGGCTGAACGTGCTCCGGGGAGTGCCAATGAATGACTGCAGAGAGAAGGTAGAGAAGCGCTACATAGAGCGAAGGGAGGCGGGATGGGGGCTCGGTGCCTGATTGGGCTAAACCTGGGCATGCAGCGGATGCCAGGCCTCCCAGGAAGAGAGGGGGTCTCCCCAACAGGGGATTCCCAGCGGCTTCGCCCCCCCAATATCATATATGAGATCCCCGCGGGGGCGGGAACTTCATTCGACTATACCCAAGTGGGGGCGCTGCGAGCTTAGACAGCTGCTCACGAGCCAGGATTGCGGGGCGCCTCTCGTCGCACCCCAAAGGCTCCCAAGCTTCGCGCCGAACCACTGGAGGATCGCAGCTCACTCGAGAAGCAGGCAAAGTGACGGCGGAAACACCGCGCAGGACCAGCGCAGCCACCGCGCCCGGAGCAGGCACGTTCAAAGTGTGTGGTGAGAGGGCTCTGAACACGCTGGTCTGAAGGAGGCGGCGATCTGTGCTCCTCGCGGGGAAACAGGCGCTATTTACCACTGCTGCGCCGCTCTCGGACTGATGGAAGAAAAAGACCCGCGTGCTTTGGTATAGAAAGGAGCGGCTGTCTGTCTGTCTGTCGCCATCATATGAAACTGTTCAGTGTGGCCGTAGTCACAAGCTGACGCTTTAAAAACAATTGCGAAATATGTGAGGGCAGAAAATGGGCAGCACGCGCTAGTGTTTAGTAGGGCTCGAGTCCGCGCATCACTATAGCGCCCACTTGATTAAGTGCCGGGTGGTTGTCAACCCATAACCAAACTGTCAGATAGGCACACACAAGTATAAATACTTGCAGAACTGGCATACACATATACAACACAAAGGCAGAAGCAGAGCCGCCGCATACAGCGGTGCAGCTAAGAGCAGCAACAGGTGCCACACCAGGGAGACGGCGCTCACACTACTGGACATAGTGACGGCAGAAAAAAAACACTCGGGCAAAGGAGGAGTGGCCGGGGCTCACAGTCAGTGCACCCCGAACCTGCAGGCTCATACGGAAGTGACCTCGCGCTTGGATTGGAGACCCTCGGCGCGCCGTCGGTGTGCACAAGGGAGAGGCGCCTGGAGGCTCTTATTGTTTTAGGACTCGTGGCGCTACATACAGATAAAGCGGCTGAACAAGAGAAGACGTGAGGTCTGCATTGGGAAGAAACTCGGTCGAGGGAACAGCCAGTGCGTTCGCACACCTGCTTTTCTTCGTCCTGGACTCTACGCACAAGCAGGCAGACAACAGAAAGCTACCCCAAGACGCCGGTCCAGCGGGTGGAAGCTGACAGATCGCTAGGGCGGCGCTTCAGGTGCTTCAACACGATCTGCTACGGGTGGCGCCTTGAAGCCGCTGCCCAGCCTAGTGGTATCTCGACACCACCAGACCCTACGGTGCCCACCGCCTTCCCACCCTCTACTGGCTGTGTCTCAACGCCACCCACCGACAACGGAGACATGGAGGCGAAATTGGCTAATAGGTAAGGAGAGGGGCGGGGCGCCGCCGGTTGGCGGTCTTAACCTGCTCTGTAATTAAAATGGGTCTGTCCCAGAATTTTGCTTGAAGGAATGCAGAAACGTTGTAAATTGATGAATGTATTGCTCTAAAAAAAGGGGGGATTTTTTTCGGGGGTGGGGTTTGTTCTCCTCTTAAGTGTGCCTTCCTCTCCAGCCCTTGCTTTCCTCTCCCAATGAGGGCCGGACTGGCCATATTGCCACCTGACATTTACCAGTAGGTTGCAGACTAAGGGCTTCTTTCAGAGCAGGGCGGAACGCCGTAACCCCACTATACCCCATATCCCTTGACAGACATCGGCCTCAGGCCCTGCGTGGCTGATTTAAGTTTCCCGTCCCGCTGCTTACAAGTTACCAATCATTGTTCCCAGGTGCCTTAGGTTTATTGGTTCGATTGAAAGGAACCGGCTTCACGGCTCAGAAAACGCACCGGCTTGTCACCTCAAATCCCAGGACACAGCGCGCTCACCTTCAAGATGCTGTTTGTAGCCGGTGAGCATGAATGCCTCGGGTGGGCCCTGCGATGTTGAGGGAGGGAGGGGGGGGGGAGCTTGCCTGACCATGAGTGGAATCCCCCAGGCCAATCTAACCCTGCTCCAAGGAGCAGGATACTACAAGATACCCAAGATAATACACTGCGTCTGCTGCAAGGAAAACAACATTTATCAGTTTGCAGTGGATGTGGTAGAGGTTGTTAAATTAATTTCTCCTGGTAAAGGGATTATTCAAAGACTGTTCTTCCTGCTCAATGTTTTTTTGTCCCTTTAATTTATAATGGGGAAGATTTCGCCGGATGTGTTTAATTTAGAGCATGTGTATAAGCCTTTGCTTCCCCTGGCATGGTCTCAAGGGCCGGCCTCAACCCCTCACTAGGTCAGTTGCATCCAATTTATCAGACCGCGCTAATCACATAATCTGGCCGTGTCATTTCAATTAGAGGTGAGGGGTACGCAGGGATTATCTACCCCTAGGCCGAATTATCGAATCTGCTGATGAGATGGCTCCGTGGTTTAATGTTCGTGCTACACAGATCTGTCTGTAACCAAAAGACCACGGGATTGAATGCGGACCACGCCATCTGCTGACTAAGAATTAGATGTGTGCAAAACCCGCAGGTTATGAGGTGGGAACCCAGCCTGTCAAATTTCTGACATCGATAACATTGACGGTGCTGGTCTGCAGGTTGCACGGACAATTCTTAAGTAGGACATTTATCCGCGCCGAGCTGTTTACCGGTATATTTCTCAGTCCCAACACGAGGCCGCCTCCCTAAAGAAAGTGACTCAGCCCAGATTAGCGAGTCTGAGGTCAACCGAAGGGTCGTGCGCGAGCCGGGTTAGAGTGATAGTGGGCGGAGTGTGAAGGGATGGAATCGGATGAGGTCACACGGAGCGTCGGCAAAGTAAGAGCTGGGCTCCAGAAGGAGGCGGGATTCAGCTCTGTACCGTCAACTGTAGATACTCGACTCTCTCCGAATTCTGAAAACATTTGAAGGATCCCAGCAGGTAAATGTAGTCCTTTTTAATTCTTCTAGGATTGCTAGATTAGTTGTGTAGCTAAAACTTAATGCGAAGACTGAAACAGATTTCCAATGAACCGGCAGAAGCTAGAAAAAAATGACAACCTAATCGGGATGTTATAACTCTAGCAGCTGGTGCACAGGACCGCTCGTAACCATGAGCCCTGGTGTAGCTGCGCTTGTTGAACTTCGATAGGTAAAGAGCTTTATTCCCTGTGTCCTGGCGCTTTTCCTATGTTCCTAGCTAGCTGCGGTGTACGCCCTCCGGCCTACACCCCTGAACAGCGCCACGTTGCATTGCAACTAGATTTACGTTATCTAACCGCACACGCAGACACCGACCGGGCTTGCATCAGACAAGTGTGCAGCTCGCAGGCGCCATGCTCGGAATGCAAGCAGTCTCCGCCCTGCATTCGTCAGTACGACTGTGATAATCTCTTATTAGACATTGCATTTTTCCTGGATATTTTATGTTTGCAGCAGCTTCAACTTGCGCTCTTTTTGCTCCCCTATGTTTCTGAGTATACTTCATGCGCACATCTCACGCGTCATCTCTTTCCTCCTCAGCACCGTCTTTTAACTCTCCCGCGTACTTCCGTTCACCTCCACCTCCCACGCATCCCACCACTTTTCATTTGGCGCTGTCCGTGTTTGGACAGCAACGTTGCGCTTTCTCCCGCACTCCCTGCAGACACGCTACTACGACTGGTGCATGTGGGGCCGTGGCTGTGCGGAGACGCCCATGACAGACCAGCCCCAGTCCCGGCATAAACCACCACCTTCAATGCGGACTCGCCCGACACCCGGAAGCCACTCGGGTCAACAGTACGTACTGAGCAAGATTCCTGTATGTCGCTTGGAAAAATACAGAAACATTTGGAAACGGCAAATAAGTAATTGCTAAGAAATTGGTCAATGCTTTTGCCTGTAAATCTGCGAAGGATATGAATACAGGGGCCAGTTTAAAAGCCCGTTTACAGTTATTCTCGGGTCATTGTTATCAAGTGTTTTGGCCAATTAAAATGTACCAATGTGCACGGATATGTAAAAGTGAAGTCCAGGAATGGAAACGTGGTGCCCTGGTAACATGGAGCCATCTGGTCACCCTGAACCCGGGGATCTCTAAAGCCAGATCTGGAGGGAACCCATATGCAGTCCTTGTTAATGTGGATCAGCCACCCCGGACCTTGACTTCAAAGGTCCAAAATTGTTTTAAAAACGTGACTCGGTGAACCACAAACATTTAATAACCCAGACTGTGCAATCTGCAGGTACCGATTAACAATAACGGGTGCTCACTGCCCCTTTAACTGTAACACCTTTACTCAATCCTGCTCTTTTAGCCAACAGCACTTTACATGCTGGGATTTTTTTTGTTTTATCCCAGATGCTGATGACTAGAGTCGCTGCATGTGTCAAACATGACATGATGCCCATTCGTTTGTGAAGCCCCTCCCATGTGCCCATGTATGTGATCTCCGATGTCTTACGGTTTATTCCTAAAACGCGCCAGCTGGAGGGGAAACTTATCAGTTTCCTCGACGCCTTCTGCTAGGCCGCGACCTCTCCCTCACTGCTTGGGCTGTGTTGGGAACAGACGGCATTTTGTAGCCAGCGCGGTTGCCAAGGGGACCGCTTCGGCTGCCGAAAAAGAAACGAATGTTGTTGTGATTGGGATCCAAGCACGGTTAGGAGGGAACTCGGTATAATTGCGGCCTGACAGGGCCTGTCACCAGCCTTATGAAAGTTTCAGTCAGTCACACTGCAAGCTGACGCCCGTCAGAGACTGAGGGGACTTGGACGCAGCCTGTCTCGGAAGCCTGGTAGAGTTGAGTCAGTCACGTGTCAGACTGGTGCCTCTAAAATACCAGTATTCACGCAGTGGCGGCCAGTTGTAGTGTTCAGTTAGTGCGAGCATCCTCGTGTCAGCATGTGGGCTCGAGGATGCCTCGCTCTCCTTCGATTGTTCTAACGTAATTCCGCGAACGCTGGGTGCCAGGGTTCTGATAACGTTATTCAGTTATCAGAGATCCTTGCATGCGGCGTGAGCGTCTGGTTGTGGGTGCTGGTATTTTTGGAAATAAAGAACCTTCATCCTACCTTCCTGTCTCCGGAACCTCATTACCACATTTGGCGACGAGCGGAAGAAACTCCACGCCCAGCACCCACCAGCCGAATTTCCTCGCCTTCCACCCGTCGTCGCGCCACCCTACCAGAGCGCGCGAACCTCGGACGGCTCCTGCCTTACACTCCTCGCCAGTGCCCATGAGCCTCTCCCTGTTCCTGCTCTCCGCTTCCTGCTCGACCCAAGCTGTCTTTTCCTCACTTTCTACAACCTTGCGGGCAAGAGCGGATGACGTCACCCTTCCCTGCCTTCCCTTCGCAACGCTCCATCGCCTAGCAACATAAGACGCCTCCTGACGCTCTAAGAGCCCACGCTTCACGTAAGCGTCTCCACGTCGGCGGCCATCTTCTCCTCACTCGTCCTTCTGGTTACCGTGGTAACCCAACGCTACGAAGACACAGCCGATGCCCGACAACGAGCTGTATCTTCGTGATCTCTCTTCTTAATCCCAGGTAGGATCCAGCCTGCACGATTTCGCGGTGACAGGCACACCTTTTAAATTCAAATTGATTCGTCACTCATGAGCCTTCTAACTCGGTGATAGGCTCACCTCTACCTTTCATCTCATTTTTCACGCTAAGCTCAAGCAGCAACTGTAAACATCAGTGTCACTCTCACCTCCTTGTTCACTCAAAATTTCGCTGTCAATCTTACGTACTTACAGCTACAGCCTCATTTTCCTCATATTTTTTTTTATTTTTTGTCACAAAATTCTTCTTGATGGCCTCTTCTCCACAATTTGCGCTACCTCCTCCCTTCTTACAACAGCCAGGCAAACCCAGTATTCCATGGCGTCAATGGGTGAAAGCTTTTGAAAACCACATTGTTGCCATCGATGCTGTTAAGTTTTCTCCGGAACGCAAAGTTGCGATTCTGTATGGCTGTTTAGGACTTGCGGCACAATATGTCTTTGAAAATTTACCCAAATTCCCCACACCTGTTGGAGAAGCCGGGGATGCTGAACATTGGAATTCCTACAAAGAGGCATTATCTCGGCTAGCGAAACATTATGACCAAGAATCGAACATCATGCTTGAAAGACATAATTTTCATAGGAGAAAACAACGTGAAGATGAATCTGTGGAGGAATACATCGCGCAGTTGCGACTCTTAGCCTCAACTTGTGAGTTTGAGGCGGATCCCGACATATATATTCGTGACCAATTTGTTTTTGCTTGCTTTTCAAGAAAGATTCAGGAACGCCTCCTCAGCTGCAGGAAACCCTCACTCCAAGAAACAATTGATATTGCCAAGAGCATAGAGAGATCCATTATCACCTCCAAGGCTCTTCAACATGATCAATCTCTTAACTCCTTCAAAAATCCTGCGCAAGACTTTGGTAACTCCGTTAATGCTGTGTCCACAAACAAACCTCCTTTTAGACAATTCACAAACAAACCTCCTTTTAGACAATTTGTTAACAAAGGAAATACCTTTTGTTACAGATGTGGTTCGAAATCACACCTGGGCAACTACCCCATGTGTCCTGCTCTTGGGAAAAGATGTGTCCTATGCAAAAAAATAGGTCATTTCCAAGACTCATGTAGGTCCTCCAAAAGACCTACCAGAGTCAACAGCATTGAGTACTCTGAAACCGTTAATGATTGTATAGATCATTTTCAAGACATGATTGTATCAATTGAATGCAACTCTGTTTTTACTCCTCATTACGTTAAAGGTCCTATAGGAACTGCCTTTTTTGGAAATATAGAGATCCCCATTATGGCGGATTCTGGTTCTCCCATAACCATCTTATCAGACGTCATGTTTCTTGAGAAATGGCAAGGATCCGTCACATTATACCACACTGACGTCAACCCCAAAGCATTTGGCGAGTTCGAAATAGACATGTTAGGTTACTTCAATTCAAGATTAGAATGTTTAGGTAGGTCCATACTCACAAAGGTATACGTTGCGGTTAAGGGACGCAACATAATTGGTTGGCAAGACCTCGCCAAAATGGGTCTTCATCTTATCCCAGGTTCTGATAGCCCAATTACCCTTGGTGATCCTCCTCCGGGCTATAGTCCTGTTGCCTCTAGGGATAGTTCCGACCCCAAAACTGATTGCCTATTTCTCACAGACCACAACTTTGATCTTAAAAAGGTTCTAGATAAATTCCCAAGACTCTTTTCCAACAAATTAGGAACCATCAAAGGTTATCAACACCAGATTAGACTTAAGTCAAATGCCCAACCCTTTGTCCACAAGGTACGTCCTTTGCCCCTTAGTGCAAAGGACGAACTTAAGTCAGTACTTAAGTCACTGTGCGATGACGGCGTCATTGCTCCCTGTGACTCCTCTGAATGGGTTTCTCCCATCGTTATCGTTCGAAAAAATCCGGAGAGGTCAGATTATGTGCAGACTTGCGCACCTTAAATAAAAACATCTTGATTGACTGCCACCCTCTTCCCAAAATTCATGACCTTCTGGCCAATTTGGGGGGGCAAATTTTTTTCACTTATTGACCTGCGTTCTGCTTACCACCAAATACCCCTAACAGTAGATTCACAAGAGTTCACAACTTTTATTACGCCATTCGGAGTATACAAGTACCTTAGACTCCCTTTTGGCCTGGCCTCTGCGGCCAGTGTGTTTCAAAAAGTCATGGATAATATTTTTAAAAACGTGCCAGGGGTTCAGGCCTACCAGGACGATATCTTGGTTTATGCCAAGGACTGGGAAACACACTTGAGCAATTTGTTCTCCGTTTTGACCAAATTAAGTGAGGCAGGTATGACAGTCAGGGCTGACAAATGTAAATTTGCCACACAACAATTAGATTATTTGGGTCATACTTTGTCTTCAGAAGGAATTAAGCCTAAGACCTCACTTATCAAAGCCATCAGCCACGCTACTTCTCCCAAAGATAAAGACTCACTTCGATCATTTTTAGGCCTAGCAGAATACTATGCCCGTTTTGTCAAAGGATACGCTCAAACTGTTGAGCCATTGCGTGCCCTTCTACGGAAAGGCTCTAAATTTGATTGGTCAGAAGAAATCTCATCTTCTTTTGATCAAGTCAAAAAGCTCATAGTGGAAGCACCTGCCCTACATCCCTTCAATGATTCCTCAAAGTGTTTTATTATGGTGGACGCCAGTCTCACGGGCTTGGGTGCAGTTCTTGGCTAATGGGTTTCAGGAAAAGAGCACACCGTAGCCTTTTCTTCAAGGATGCTTAAACCTTCTGAGACCCATTATAGCACCATTGAACGCGAGGCTCTTGCATGTGTTTGGGCTATAGAAAAGTTCAAAAATTACATCTGGGGGCGTGAGTTTGAATTATTCACAGACCACAAGCCCCTTACTCAGTTACTTACTGGTAGTGGGCTTGGCAAAGCATCAGCTAGACTGGTCAGACTTCTTTCAAAATTACAAGAATTTCACTTTTCCATGAAACATATTTCTGGAGGGAGAAACTTCAGGGCTGATTGCCTCTCACGTATGTCTCTTCATGATCCTTCAGAAGTTGAGAACTCAGAAGACACAGAGTGTGTAGTTGCTGCTTTAGATGCTGTTAAACTGTGTCCCACCATTACTGAACAATCCTGGTTGGAAGCATACAACCAGGATGAAAATCTCAAACTGGTCACTGATTATATTGTTAAGGGTTGGCCAGAAAATAGGAAACTTCCTAATGAGTTGAGAGCCTTCGCCATGGTAGCATCTGAATTATCCATTGTCAATGGCTTGGTCATGAGACATGATTCCTTTGTTCCCCGTCCAGTCTCAGGAATGATATCATAAAATTTGCGCACCAAGGCCACTTAGGAATTTCAAAAACTTCACAGCTCATTAAGTCGTACTATTGGTGGCCATCCCTAGAATCTCAGGTCAAATTTTACATTGATTCATGTCCTGAATGTTTATTATCTGATAAAAAATGGAAAGTTATGAACACGCCCCTACACCCTGTGCCCTTTCCTACTAAACCATGGGACAAAGTTGCTTTAGATTTTTCCGGCCCCTATGATCTCCTTCCCCATGACTTTAAATACCTTATTTTGTTAATTGATTATCACTCAAAATGGATTTACCACATGTTTTTTGATTCACCCAATTCTACCAATGCCATTAAATTTTTGAAGAAGATATTTTCAATAGAAGGCTCACCTTCTATCATAGTCACTGATAATGGCACCCATTTTGTCTCCCAAAAATTTACCTCATTTTTAACTGAGAGTGATGTCAAACATTTTAAGGTCGCCCTATATTCACCAACCTCCAATGGTTTAGTTGAAAGGGCAAACAGACTGGTAAAGGACGCGATTCAAACAGCTCTCTCCTCCTATCATGATGTACAAGATTTTCTTGAAGCCAAACTGTGGTCTTATAATATTTCTCCTCACTGCACCACAGGTGTCTCTCCATTTTCCCTCCTAAGGGGTAGAACTGCTCACACTAGTTTGTGTCCTAACTGGTTACTTAACAAGCACAACAAAAACATTGCTTGCAATAAAGACGTGGCATCTAGAGTTTTACAAAAGCAAAATTACATGAAGTCAGTGCATGACTCTGCAAAAAATATGAATACTCTAGAATTGAGGGTGGGTGATTGGGTCCTTATTAAGAACCCCAAAAAAGTGTCTAAAGGTTTATCAAAATTTTCCCCTCCGGTGCAAGTCACTGACGTCAGCAGAGGCTCAGCTTTACTTGGATATAAGGGTTGGTGGAACAAGAGATCCCTTGTACACCTTTCCGACTCACAGACTAGTTCTTTGCTCAAGTTATCCAAACACGAGTTAGAGGATTATGATTGGACTCATTGGGTACATGATCCAGAGTCCATTGTTGATAATCCCTCCACCTCTCGCTGTCGCGAGGTGCATTCCAGCTCAGAACGTGTTTCTGTCCCTGGTTCTGTTGTGACCACTGCTGACGCCTATTCCTTACCACCGGCATTGGGAGTTCGTTGTAGGAGACTACCTTCCAAATTAAATGACTATGTTTTGTCATGATTCTGTGCTTATTTGGAGAAGCCAATCTGCTGTATGCTCATCTCCTTATCTCGAAGTTTTTCATTAGATATTGTTGTTTTTCCATTTTGTTCTTTGTGGGGAGAGAGAAGTTGTAGTGTTCAGTTAGTGCGAGCATCCTCGTGTCAGCATGTGGGCTCGAGGATGCCTCGCTCTCCTTCGATTGTTCTAACGTAATTCCGCGAACGCTGGGTGCCAGGGTTCTGATAACGTTATTCAGTTATCAGAGATCCTTGCATGCGGCGTGAGCGTCTGGTTGTGGGTGCTGGTATTTTTGGAAATAAAGAACCTTCATCCTACCTTCCTGTCTCCGGAACCTCATTACCACACCCCCCTGCTAAGGCGGAGGAGCGCCGCCCCACTTCTCAAAAGGGAAAATAAAATGATAACATCGTTATTATCATTTTATTTTCCCTATTGCAGTCAGTGGTGGGGCAGGGCTGGCCAGAGCAGGGGCAGTGGCGTAGCAAGGGCAGGTGGTACCCGGTGCTGAAAATTTCTTGTCACCCCCGGCTTGACAAAATGTCAAAAATATGTGTTTAAAACACATATTTTTGCCATTTTGTCACCCCCCTCAGTGATGACACCCGGGGCGGCCCGCACCCCCCTTCCTAAGCCACTGAGCAGGGGACGAGTGCTGTGCACTCCCAAAGTGCGCATGAACTGTTTGGCCGGCCCTCTTGGGCCGACCAAACAGTTCATGCACACTTTGTATATAAGGAACATGCACAGGCTCCCTTTTGCAGTTTGAGCGCCGATCTACGACGCTCAGACTAATCACAACGCTGCATTGCAGCGTTGTGATTGGCTATGGGGAGCCTGTCTGCCCGGGTGCTTACTGCTGCCGCCGGCCGGAACAAGAAGATTGCGAGGATGGAGGGGAGGCCGGCCGCAAAAGTTGTCGTTTTTTTTTTTTAATTGCCATCTCACCACCCACATCCGGTAGCAGCCGCTACTGCTTTCAAGTGAAGAAAGCTGGACAGGGGAGAGCTATAGTCTGGGGTTTGGGGGGCATTAAGGGATACTCTTTTGGAGCAGCTAGAATGCATACATGCCAACTGGCACCATGTTCTTTATGACACTTTAGCCAGTCGTGGCTTTTTTTGTCAATGTCACTTTCCATGCTTCATTTTTAGGTCTCGCCTAGGCAGCGCACGTGCTTTCTCTCGAGACATGCTGTATCTACTGTGTGTGCTTTCAGCACGACCATCTGTTCTCTTTCGTTCCTTCTTTATTTTTAGAGTTTTATATAGTACGGACTTGACCTAAAGGTATTGAGCGCTTTATATAGATGGCAAAATTTACGTTACCCAGGTTACATATGGGGTAAGTACAATTACATGTGATGAGCACAGATACATAGCAGCTTCATGCATAAGAAGAAACACTAGCAGTTTCATGATTTACATATGGCATGAATACAATTACATAGATGCAAGTACAAATACATTGCAATAGTGTGTACCAGAGGAGTACGATGGACAGCAGGAAATGCGAATGAAGAATTCTGAGGTAGGTGCAGTAGGATGTGCCGACGTAAGGTAGCAGTGTAGGTATACGCAACAGTGATGATGTGACATGAGCGAAGAAAAGCATACAGGCATAGTAATGTGTGATACATACATATATGGCGACCGTGTCTACTAGAAGTATATGATAGACAGTAAGAAATTTGAGCGTTCTAGTTGAGGTGGTTACGGTAGGGTGTGTCGACTAAGGTACCAGTGTAAGTATAGGCTAGCAGTGATAGAGGTGAAGTGAGCAAAAAGGCATATAGACATAGCATAACATGATACATAGATACTTGACATAAAGTGAGCAAATGAAAGCATATAGGCATAGCATAACATATAGTCCTGTAATAACAATGTAGAACCAGTGTTGTGAAATATCACAAGAGCATGGAGTGGAATTGCTTGGAATACCAGTGTAAACTACCAGTATACCGGTGTACCACTGTGTATACAAGACAAACCACAGTACAACAATAAGAGTGTACTACCAAAATACCAGTGTGGATTATCTGTGAAGCCAAGCCACATGCTGATGTGGGATTGAGGGAGGCAGCAACTGATCCTAACAGCGCCCGTGAGCCCCTATCCCGCAACCGACCGGCAGACGTCTTCCGCTGCGCGGGGGAGGCAAGCCAGGCTGTCGTCTACATACCCTGGGTATATCATGGTTAGTTAGTAGACAAATCTTCAATTGTCAGGCAAAGTCTCTAGGACGCTAGGCTTCACTGTGTGGTAACATCAGCACCTCAATGATATGTTAGGTTAAGTGTCATTTGTATAGCACCTAATCACCAATGGTCTCTTAGCGCTTGTGTGAGATTTAGAACCCAACACCAACTACTACCTGTCGCAATACCCATTCGGTCAGAACTTATCTTGCCTAAAGGCCTACATAAAGAAAAGAGTTTTCAGTTTCTTCCTGAATGGGAGGAGAGTGGCTTCCTCACGCACATTTTCCAGCAGCTTATTCCACAACTGGGGAATCGGCCAGTAAAGCTGAGAGAAAGTCTTGATTCACTCTTCATATAGATTTTTATGATAGCACAGACCTGCTAAATACACTAGGCAACCTTCTAGTTTGTCACATGGCTCTGCACCATCATCGGGGAGTCATAGCAATCGGTGCTTATCAGCAGCGGACCAGTCGAGCGCCATGGGAGACTGATAGCAGATGTGAGCAGTGGTGGGCTCTCCTTGCAACAACATGGCCACCCCACTCTCATTGGCCCCACTCCGGCACGTCACAGGCGTGTAGGAGATCAGCGGCAGAGAGCATTTGCCCTCAGTTAGTTCTGACTCGAAATCCCGTTCATCCGATGGGGGGAGAGGTGTGAAGGGACAGCAGGAAAGGTGGCCATCCGCAGGCAGACAGCGGAGGAGGGTGGCGGTGGGCCACAACCTGGTCGCCCCACTTTTTCCATCCCCCCCTGCAAGATGCAGGGGGGCAGGAGATCAGGAGAGGCTGTTAGTCTCGGCTCGAGTTCATGTTCCCCCAAGGGAGAACAGTGTTTATTGGGGCGGCAGTACTGGCGGCTGACTGCAGGCACCCAGCAGGATTTACGCAGAACAACGAGCCTTAGCCCGGGTACATCGTCCCGCGTTCCTTTCTGTTTACTGTTCTTTGCTGCACATTCTTCTCAAAGTCTGAGTTGCAGGGTCATTACATTCTGATCCCAAAGAGTGGTAGCTTGATGGCTGGGCTTTTTTCTCGAGATTTTAGCCATAAGGTGAACCCTAGCCCGATGAGACCCCAGCGGGACCTTCTTAAGTCTGCCATCTGAAATTCCTTTGTTTTCGTTGGTGAATAGTTTACATTTGTCCCTCCTTTTGCAGTTTTGGTCATGCCCTGGAGGCTGGCCCTGTTACATGGATCACTTCAATATCGGCCTTATGTGGTAGTTTCAGCGTACTACTTTTTCTTTTGCCTGGGCTTGTTTGGTTTTCCGAAAGCGCTCAGCCGAGGGCTGCAAATCATGTCCTTATTTTTTTTTTTTTTCATTTGCTTTGGCTTCATGAGCACTTTTTCAGCCAGAAGCTATGTTTTTCATTCTATATAATTTTTGTTTTCATTAGCTCAAATGTCCAAAACTTAAATAATATACTTAATGGAAGTGTAGTTTAAGAAGACAACTGACAGTAGGATCAACACATTGTGCTTTTGACAGCGTGAATATTTGGATACGATTTCAAGAGGTAAACATGCTGTTATTATTCTGCTTTATGACCATGGAAGC
Organism: Calotriton arnoldi; assembly: GCA_963921515.1. Classification (NCBI taxonomy): domain Eukaryota; kingdom Metazoa; phylum Chordata; class Amphibia; order Caudata; family Salamandridae; genus Calotriton; species Calotriton arnoldi. The sequence goes on from CAWUFW010014742.1 coordinate 163,367, forward strand.
AGCTTTAAGTTGCGCGCTTTCAACTTTTGATGCTTTCTTTTACGTTTCAATCGTTGGTGAAATAAAACCAATATCAAGGGTGCCTCCTTGTGCTCTCCAAATGCAGCATGTAATGTGAGGTTACTTAACAATATATCCCGCTGCAAGTAGACAGTGCAACACCACCTCAGCACTAGTCTGCAACACTTCAGCAGCACCTGAGCACCACTCAGCCCCAGCACAGCACCACTTTAGCGCAGCACCACCACCTCACTACCAGGGCAGAACCACCTCCTCCACATCAGTGCAGCAGCACCACCTCAGCATCACTCAGCACCAGCTCAACATCACTCAATACCACCACAGCACCACCTCCACATGAGTGCACCACAACCTGCTCAGCCCCATCACAGCATCAGCCCAGCAGCACTTCAGCATTGATGCAGCAGCACTTCAGCACCGGTGCAGCACTAACTCCGCATCTGTCAGCACCACCTGAGCACCAGCACAGCACCACTAAAGCATCACTCAGCAGCACCTCCCCACAAGCACACCACCACCACCTCGGCTTCAGCACAGCATCACCTAAGCACCGCATCAGCTCAGCACCATTTCAGCATTGCTACCTCAGTGCAGGATCAGCGCAGCAATCACTCAGAACAGCACTAACTTAGCATCACGCACCAGCTCAGCACCACCACAGCATCACCAAAGCCTCACTCAGCACCACCGCAGAACCACCTGAGCATCACCACAGCACCACTGTTGATTCTCCTATAGTGTTAGTCCTCTGCTCCTGTTAGAATTGAGATACTATTTCCCAACCTCCACTCTCTTGTTGTTTACATCCTCCCACCTCCAATTACAACAAAAAAGCTATAACAAACCAGCATTAGAACAGACAAGAAGTTGTCAGCATTGCAAGGACAAAAAAACTAGAAGACATTTTTGATGTTAATTATTTTTTTAATAAAATCGGTCAGTTGTACATACATTTTTCTTGGTTTATTTTAAGGTAACAAGCCTTCTTATGACACTTTTTAATTATAACTTTTTAACATGCTGCACAGCAGCCACAGTGCTCTACAACATAGCGTAAAGACATTGGCAAAGCCAATACCTCTGGCTAAAGGTGACACCTATTGGCTATGCCAATGTTTGTTTGTTTTAGCCAGCACTTCCAATATTTAAATTAAAACAAGTCTCACGAAAGTGTGTGCTGTTGACTAATAACACAAAAAGAAGATGGACGAATTCCTGAACACAGTGCTTAATTTGTAAAATATGAAGTGCAGGTGCTCAAATGTTTGTCGGAGGCCACACCTACTTTTCTCCAGCTCCACCCACATCCTCAACTGGCTAAAAGTCAGATGTAATAATTCCCCATACCCGATCTGAATTTCAGCAAGGGGGCCTTCCTCATAGTAAGGTTTTGATAGGAGGTTCCCCTGCCCTGTGAAAATTTAAAAAAAAGATTCAATAAAAAGTGCATTCAAAGCACAATTTTGGAATAAGTTAGCTAGAATCACTAATGCATTGAAAAGGGACAATTCCAGTGCTCTATGTGCTGATTTGGGTAAAGGACAATACTGGGGTATGCCATTTTTAACAGAGTCTATGAGTTTAAAGATACAACTTTTACATAGCTTATGTGACAAAATGAACCAAAATGTTGTGAAAATACACTAGTAACATTATTACGATTTTTCAAGGCCTGTAAGTGGTGAAACAGGTAGGTATTTATTCCAGATAAGCATCCAGTAGAAGAAGAGGTGCCGAGTCCAACACGTCCAGGAATGGAGCTGCCACTAAACAACTGTCGCTGACAACCGCTCTTACTGAGGATTCCTCCCACGTTTCACATTCTAACCCACCAACATTCCACCCGAACAATATCAGTAAGTAAGGAACGGAGCTTCAAAGCAAAACCGCCATCTTGGTGTGCTCATGCTCCGAATCCCCCAGATGTCTCATTTATATGGGTGAAAAAACATCTTTAAAGTGACCATTGGTGAATTTAACATCTTCCATACTGAATGTTAGCTGATTAACCATTTATCAAGGTAAGAATCAACATGCATTACCTGTATTCAGAAATTTGCAACACCCACTGTAAAAATGTTGCTGCGTGGACAGGTGCATACTTGCAGCTTATTGGAATCGCCTGAGCAGGAAAGAGGAAAAAGCAGCGAATCTCTCTCGCCGCTAACTAGGAATTGAAAAGTTGACTTGACGATGTGCACTATCTTATTGCCACTGAACACCCACACAGCTCCTAAAAATATGTATTTGTTTTTGGTACTTTGTATTGTATCATATAAAAGCTACGAGCCTACTTCAAGGTGCCTTAACTGGGGACAGAAAGATACAGATAAATAATACACTTAATACATGCCATATACAAATAGAATACAGAAAGAAAGAGTACCACACCATACATCTGATAGGTGTTAAAGAGTGTTGCAGGTAAGCAACCCCAATACACGTGGTTCTCATAATTATGGTAAACTGTGTTACAGGACACACAAAGCTTGGACCCATCTGTAAAAGAGAGGTTACTTAAATGTAAAAGTTTACCCTATTTTCAGATTTTTACGTCTATATTTAGTGTGTCTGCATTTACTTGTTAAAATTCAGCTGTATTAAATCTTACCTAGCAGATAAGTGTGAATTCATTTCTCTGCTCAAATATCCTACAAGCTGTGCCTGCTGTTAGTGCTCAGTTTGAAATATATTATGTAAAGACTTTGTAGAGGTGTGCATAGGCAGACTACTTATGCTATCTGAGCAATTAAATATATTATGCAGAGAGCCAAGGGGAAGATTCAGTGGGAGAGTTTCTGGTTTTCTGTTTCCCTGAGGCCTAGTGATAGTTTAACCACAATGTTTTGTGAGAGTCACAGTTCGTTTTTTCCAGAAACATAAACCAGTGGTGCTACAGTACTCTATTAAGGGCTTGGGATTAAAACAGAATGCACTTGTACTAGGAAGTAAAAAGGACGAGTCTTTTCCCTGCTTTAAGCAATTGAAAATAAATCCATTCATGACTTTCTCTAGCAGCATTTAGAACAACTTTGAAACAAATAGGCCCCTAAATTTATTGACTTCCATGTCCCACAATGTTTCTGTATGTTTACATGTAAAAGCAGTTGTGTGGCTGCGTTCTCTGTTCTGTGGAAGCTTTCCATATCTAACCTTATATACCATCCCTTCTGGACCATACCTTATATATACCATATGTAATTTTACATACCATAACTAACATTACATACCATATCATATCAAACTTTAATTACATACCATACACTTACCAGGCCAATCCTTCCTAATCTACCACACCTATCATACCGACCTTCCATACCTACCATATCTAAACTAACCTACCATACTGTTACTAACCCATGTGCCCATAGTACAGTGTTGTGGGTACTTTTATTAAACCAAGCACTGACAAAATCCTTATGTCTAGTTCAGCATCGGGGATAAAAAATGCATTTACTAATGCTGTGCAGCATAGGCGTAAAAATGCAGTGAGCGGTAAAGCTGAGTAGCTGGGTGACTAAGAGCATAATGCATGCCTCTGACAAATAAAAATGCTGTAGCAAAAAGCTAATAAAAAGCTCTACAATTTTGGCAATGTCCTTTTTAATTGCTGGTGTACTAGGAGAGTTTTTGCCTTTTGCAGGCCATTCGTGTGCCTGTTGCCAGGTTGGTGAAATGGGATCGGGCTGGAGTGGCAGACAGAAGACACTAACTCAGTTGCCTGGAGTGGATACGATATTAATCTGTCCGTGTACGGCAGACTGGTGCGCGTTTCCTCTCTCACAGCTTCCTTCTTATGCTGTTCTTTAGATAGAAAAGGTCAAAAGAAATGTATGTGTTGACACAGAAATACGCCCAAAAGTCGAATCTCTGATTTAACTGATGTTGATTGTCTTTGAATAACACAAATTATTCAAAACCTAATGTCTTCTCTGATGATCTGATCCGAGACCGAGGAACCCTCTCTGCCTACCCCTGCGAACTTCGAAGAGCCAAATCCTCGCAGTCGAAGCCACAGCCATCCGACCTGCGCTGCAAGTTTAGGTGGTCTTTCCCTCAGCCTCTCCCGACAAGTGTAATAAATTATAAGAAAAGCAAATAATGTTTGTGGACCAGGTCCGCACAAGAAAATCTTAATGTAAACACTGACGCTGCTGCTGGTGCAGTGCCACACACCAAGAGGCTCGTTAGGCGGGGGCGGGCGGACAGTAACGACGGTGCGTTTATGGCTACTGCTAGCCTATTTACTATAATACTGCTATAGTACTTACTTGCGGTTACATGGTGGGCTGGGCCGGGGCACACTGCCTCTTAGTGCCTTTATTAACTGATCTATAAATAAACTGGGCCTGGTGCTGCTGCCTGCCCTCGACGTCGTTGCCTTGAATGCTGAGGACTCAGTGCGGGTGAGCGGCAATCTGAATAAAATCTGCGCACGCTGGCGCACAGCCCCTACCCCCGAAGAACCAAATCCAGCCCAATCTCAGTGTCCCGCCCACTGCCCGGCAACACTGAACTAAGGGCCTGCCAATGAATGCTATCATATCGGAAATTAATCTTCTTGGCTGAATCTTGACTCAGGCTATCACTGCCGCGGCGCAACACCAGTACTGCGCAAGTTTGCAACACTCTTCTTCACCGTGACTCCGGAGCAGTCGAGATTCGAGAACAACACTACTCTGCGCTGAGGACAGTAATCAACTATATTATCATAATCATACCATGTGAATAATGCTGCTTCAGACGCGTAAACCCGGCCCTGATAAGTAAGTGCCGGTGCTAAGCACCGGAAAGCACCGGCACAAATTAAGCACTGCCTGAACATATCAAACATTCCCCCCAAGTCACAGATCTGGGTTAAATCCTTCTTTTTATAGTTCACCACGCCACCCCAATTTAGACCCAGCCATATGCAAATCAGTCTTGACTCTGCTCCCCACAGGAACAGTCCAGCCCGTACTGCTAAGCCAGGTCCTCCCTGGACCAGAAACAAGCATCCTGGGACCGGTTTCAGGGTATCGCCCCTCATCAGCCAGGCTAGCTTGAATCCAGTGGCTCAGTGAGCACAGGACCCACGCCTGGGCATACCCTTCCCACTTAGGGCGACTATAGCAACACAAAAAGATGGTGGATGGAATGCTGTCAAACATTCACCCACAGATCTCGGTTAAATCTATCATTTTGTTTTGCTCAACGTGCCACCCCAGTTTGGACCCAGCCATATGCGAATCTTTCTTGACCCTGCTCCCCATAGGAATAGTCCAGCCTGAACTGCCAAGCCAGTTCCTCCCTGTACCGCAAACTAGCATCCTGGGACCGGTTTCGGGGTATTACTCCTCATCAGCCAGGCTAGCTTGAATCCAGTGGCACGGTGAGCAAAAAATCAATGGATTTACCCCAGATTTGTGACTGGGGCTGAATGTTTGATGTATTCAGCACTCTGGCCATCTGTTCTTTTTGCTGTTGACTGAAAAGACCCGACAGCGCACAAGATCTGGTCACTTGGCAGCTACCTGGGTGCTCTGCTTCCCATGAGCGCAAGCCAATTGTGGCCATTTTAAGTAAAGACATGCTTCTGTACACCACCAGCATGTCTCTTGTTTTCAGGGATTGCCCCCTTCTCTAAGCCTTTGTCCTGGTATCACACAAAATAGAATTTGAACACCATATTCCCAAGCCACTATTACTAAATGAGATCAAACAATCTTCATTACAATGAATAATTAATACTTTGAACTAAAGACAAGGGGAAAATAACAACATTCTTTTTCCATTTTCTTATAAACCCTCTCTTGCTAAACCTTGCACGGTAATCGTCATAACCTAATTAAATGCTGGAAACGTTGTCCTTAATTTCTTACATAATTATATCAATAAGGTAATTGCAGAACACCCCAAACTCTATATCAGTCCTATGGAGATTTGATCATTTTTCCATACTTGATTTTAAGGCAGGTGTTGAATAAATATTCTAGTATGTGTTGCATAAGGGGAATATCATCTTGGTAACTTTTTTTTTTTTTAAATAACACATTTTATTGGATTTCTTAGGAAAACGATGGGCATCAGCCCTACAATGACCTGTAGGAGGAAATAATAAGCTGTACTCTTAATTCCATCATTTTGTCCAAATATACACTCCTGCGAAACGTGCAGGATGATCGACCAATACAACTTGCAGACACCACAAGATCTTACAACTAATATATGCAATACATGGAAATGAACATAGATTCGTAACCGGTGATGGGACACCCAGATAATGCAGGTTGCGAACAGGGTATCAGTCATGGGTCCGCAGGCGGCAGTGGGGGGAGCTCGACTCCGCGGTACGTCGCCCATCGGGTCCAGATTTTTCTGTGTTTTTTGGGGCAACCTCGGGCTAAAAAGACTGCCATCTTGGCCCCCATGCATCTATCCAGCTCTGCTTTCATTTGCCGAGTGACAGAGGCGATGTACCCTTCCAGCATTGTGCTATGTCTCATTTGGCGACTGTGAGGGCAAGGAACAACAGATGCTGCTTGTATATGTTCCCCCCCCCCCTATGTCCTCCATGGCATGAAGAAGAAAGAGTCGCGGGTCTAGTGGGAGTTCCCACGCCAACACCTCCTGGAGGCATGACCTAATTTTATGCCAGTAGGGCTGCAGCGCCGCGCAGCCCCACACTGTGTGTAAGAATGTCCCCTCTTCGCGATCACACCGCAGACACATGGGGGACTGGATCACTCTCATCCTCCACAGTCTGACCCGTGTAAAATATGCCCGGTGTAGGTACTTAAACTGTATTAGGCGGTATCTTGTGGAGACCGCCGCCCCCGCGGGCTGGCTATGGCCTCCGCCCAATCATCATCTGTCAGGTCAGGGACGTCGGATGTCCAAGCCGATCGCGTCTTGTCGAGTGTCGTCTTGGTGTGAGTTGTTAGGGTCTGGTATATTTGCTTGATTTTGTGTTGGCCTAGGTCACCCATAGGTCACTCTAATGGATGGAACTCTGGGAGGGTGTCTAGTGTGCGGATGAGGGGGGTGAGTGCATGGCGAAATTGAAGAAATTTATAGAACTGTGTTTTGTGAAGTTGGTATTCGGTTTGCAGCTGTTGGTAGTTTTCAGAGTAGTGCCCCGCATCACATCCCCGAGGGTCGATATCCCCACCATGTCCCATCCCCGGAAGCCCTGTAAGGCCGCCAACGAGCGGAGGTATGTACCCTGCCACAGTGGGGTTGCCCGGGTGAGCTTTCCACTCCAGCCCATCTGTCTCACCTTGGCCCGCCATAGCGAAACTACAACTCTACCCGCTGGGGGCAGGGCATCCAGTCGGGCCGTGCTATATAGGAAATGTAGGAGGGGGGTACGTTCCAATGCTGCGTGCTCAGCTACGTACGCCGGGTCTGTGGGGGAGTTGTGCCACCACTCGTTTATCACGAGTATATGTGAGGCTACGTAGTATGAGTAAATATCCGCCGCCGCGATGCCCCCGCAGTACGTGGATTGCACGCATGTGCGAAGAGCAACCCTGATCGCTCCGCCGTTCCAGAGGAATTTGTTTTGTATGGCATTAACCTGTGCAAACCAGGAGTGCGGGATCGGATATGGGAAGTTTTGGAGGCGATAAAGAATCCGGGGTAGCGAGACCATTTTAAAGATTGCCGAGCGTCCATACAGGGACAATGGGAGGGAAGACCATACAGTGGTTTCACTATTGAGGCCAGCGAGTAAAGGAGTGATGTTATGCGTCCAAGAGATTTTGGGACAGGCTGAAATGAAAATTCCGAGATATTTGAAACCATCTGTCGCGAGAAAAAGCTGTGACGCCCAGGCCTCACGGCGTTGAGGGCCGCATACTGGGAATAGGACGGATTTAGACGGGTTCGTATGTAACCCGGTAGTTTCCCCGAAGACTCTGAGGATCTGTAGCACGAGTGGCCCGGAGAACCAGGGGTCTGTAATAAAGAATAAAACATCGTCCGCGTAGAGTGCGATGCGATCAGAGCGCGATTGTGACCAGTCGAAGCCCCGGAGAACCGGGTCTGACCGGACCCATGCAGCCAAGGGCTTGACTGCCAGAGCAAACAGTAAGGGGGACAGGGGCCATCCCTGCCTGGTGCCCAGTTGGATATGGAAGGGGGTCGATCGATGTCCCGCTATGCGCACCGAGGCAGTTAAGTCCGTATATAAAAGACGCACGTAAGCGAGGAACCGGGGCCCAAAGTTGCAGGCCTCCAGCAATTGAAACAGATAGACCCAACTCAGGTAATCGAAGGCTTTGTCTAAGTCAGCCAGCAGGATGGCCGCCGGCCGGCCAAGAGCTGGGGCTGCGGCCAGGGCATTATGTACTCAATGGATATTATGGTGGGTGGCTCTCTGTGGCATGAATCCAGCCTGGTTGGGGTGGATCAGGTCCGGGACACGAGCGAAGGCGATCGGCAAGGACCTTCCCTAATAATTTGGGTTAAAAATTTATAAGGGATATGGGACGATAGGAAGAAGGTGCTTCTGGAGGGCGCCCGGGCTTGTGCAAAAGCACAATTTCGGCATGCCTCCAGTCTTGGGGTTATATAGCGGAGTCTATGGCCTCCTGAATCGTCGCCAATAGGTGAGGGCCTAACAAGTGTATGTGCGGTCGCAGGAACTCCATCGGGAACCCGTTGGGGCCAGGGGCCCGCCCCGGGCGAAGCGCGTTGAGTGCGCCTGTCGGTTCATCCACTGTAATTGGCACTTCCAGTCGGTCGCGTAGCTAGTCTGGGAGCTTCCTCGGCGGAATGTCTCTGAGAAATTCCGCTATAAGGTCAGCTGAAATCTGCTCGCGTTTAGTGTAAAGGGCAGTGAAATATCGCACAAACTCTTCGGCCACTCCCACTGGTGAGGAATTGAAGGACCCGTTTGCACCCCGGATTGTAGGGACCATCGCTGGGGACTTATCTGCCTAACAAAGCCGGTGGAGCATTTTACTCGATTTGTCTCTCCATTGGTAGACCCGGTGTTGTGATGCCTCCCAGATTTCTTTGGCCTCCCCCAATAAGTATTGGCGTAGTTCTTGTTGCGCCAGCAGCAGGTTGCGCCTAATACAGGGGCTAGGTCAGTGTTCAGTTGCTGCGTGAGGGCTATCTGACGCGTTTCCAGAGCTTCGAGCCGTTCCCGCCGCGAGCGCTTTTCGTTGGTACAGTAACTTATTTCAACGCCACGGATAGTGGGCTTGAGGGCTTCCCATAAAATGCTGCGAGAGGGGGCGGTTGGGCCGTTAGACTCCAAATATGTGGAGACTGCAGTACAGAGCATTTCTTGATACTCAGGGCATCGCATGCGCCAAGGAGACATCCGCCAGCGGAAGGGTGGTCTGCGGGATTGTGTATGGACCCGCATAGCAACCGGGGAGTGGTCGGACAGTCCGTGGGGATGATGGATTACTTGTGAAAAACGGTGGAGGGAGGTGTGCGGGACAAAAAAATAATCCAGGCGGGATTGTGTCCCATGAACTGAAGATGGGAATGTATAGCCCTGCTCCGCGGGATGGTATTCCCTCCAGACGCCTGTCCAGCCCAGTGTGGATGCAACGGAGTACAATTTAGTGGCGCCCATGGGCTGCTGGGGATCTATGTGTCTTTGCCGGTCCAAGGGGCCCATCGTGTTGTTCCAGTCACCCCCCAGGAGCGTCAGGTCTTCGTGGAGGTCCCCCCCCTCGGCAGTAATCTTGTCGATGAAAGTCGGTCCCAACAGGGGGGTGTGGGGGGGGGGGAGCGTATATGCAGCCGATGGTCACCCGTTCACCATATAATGTACAAGTCACGAAGAGGAATCTGCCCCCGGGGTCTGCCCTATGGGCTATGTATTGGAACTGAACCCTGCGGTGAATCAGAATCGCCACCCACCTGGAGCCCCTGGTGAACCCTGCATGGTAAATATGGTGGAAGCCGAATCGGGCCAGACATGGGACCTTAGTGCCCAAGAGGTGGGTTTCTTGCAGTAGGAGGAGATCCGCCCCATACCTCTTCGCCTGGCGTAGGACAGCGCCCCGTTTTATTTTATTATGGAGACCTCAGACATTCCAGGAGACCACCGTGAGGTCCCCAAGAGGGGTTGCATCGTCTGGTGCCATTCAGCCGGTATCACGGAATTTGTAGCAAGAGAAGGATGGTGATCTGTGTGACGTGTCTGCGTGCAACATGTAAAACATTCTAACTTGAATCCTACCCACTGTCCCCCTCCTACCCCCACCCTCCACCCAACGCTGCCTAGAACGAGGAGCATCTGTCGCGGGGCGGGGGGAACCACGCCCCCAACAGGGGAGCCCCGAGCCCCGGCACCAACAATACCAACCCTCCCACCAAACATATCAAACATGGGGGTGCTCAATGAGAGTCTGTGGCTTGGAAGTCTCGTGGCCAGTCTCCACGCTGCTCAGGGGAGGAGTGTTCTAATTAGGTTTTGTTTTGCTTAAGAGAGCGTATGTATACTTGCGGTTGCTATCGATCTCATGCCCCACTGTTCAGGAGATTCGTGCTGGACTTGCTGGAAGTCTGTCGGATCCTGAGCCGTGTTGTTTCTTCGATTTGGTTCGACGGGACCGACTGCGCCGCGATCCCCGGGAGGAATCAGAGTCCCGAGAACCCGGCAAGCCCGGCCGCAGCCGGGGGCGCTCCTCAGCCCAGACGAAGACTGCCTCAGGGGTGTCAAAGAAAAATGATTAGGAGTTGAAGATTACTCTCATCCGGGCTGGATACAGCAGCATATATTGCAGATTCATGTCGCGCAGCTTGCGATTGGCTGCCGTGAAAGACTGGCGCTGTTGTTGGGCAAGGCGGGTGTAGTCCGGGAACACCCTAATGGGTTTTGAATCGTGCTGGAACAGGTCTTTATGTTGTCTGGCGCATCGTAGGATAGCATCACGGTCTGTGTATTTCAGTATCTTGGCGATGACTGGCCTGGGGTTTTTCCCCGGAGGAGGTTTTTGGGTCAAGGCCCGATGGGCACATTCTATTACAAAGCATGGTGACAGCATGACCCTGGGCATGAGGTTAGTGAGCCAGTCTGTGATGAAGCGGGTCATGGAGGTCCCTTCGCATCCCTCCAGCAGGCCTACGAAGCGTAGATTATTGCGGCGTGCCCGGCCCTCCGCGTCCTCTACCCTGGAGGCTAACTCTTTGGACACCACAGTGAGTTTATCGACCTGTTTCTGGAGGGTGGACACCGTGTCTTCGACCGTGGAAACCCTCATTTCAGCCTCCGTGATGCGGTCCACAGCTTTGCGGAGGTCCTGGCGGAGGAACGATACCTCCGACCCCACTGCACCTATCTTGGCTTCCAACGTGTCCCTGGCGCCGTTGATCGCCACCAGGAGGGCCGCATTATTCGGTGGCGGGCTCACCCCCCCCCCACCGCCCGGGGGGGCGCCGACTGGCGGGGTGTAATGGTCAAGCGTACCCTGCTTAGGGCCAGCACCTCCCGGCTTGTGTCTGCCCATCTTGCCGGAGAGGGGGATGGTGTTCAGCCACTCGCAGGGGGAACCCAGGCGGCCACCCCAGGCCCAACGGGGGGCACCAAATCGGTCCGGCTATGATGGCGGAGCCGCCTCCCGGCCCAATGACAGGCCACACGGCCGCTGGCTCGTCCCGCGTCGCAGCACGGACCTCCAAGGCGGTGCAGGAATCCGTGGGGCCACACTCTCGCCAGGCGCACTCAGCAGTATCCCGATGTAGGGCCTCCACCGCACACCGCGGTGCCCCACGCGGAGCCCCCCCCAACCCCAGACCCAGGCACGCCGAATGCCCGGGCGATTCAGCAGGTCCCAATGCGCAGCGGGCTCCAGCGCTCTCTATTATACTGGCGCGTATTTTGTGGTGGAGCCGTCGTGAGTCGGAAACGGCAGTCCAGGCTGTCCCCTTCACAGTCCGTCTGCAAATGTCAGGCAGCCATACACAGGGGCGGCCACTCCAGGGGCCGGAGGTGTGGCTCCGGAGAATACCAGGCCCCTGGGCGAGGAGGGGAAGGAGGGGGGGGGTCGCACCCCGCTGGCAGCCCTTTCTGCAGGCCAGGTGGCAGTGGCCAGGGGCGCGATGACTCCAGGGCGCCCCACGCCCCCCACCCCCTCCCGTCTCACTCACCCGGGGCCTCTAGGAGAAGGATTGGAGGTCGGATTCACGCGCCTAGGTACCAGCCAAGTGCCGCATTGATCCGCCGGGGGTTCTAGGAGGCCGGGAGGGAGGGATCCCCCCCCCGCCGCAGGGAACCGCTTCGCCGGCCGGCAGCTCCACGCACCGCAGCCCCAGGTGTCCCAGCGCTCCGCAGGCCGCACCAGCGAGGCCCCGATCAGGCCCTGGTCATCGATGTTGCCGGGCGCTCCGGGCCCGCCCCCAGGCAGAGGATGACCACCCAGGACCTAGCAGGCAGCAGCGCCGCCGCTCCCATGCGACGCGGTGGGGCCGTCACGGCAAGGCAGCACTTCGGACTTGGCTGGGTGGTGCCCCGGGCAGTCAACTGCAGGGCCAGCTAGTCAGCTACTCCTCCGACAGGATTTGGAGGCGGATTTTGAGCAAGGTTTGGCGTGGAGATGCGGAGCGCGATCAAGCTGCGTCCGCCATGCTGGCTCGCCAAGCCACGCCCCCCTTGGTAACTTTTAGGGACTTTTTTTTGTTTAATTCACAAATGTTCTGTGATATTCTTCTAATAACTATATATAAATTCACTGATAAAGTGGAAATGTACTTAAGGAAGGCAGTAGGGTTTAAACTTGCGTTAAAAAAAAAAAAAAGCCTTAGAAATTCACTGGGAAAGCACTACCATTTTAAAAACCAAGAAAACGCAGAAATTGACAAGTTATATGTAAATGACATAAGTATAATTTGCCCCACCATAGATTTCAGATGTCATCAATGATATAATATGTGAGGCCATAAGGCGCATCACAGCGGTGCAAGTTAGACTTCTCTCGTGTATGTGTAACTGGCAAATTTCTGTGTTTAGTGCTTTGTTTTGTTCCCTCTTGGTTTTTAAATGGTAATGCTTTTTTGTTGAATTTATAAAGTTATTTTAACACAAGTTTAAATTCTACTACCTTCCTCGGGTATAACTCCACATTAACCTTTTGTTTTTGTCAGTGAATTTCTGTTGTTTTCTTTTTACTTAAAGCAATATAGTTTTACAATAAGTTTGCATCACCCACACGCCACTTTTTAAAATTTGTTTTTTGTCCCATGGGAGCACATGGGGGGCAAACCTGAAGAATGTTTTTTTCAGGACTATGGGACAGTCCTAAAATGGCAACCACAATGTTTTTCTTCATGTTGAGACCGCCAATCACACCACGAAAACCTACCAATCAAATTGTGCGTTTTGCCGTTTGTTTCCTGCAAGAGTCTCGCAGCAACATCTATCTATAAATTTTAAACCTCAATTTCTATAAAATGGCTAAATAGAATTACACCTAATCACAAAAAGCACACTTTCTGGATAATCTATTTGTCTGCCAAATGTGTGCTTCTGATCAGCTGTTTTTTCTGTATTGTTGTCTAATATTTCCCTCTGGAAAATACATGGGGGGTGGTGATTTGGGACGGTGCCCCTACCCCCTTTTTTCTAATCCCCCTACTTAACCACTCCAAAACTTTCCAGGAAGGAGCTGAGGTGATGAACTTTTGTGAAGATTTGCCAAACAGCTCCAAAGTTATTAGCAAAACAAAAAATGCTCTTCCTATAGAAACTCTGACTCCTGTATAACTACACACTGGCAGGTTGCCCCCACTTTGTAATATGTAAATTATTTTGTAATAAGTGCAACTTTTCTGATTTGAGTAATCCTGATTCACATGCAAAGTTTACCAAGAGAGCATGAATTAATTTAACGAAAAAGAAGTGATGTTAAGTAGGTTATTACTCAATTGTGGATAGAAGGGCCCAATATTCAGATTCAGTTTTACCATACTTATCCATAACATATGGGATAAAGTACTCCCTGCCGTACTTGTTAAGGCTATTGCGAGTCACCAAGGAGTTTTGTGATCATATACAGAAATGAGGCCGAAGGCAGTGTTTCTTTACAAGGTCATGAAACTCCAAAGTCACATGGTCACACCAGCATCCATCCCACAAGCTGCTCAAAACCTTGGTGTTATGCTCTTTCATACAAAAGAGAGAGAATGTTTGCAGACATGAAAAAACAAAAGTAGAATGTATTGAGTGAAATTAAACGCACCAAAAGGGAGTTAGTAATTTGTTGCAAAAAGATGTTCGAATCAGCTTACTGCAAGTGAAATGGGGAAAAATGGTGTAGCTCAAAATGTGTAGAAGCATGTAGTGTGAGTCTCTCTTGTTGTAAGCTGGCCCAGTATGTAGTGTCCACCTATGGCATGGCACTGAGTCCAGGCAACCCATAGTGATAGTGTTTAGGTCCCTGAAAACCAAAGCTCTCAAGGGGTAGCTGAGGCGAGCAGCTAAGGCTTACCCAGGAAGGGTGTAAGGCAGTTGCATGTACCACTATAGTTGGCCAGTAAGCTTTTCACACAAGAAAGACCACACTGGGTTAGTAGAAAAATACTTTCTATTTATTACTACAAACTAGACACTAACTTGGTATATCTCCTACCTGGAGATATCAATTACACAGAAAGAATACTTGGAAAACAGGTAAGTGGCATAGGAAAACACATAGGGCACCACCGGGGGGTGCAAAACCATATAGTAGAATGCTGAATGGTTACCAAAACGGGACTAGTACCCAAGGTTGGAGGACCCCAGGGGAAGCAAGGAACCACCCACGTGAGTAGCCAGGGACCCCAAGTTCCAGAAGATGTTAGGACGAAGCTAAGGACCCACCCTCGGGGAGCCCTTAAGTAACCCTAAAAGGGGAAGGACCTCTTCTCTGGTGACCCACCTATCAGAGGGGGTCAGAGACGCTACTCATATGTCCTAGCCAGTCAGGTGCTCCCAGGGGCCAAGATTCAACATGACCGAATCACGCAGCCATCTGGAGGAGCTCTGGGGCACCTCCCTAGGGAGGAGCTGGGCAGGGGGTGGTCACTGCCCTGTCCTTTGTGTAGTTTTGCACCAGAGCGGGAGCCAAGGGTTTCTGAACTGGACAAAACTGGTTTATGCATGGAGGGCACCATATGTGCCCTTCAATGCAGTCTGGTGGTGCTCTAAAGCGCCCCCACCCTAACTAATTCTAAAGGAGGTCCTCGCACCTCTCCTTTGCAGGAAATCCTTTGCTCAGCTTCCCCTGCCTGAGTGAAGCTAATCAGCAGGAGTCAGAACACTGTCTAGGGCCGGCAGCAGAGTGGGCTGACAGTCAGACCCTATAAGGCTACACAGGTAGGTTTTGGGGGTAGGAGGGCCCTTTAAGGGGCCCCCAGGACATGGTATCGTGCAACTAACATGGAAATCGGTGTAATTCCATGATTCCAACATGTTCGATTCCAAACATGACCAGGTTTGGGGCAGCCATTATGTCGTTAGACATCTCGACTTGCCAGTGTCCCCTACATACCTTATAATTGCTGTCTGTCCGGCACTTCAAAGTCCAGAAAATGGAGTCCCAAGTTTGTAGGGGCACCTCTGCTCTTAGGGATGACTTATAGGTTTAATTGCAGTGACCGAGATATAAGGGAAACCTTATATCTGAAGTGAAGAGTGCATGTACCCTGTCACACAGACTGCGATGGCAGCTCTGCAGACAGTTTGCATGGGCTCCTAAGGGTGGCACAATACATGCTGCATCCCCTAGGAGACTCCTGGTGTACCAATGCCCTGGGTACCTCTGTACTATATACTGGGGACATATGATATTCCAGTATGCCAATTGTGGGGTGTACAAAGTACTTACCAGTAAATTTACAGGAGAGCGCACTGTCACTGGGGTCCTGGTTAACAGGATTCCAGTGAGCTACAGTCAAAACGGACACCAGGCAAAAAGTGGGGGTTTCTATGCCAGAAAGATCCTACAGGTCTTTCCTATAATTACCTATATAATGGAAAAAATATACCTTTTGCCATAAATCTCTCCTTTCTGGTGATTACTTAAAAAAATGCCAAAAGAAGGAAGAGCCAATTTAAACCGTACCTGTAATTCTGTTCTGTGACCTGCCTTTAACCCGGGAAGAGGCATTATGCCGTCAATACTACACTGTAATAACTTAATACAGTTTAACAGCTATGTAATTTCTTATCTGCGTTTGACGCCTGTTAGAAGGAATTTAGAGACCTGCTTTTCTACAAGGATTGCAGGTTCCCATATATTATAAAAAGAGTAGCCGCACCATTAACTTGTTTATTCTGTCAATGAATAGCTTCAGTTGAGCCTGAAGAAGGTTGTAGACTCAGTTGAAACATGTTTCCTCTTTTCATTCTATTGCATGCGACAGTGGGGATAGCTTACAAATCTTGTGCTATTTAGCATAGGCTTTTTGACCATTGCTGACCGATATATCATTGCCTCTTCTTTATGTTTGAGCTGCACTCTTAACTTTGCTTTTGCTCTGGATTCTCAAAGCGCTTCAATAGAATTCAGTCATATTTTGTATTTACAAATCATATAAACATTGAATCCTTGTGCTCATATTCCAGTTGCCTTGTTATAGTTAAAGTTGTAATACCAAATATTATACATTTTTATTAGTTACTGGATGGTGGATACATTTTCTGTCTTTTTTCCCCCAGCCTCATTTGCATGATAATTGCCTCTTTTTTTTAAATGTGTGTCATTGACGCAGATCACGTCTTTGTTCTCTTAAGTTTTATCTTTTTTCTTTGTCGCCTCTGTGTTTTTTCTCTTTTGTAACCTATGGTCTTTTCTTTTTGCTTCTCGTGTCTCATATTTATTTCTATTCTTTCTTCTTTATTTTCACATTTATGCACCTTTTCATTAATTCCTTTGTTTTATTTTTTTCCTAACTATCCGCGTATGAGCGTATTGGAGGTGAATCCTCAAGTATATCCTCCCATATAAATATCAGCACAACAAGACTACTTGAAGATAATAGTCACCACTGTTGCTTATCAGTTCAGACTTCTTTGGAGGGGAAGGTCATCAAAAGGTCTTTGAGAGGTCGTCCCACCCTTAACGTATCAAGGCATGCTTCATCATTTGACGACCTTTCACACTGGGGTAGGAACAATGCCACACCAACTGACTCAACGGAGGGGAAAATAAGTTCCCTGGGAGTTCTTATAAATTTGTTTTCAGGACATTTACTTGGGTGCTGTTTCAGGTGAAAAGAAGTTAAAACATACCTAGAGGTATACTCAAAGGTTTCCTTTATTAGTGAGTACCTCTAGTATAGTTAAAAACCTAAAAATTGGTCATAAGGTGAAATCCAATGAGTCCCCTGACTAACAAAAATCCTTAAATTACCAACCTGTTTCGACCTCTATACCAGCCTTGGTCTTGGGCCTTCAGGGTATAAGGACTTCTTAACTGTGGTATCCAATTAAACCATGGGGGGGAAAAGTAATAATTAAAACCCTACCGGTCACTCATTTGGATAGGTAAAACCAAAATCACAAAATATAAGGGACAAGCATATAAGTATGAGTGACCCCCATCTTCAGTCTAACCATATTTCCTGTTGGGTGTGATAAAATGTTATCTCAAAATATAGTAGTGCACCACTTAATCCTAAAAGTGAGTTTTTTTTCTAGTTTCCTTATCAATTCCCAGTTTGTTTTTGGTTCCTCTCTTCGGGAAACAGCGTTTATAACGCTGTCAACACCACGCGGGTAGGTAACAACGCGGACGTTACATCGTCCGCGTTGTTACCACGCATGGCATTACATCGCAAGTCGTTTCTACGACTTGCGCTAGATGGCGCACAACACCAAGGAATGTGTTGGATTTTAAATCCAACACATTCCCTACTGTTGCGCTAACTGGAGTAGGAATAGTAATTTATACTATTCCTAAGTCCAGCGCGCCATCTAGTGCAAGTCGTAGAAACGACTTGCGATGTAAAACCATGCGTGGTAACAACGCGGACGATGTAACATCCGCGTTGTAACCTTCTGCGTGGGATTGTATGTCGTAGTAACGTCATACATTCCTCTCTTCCGGTATCTGCATCACTCAATGACATCTTTGTACTTTTTCGTTCAAATTGACACTTGTTGTTGCAGTCACCTTTGTTCTCAAACGTCAGGTCCATCTTTTGTGGACCGTAATGAGCTTTATATTGCATACACTAGTGATACAGTAACAGAGTGGAATTCTCTGCGTGTGTTTTAGAAACAAATCCAAAATGGGATATCTCAACTCTGTAAATAAAAAAAATGTTCCCTTGTTTTTTTCCCACCAGTATAATCTTCTCTCGTGCCATGACACTGAACAAGAGGGAACGGCCTGAGGTGCTGCCGCCACTCCACCGGGGCAGCCTGCCCGTAGACCACCGGCGCCGGGGCAGCATGCCCCTACCCTACAAGCACCAGCTGCGGCGGGCACAGGCCGTGGACGAACTCGACTGGCCCCACGTGGGCAGTCCCCTCTCGGGGTCCTCGGACTCCGTTCTTTCGTCGGACAGCTTACCCGGCGGAGCGCTGCTGAAGGTCATGCTCCTGGGAGAGAGCGGCGTGGGAAAGACGGCCCTGGCCGGCATCTTTGCTGGGCTGGAGGAGAGCCAGCCCCACATGCTGCAGAGTGCAGGTGAGGAAAGCCGGCTGTGGGCTGTGTCCGTTGTCAGCGAGGGTCACCGCTCTTGCATCTACTGTGCGTTTGTCGCCGCTGTGGGAGAAAGGCACCTCTGGCTAGGTTTGCCCGCAGTCGCGTGTTCATGCTATACATTTAATTGGGGTGTTGTTCTGGGTTATTGAGAACATATTTATATTGAATTACGTTTGTCCACGCTTTCCCAGGTGTGTCTGGGTGCACCGTGCGCATTTGTAGAGAGCACTCACCCTCTCAGGGTCTTATTCCCTCTGATATAAATTGTCCGGGGCCTGGCCTAGTGGACCGAGGAGTGTTTGTGAGAGCGCTAAACTCCTTCAATATTGGTCCATTTAATTTATTTGCCTTACTTATTATTTAATAATCTATTGACTTAATTTAAATACTGTAGTTACCCATTATGTGTTTTGAGTTCTACATGTTTATCGTTTTACTGATACTGCTAAAATAGCAGATCTTTATTTAAAAAAAATATTATAAAGCACTTCAGTCAAAAAAGGTTGTAGATGAAAAGCCACAAAAAAGCATACAGCAATTATATACAAAGGCAGCAATTTATGTTTAATGTAATATCTCTTTTTTTATTTTTCAAATATTTGTTTATTGAAGAACAAACTGAGCATGTTGGACAGGTACGTAAATGGCACAACACGTTATCAACTCAGAAACGTAACTTAAATCCTCCATCACTTCAGGTTTAATAAATCCGCCTACATCTTTCTAATATTCCTTCTTTGAAGAGATTTCTATAAACCAGGTGGTAGTTTTGAACCGAGATTAGGGGAGGGTGTATGTAAAGGAAAGATGGACGCGACCACAACAAACCCAAGATAATGCCAAAAATACATTGACGCCTGGCCTCGGTTACTGGAATATCATGGACTTGATTTGGGTGTTTGAACGCTCAGATAACTTCCTTGTCGCATATCGAAGTCGTAGGCGAGGGTTTCCAGCACATTATCAGATTCTTCATCTCCTTTAGCTCTACTCCAGAACTTCAAAGATGTCTCTGGTTTGAAGAGGAGGTGGTCTTGAGCTGTCAAGCACATCCCCAGTTTGACAGGGACCAAAAGAGCAGCCTCTCTTCTTTAACTAGAACAGTCTTTGCTTTTTTTACCATTCAGTTGATCTTAACTCCTCAGCTGCGTAGTGCGGTAGAGCTCTGCGAGAAGGAGGGTTTTAGAATAGTTCAAAGTAGAGCCGTCATTCCTAGCCACAGCCTATGTTGGGTGTGGGGTCTGCAGTGATAGTGCCTACTCCTGTTTAGTGTACCTTGTTGGCCTCCTGCAGGGATTCTCCTGGTCTTCATAACTTGGCAGTGTCTGCACCAGTTGTGTTTTCACTAGCAGCCAACACCTGATTAGTCGAAACTAAGTTGGCAACTCTAATTCCGTAATGATAGAAAGTGCACAGTCCTTAAATGGTCTATGCTCATTCTTGCATCCAGCCTGAGCACCTTGCTGTCCAAGTCCATCACCTCCTTGTACTGCCTCACATTAAGGTAACCCATATGCCACAGCAAGACTCTCAACCTCAAATGTAGCACAACGCCTCCGAGAGCTCCACTGAATCCCCATACACAGCCAATTCAAGCTTCTCACGCACGCATACAAAGTACTGCACAACATTGGATTAGCAAACCTGAACAACCGCATACACTTTAACCAGCCGACCAGACCCTTACGCTCAGCTACACTCTCTCTCTCACTCACTCGCACACCCTGCATCCACAGAAGTAGAACTGGAGGTCTCTCATTTTCTTATATTGCATCCAAAATGTGGAACGACCTCCCTAACTACATCAGAGCCTCCTCCTCGCTTCTTGATTTCCGCAAGAAGCTGAAGACCTGGCTCTTTGACTAACGCTGCGGGGCCCAAAACCTATGCAGCTTCACAAGAGCTTGGATACCCTCACGGGTGATTAGCGCACTGCACAAATTAACATACACAGTGATGACTTTTATTTCTGATCCTCTGCATTGTTTCTGCATCTTTTTTCCAAGTAATCAATGGGTTCTTTTGGAAGCAGGGGTGGGGAGGCAAACATGGAAGGCATCTCAAACTTAATTCTTCCAGCAGCTCCAGCTGAGTGCTCCTGTCCCCCCTTCACTGTACTCGATACCCAGGAGGGTTTCACGTGGCTGATGCTTTCCGGGCCGGTATGAGATTCTGCCATCTTAAAAGGTGATTATCGGTTCTGGCTTCTATTTTGTGTCCCTCCTGAGGCCACTTGAGGCTCGTGCAGCTATGCGGCAAAGGAGAGTACCAGATCACCTGGGAGCAGCCGCTGCTCCAATGTGGGGCAAGTGCCTCGGACCCTCAATTTGTAGTAGTATTGTATTCAAAAACCTATCTGGGTGGGCCTGGGTCTGGAGGAAGAGGAGTATGCTAAGGTCATGAAAAAGAACAAACGGCCAGCGGCAACTGTAGTGTAGTCAGAAAAGGACCATGTAATTGATGGTCACCTACTTTTTAAATGCAGTGTTTTGGTTCTCCCATATAGGCTCCTTTGTAGAGAACAAATTATTACCATGGTCAACATTTGGCACATAGGCCAAAGGCTAATTTGCCTAAAAGGGTAGCCAATACTCCACAAACTTACCCTGAAACCTCTGGGTCTAATTGCTGCCCTAGCCAGGTTACACAGAGCAGCAATCCTGTGGGTAAAGGTCATTCCTCTTTCTGTGAAAGCTGTAGTACAGGTTATGCCAATAATGAGCATTGATCAACCTGTAAATATTGGGCCTTATTAGAATTTCATAGCTGAACGTTTTGCCCCTATATCTCCACCTGTTGTTGATTATTCTCTACATTCTTAAACATGATCCCTCACTTTGAGGAGACCTCCACAGATGGAAGTTAATTATTTGTTTAAGTAAATAAGGAATCCACATATTAATCCCCATAAATACAGTTTTTCTCTTTTAATTCATCTGAGCTGGTAACCACTTATTATGAATATTTGAATATAGAGGTTTACAATTCAAACCCAGCTTCGTTCAACTTCTCACCAAACGAGTTGGAAGCATTGTAAGTCGTTTACTGAAAAACTAAACCTACATCTGTTCTGGGTGGTAAACATGCCTGTGAGATGGTTGGCATAGGTTGCAGGGCACGAGGGATATATTTACAATTCCCCTATTCTAACAATGGGATCTAGTCATGGCTCTTGACTACTGTTCTGATGATAAACGTGTTGCCCCATGTGGATAAATGTAATCCTTTGGTATGTCTTTGGAACGATTGTCCTGGCAGCATATAGAGATCCTGAAATGATCTGCTTACTGGCAGCTGCAACATTCTCTCAGCTGGCAGCTCTCTGGCTTTGGACACTGGTCCTAAACGGTGAGATCTATCACCTTCTGGCTACTTTTCAAATTCGAAGTTTTCAACAAACCTAGTTGGTGCATGAATTGAAAATGCCAGATATTCAAATATTCTCTGGCACAATTGGGTCTAGGTTGTCCAGAGGGGTCTGCCTTATCACTCCTCTGAAGGACTTGAGCACTGTGTTGTCCAGTGTATTGTCATGGGGGGAAGGGATACCAGGGCAGTGTAGAAGGGTTGGGTGCTGTGGGGGACAGCCTGAGCTCCACTTGTGACAATAAAGGCCTTTTATATTTGGTGTCCTTATTGCAGTGCTGTCTACTGGTCCCTCTGGGAAATAAAGCTTCAAGAGTGTGAAATGGATGGATTTCGACACAGTGCGTCCACGTAAAAATATTGTGAATGCAATAAGGAAGGTTAATTTCATGATCAAATATGTTTGGACAGTTCTTGTCCATGAAACTAGCAAATTAAACCATCTTGTAAAAACTTTATCCATGAAAAAATATTCTCGTTGGGAAGTGGTAAAAATGCTGTCTCTGATCAGAAGGAAAGAGTCCAAGTTATCCTGGAAGAGGCTTTCAGATGGTGCTAGCAAAGCTAAGATTCGAACCACCGTATCCTCTATTACTTATCATATTGAATAGATCAGCTGTGAGCAGCTAAATTTCATCACTTTTAATTTAATCGAAAATAATACATGATCAGAAGCCGTGATGGTGACCATGAGACCATCGGTTGCTGGTGTCTCGGGTGGAAAGACTATATTTTTTTAGCCCATTCTTGGAGGTAGGTTTGTGTTTTACAAGGCAATCCCTGTCCGCACTCTGCCACTTAATTAGCATCGGCTGCATCGCCGAGTTGGCGATGCAGCGCGCGCAAGGTAAATAGTTTTATCTATTTATTTACCTACTTTACTCGTGGACGTCGTATGTCTGACTCCACTACCCCTCCCCCGCCCCGCAGCACTCCCACTGCGAGCCGCCACTGTTCTAAACCACAAGTAAGGCTCTACAGCAGGACAAACGTTCGCGAGCCACCCACCTTTAATGGACATGACAAGGGGTGTTTTATGAAAGTAACTAAAGCATCATGTTATGGCGCATTGTCATTTACAGACAGCACACTTTCCATTGAAATGGCCACCAACTTGGCACAGACGTACAGCTTTAATGATAAACCTGCATAGAACACACCACTGGCGTAGCAAGGGGGGGGGCGGAGGGGGCGGCACGAGTTTCGGGGGCACGAGAATCATCGCCAGCACCCCCCTCCTGCGCGGCGGGGGAAGGCAGGGACCGCCACGGGCGGCAGAGTGCCTAGCTACGCCACTGGGACACACACGATAATGTCCTGTATTCGGGTTTCTGTGAATAGTTATCATTGTGCATCACCAAGTAATGTCTTGATTTGTTTTGATCCTATTCAAATCTGTTTCCAGCACACTTCAGAATTTCAAACAAATGTACTCCATTTTTGTTTTCCTAACTGCTGAATGCATGAACTTTTCATTTATAGGTATTTGCATTTTGTTGTGTATTGTCAAGAAACAACATCCTACAGCCTTTCCTTTCACACTCCCTGTACTAAAGCATGATTGTCACATAATTCACTTTAAAAACTCCTCTCACCTTTTAGTCAGAGAAAGATAAGTAAACGCCAATCCCTCTGTTAAAAAAACAAAACAAATAAGCAGCAATTTGTCAGAAGACATAGACAGACTGACATTTGATCCCTCTTTCAAGCACGAGCAAATGTGTCCAGATAAACACAGAAATTAAAGGCGTCTTTAATTATTGCTCAGACTTTCCTGACCCACCAAAAATAAGCTTGAGATCCACCGGTGAGCCGTGACCTACAGTTTTGGAAATACTGCTCTACGGGGAAATCTAGGAGTGACTGATTATTGATGGCGCTATGCTGCTCAAGCGGAATAAAAAATAAAAAAAAAATTGATTTTACCTCTGTTGCCTGGCTGAATGTATGCCTAACTCCCATGTACCCAGAGCGGATTCTGAAAGAGGTCCTCTTCAAATGATATTGTTCAGATTTCAACCTTCTAAGCTGGAATTGCCTTTATGAAACTGTTTTTTAGATTTGTAGTGTACCTTTTGTTCTTGCTGCAGCCTGTCTTATGATGGGTATAAATGCTGTTTGGAGGAAACTGGATAAGTGGAGGCATCATCCCCTACTGTGCCAGCTATTCCAGCTGCTGTATACTGATAACTGAGTGGTGGTCCGCCCCTCCCATACTGGAAGACTTACTAGAGTAATAGCTTGCTTATGTTGTGGGAAACAGGACTGTGCTCTCAGAATCTATCTAGTTTATTCATATCAAACTTTCCCGACATGCTTGCAACTGATCAGATTATTCTGAGGTGGTTGGGACCAGACCACATCCTTGTCATATAGTATACTGATGAGTTATGTGCGATTGTACAACTATTAGCGTGAAAGTTGCACCGATCAGTGCACTCTGTTGAACAATACTTTAGGTCAAATGCGCTTAAAATAGATCTACATGATCCTGCTACTAGCAAATTTTGAGGCTAGAAATAATTGGGGAAATTTGCTCCCATGGATGGATGGTGTATTGAAAATAAACTGCCTTCAGGCAACAACCACGTGACATAATAAAATAGCATGTCCCTTAAGCCATTCAAGAAGGCATAGAAGGCCAAGCCGTGCTGCAGTAATTGGGTATGCACTTTAAGCTCTAGATGACACTGATAAAGCTGAAAATGCTTTATTTCTGTTTACATACCTCACTGGTGTTGACTAAATTATTGGCCACGCGCTGCGCTAGCTGGATGTCTACAGTCTGCAGTTTTCATGACCGTCTCCATGGTGACCATAACTCCTTAACTGGGAAGCTTGAAAACAAACAGTCTAATTGAGGTTTCAAAATGAAATCACATCTCGGGGAGTTGTCGAGTGGATATAATTGGACAGGTCTCACTAAAGGACCAACACATCTGTATATTATACCCTAAAGATATTGAATTGACCAAACCCGTCTTATGGTATTGTGCCCATTGTGGTGGAATAGGTTTATGTCACTGACCTTTTAAGACCATGTGGTGCTTTAGTATTAAATTGGGCTTTTTTATGCTTAGCCCTGTATTGTATCGAGATTGACTCATAATGAACTATTTTTTGCAGAAATTCTATATTTACGTCAAGGAGTGTGATGCAGTCAGAAAGCTGGCAGATAATTATTAAACGTGATGTTGGATTGACGAGCTGCACTTTTAGTGTTTTTCTTTTTTTCATTATTATTTTTCATTACGGAATTAAATATATGCATTCAATGTTAATATGTACTAGGAGATGCCCATGGCATTTGATAACCTAGTTTAATTACTTTCACCTGCATCCTTGCCTTCCAAGAATTCCTGAAGCTGCAGGAAGGTATTTCTGGTGTTCCTCCATCTTCCTGCCTCTTCTGCATGGATCAGCTAGAAGCGGATCTTCTCGAAGTGCACCTGGATGACTTCATTGTCTCGGAGGAGCACGAGGCATGTTTGCTTGAATGTTTAGGTCCCTACCACAGCTAAGCCTTTCCCTGGTTAACTGCCGACTGGGGTGTAGATTTAGGGGAGGGGGGGGTGTTACGCCCCCCATAAATGTATTTTGTGATAAATAGTTGGGTGCAGGTGCTTTCAGTCGGGTATGGTGAGGTCGCTGTTGGATTTCACCAAGAATTTTTACACACAAAGACAAAAACACACACACTCTATATCTCTGTTTGGAAAGATTTCAACAGGGTTGGTTATTTCACAAAGGAATGTGCTTTCTCTCACTTAGTACCCCTACCAGCCGCATTCCTCTCCCTTTCCGCTGCCCCTTAAGCCCTTCTCGTGCGCTTTGCTTGTCCTATAATGGATTATAACATTGTGTCAGCGTGATTGTTGGGGAAAATATGACGCTCACACCCCTCCAGTCATACTGACCAAGCTACGCCCCTGAAAGCCGATTGCCACATACCACTAACCACCACGGGGATTTCTTCTTTCGGAGAAACAAAATTGTCCTGACTGACACAGGATGTTCTGAAAAGTTGACATCTGCAAGTTAGTGTTACCTAAATTCAACCAAAGAACATGAACTTCCAGTGTCACTCAACCTCTAACTAAAGGGGCAAAAGCGTAGCAGCTGGCTTCTGCGGGGTAAGCCACCAACCCACTGGGTGGAGTGCAGGCTGCAGAGATGTGCGCTTAATCTGCAGGGGGCAGTCTTCATACTGGTAGGACCGACTTGTGCTTTCATCTTTCAGCACTTGATGACTTTTCATACCACTGAGTTCTTTAAGCTTGAAAGAGACCATTTTGCTTGTGACCTGCTAAGTATTGGAGAATATTAACTATTCTAGACAGCCTAGCTACATTACTTCCGCGTCCAGAAACCCCGGAGAGTAAATGGTGAGTTGTATTTTTAATAATTGAATAGCAGTTAGAATGTGTGCTCACAGTAGAACGTCATGAAAAAACATGGAGCCTATTGTCTGTTACAGAAATTGGCCAAATACACATTTTACTGTTTGTTCTGAGGGGGCATTCATTAAATATTCCAATTTCTCAAGTTGTTCCTTGGAAATTATGCCATAATGACATTAGCAGTTGTTGTTACTAAAGGAGTGTTACTTATCGCCTGAATAACTGCTTGAATTATATTGTTAATTACCTTATTTTGCCCAAAATATCCACTTGCACTAGTTTACAAGTTCCCCACATGAAAGCCTTTCAGGCCCCTAGATCTCTGTACCCTAAATGCAAGAGCTCTCGGTGGTGAACTGTCCAATACCTTTCCTGGACCTCATGTCAGTCCAGCAGGATATGAGGAATCCCAGATATTCTGATTGGCTGCCGAGCAGCCTATGAGAAGGACCTAAACACAAGACCAATTCTGTTTGATCAAAGCCTAGATAGTCACATTGACTAAAGTATCAGATTGTCTGAGCCTTTCATATTGACTTCCTTCAAACCAATCTGAATTGATCCCTATGTTCATTTTGGCCTGATTGGATGTCTGCTTTGAGTTTCAAGAAGGGGTGAATTATTCCAGCAGTTGTGCATCAAGAATTAAAGCCCATGTTACTCACTAGTCAGTCCACCATTTTCCTGCAACTTTCCAATCTGCAACTGTAGGATATGATGGATCCCTTCACAGTTGCAGACTGGAAAATGTGGGTTCTGCCAACATTACCAAACATTTGTTTGTGTAATCAATTACGCGGACCCAATACCTTTCTGTAATTCATGTCGGTGCTACTTACTGACCTGCAATTTGTTAGTAGATACACCGGTGGTGAAATTTAGAGAGTGTAACTACAATATCCCCCCTATGTATGTAGGGAAACCTGAAAGCACGCCCAAGCAAACCACACGTCTGCAAATCAGGATCTGGGCTGAATCTTTTCCAGATATACGTATATTCTGCTTGTCATCGAGCTCCTATGGAGCAAGATTCTCCACCAGTAAGAACAATGATGTAGGACACTCAATCAGGACCTGAAACTCCAAAAATGTAGGTTAGCAAATAATTTCTGCAACTGGTGCAAGTCTGCTAAAAAGGAAGTAATCCTGATTACACCAAGTAAATCCTTGGCCTGAATATTACTTTGTGTTGGGTGCATGGTATCATCGAGAGGTGGAGTCTGCATGGCTAGAATGAAAGGTACACCCACTTTTGGAGCATCTATGAATATAGCCTACAGCCTCCAGACCACCCAGCCCCAAACCAATGATATTTGGTATCAAAATCTCTCTGTGCAGAACTGCCAATGGACCAATCAGGCCCGCAAGCCAATATCCACACCAAGAGTTAGGAGGCCGAGTAATTGATGAATGCTGCTCAATACAAATAACCAGTAGAATGGAATGAATAGTCTGAGCCTGTACATAACTATGACCGGCTTAAGATTATGTTTTCGTTTACACGTGAACATACACTTGCTCTGTAGCTACAGCCATCAAGAGTAGTGGCCTTCCATCTCAAAGAGGAAGAATGGTATGAGCCCAAACATGGCACTGTCTCTTTCAACTTTACCTTGCCAATGTTAAAGAAAAGGATTGGGGTGAGAACCCAGACATGGTCTGTTAGGCTGCGAGTGCAACCATATGCTCCGGCAGAACGCTCCATGAACTGATCTTTTTTTATTTCCACTCCCTCTTCGCCTGCTTATGTGAGAGACTGGTGCGATAGGAGGGGGGAAGAGGCCTTCAGAAGATGTTCTCGTTAATTAACAACCCTAAAGGTCAGGACACCAGCAGGTTGCTTTTGATCAGTGGAACTGTGAGTTCAGTCTATGGTTCCAACCTGCCTTCCGCCCTCCCCTAATGAGAAACTGATCTTGGAGACTAGGGAAGAATTGCTAGTCCGTCCTGAATCCAACGACCTCTTAACACATCCTAGGGAAAAAGATGGCTTCCTTTGTGCCACCGGCGCCGATGCCCTGAATATTCCCTAAGTGTTGAGGGACAAGAAACCATGTAAGGTGAAAACGTTGCCCTGGTTTCTTGGTGGTTTGTTTAGGTGTCTGCAATGGAAAGATCTTGATCGGAGAAAAGGCCTCCCTGTTGCAGCCTTGTGGAAAGCCTGTACTCTCCGTTTGACTTTCTTGGTGCTCTTCAGTAGGCCAGCACATCAGAGAGATCAGCCCATGCTGGTTGATGGCTTGGTCCCTGGACGTAGTGGCCTCCGTAATTCTCTAGTGGAGCCAAATCCTTTATCTAAAGGGATTTATAAAGGGCTTACATATCACCTTCTGGTCACTTACAGAGCTTCAATATCCGGTTGTACAGTTCGAGGTAGAGACATGCTTTGACAGGCCATATAAATGATGGACTCGCGATTGAGGAACTCCTGAAAACTGCACTAGTCACATTCGATTTGCAGTTGAACTCTTTTCACACTAGGGGCTGTAGTCAGACTATCGAATTCTGGCATCGCCAATCAGAAGGAGCTGTCTCCTCTTCATCAAACTGTATATTGTTTGCTCTTCTTGCACTCTGAAGTAATGAAAAGGTGAAATGTAGGTTTTGCAAAGCCCATAAATAAATACATAAAATATATGCAGATGTCTCGAGCCCTAGCCCCCTTTCTGGAATAAAATCGGAATGTGGGTTCTTGTTTTGTTGACCACAAAAATTGTTCATGCGGCTCAGTCTTTTTGTGAAAGGGGGGGGGGGGGACGCCTCGGTTGGGTTTTCCTCAGACCAAAACTTTTTTTTTTTTTTTTTTGTGCAGTTTTGTTGTCTTAATGTTTTTTTCTAGAGTTTTCCTTCACTTTCCCCTGAATTACTCCATACTTGTCCATTGGAGGGTCTTTCTCAGAATAGTGTGAGGTGAGGGTCACATTTTCATGAAGGACAGCATGAGGTAAGGGATCCATGGTCGATTCTTTTAGTGTTTACCTCGAGTAGCACTTTACAATATTTAACAGTATCATTCGCTCTCTTAACTGGTACATCAGAAACAACACTTGTGGCATTGGCTTCCTCTTGATTCTTGACTACATTAAATATGCTAGTGTCCTATGGTGATATAGTGGCTACTTGGGCAATAGCCCAAGGTTACACAGTAACTCTACACTAGAGAATGAGAGACCGCTACATTCACTTTGGGAGTGCACAGACATCGACGGTCTCTCACTCGGATTTGAATGTAATGGGCTAATGGTTGGCAATGCCGGAGTCGAACTAGTCATATTGTGGGCAGAATGATGGACCTTTCTTAAGAACCAGATCCAAGATCACCA
The DNA here is from genome assembly GCA_963921515.1 of Calotriton arnoldi. Lineage (NCBI taxonomy): Eukaryota > Metazoa > Chordata > Amphibia > Caudata > Salamandridae > Calotriton > Calotriton arnoldi. The sequence continues at coordinate 193,112 of CAWUFW010014742.1, forward strand.
TTGATATTTTCCAATTCACAAAGGATCCGAAGAATCACCTCTTAAAACAACACTACATCCTACACAATAGGTTTCACCACCCACCCATATTCTGCCTCACTGTAAACAATCCAGTACGGTGTCTCATGGCTCTCAAAGTGTGCCCTATTAAAACACCTACAACATGAACATATGTTACTTCTTTGCATAGTTTGGTCTTTGCTTTGCTCTCATTTCTTTACTGAATTTAAGTATATTGATTACTCAATTGTGATATGCAGATGTTTTTTGAAAGGTTGTCTTGTGCAGTAATCAGTGACCTCAAAAAGAGAGAATAGGTTATGATTTATTATGGCTAAATTTAGTAGGAGACCTGAGCACTTGCTCAGCACAGGGCCATCCGCTGCCAGATTTACTTAAGGCCATAGGAGCCATGTTATGGTGGCATCGGGGGCTCTCACAACACCAGCTGATTCTCTCCTGGTGGCCTGCAGCACTTAGAACCTCCCCCACACCCACAGACCACACACGGAACCTCAGCTTCACCCTAGACTCCTTGCTGACAATGAGCCACCAGAACAATGCCGTCTCATCCTCCTGCTTCCACACGCTACGCCTGCTCCGAAAGATCTTCAAATGGATCTCCACTGAGTCCAGAAAGATGGTCACCCACGCACTCTTCAGCAGCAGAATCGACTATGGCAACCCACTCTATGCCGGCATCACCAAGAAACTCCTCAAACTGCAGAGCATCCAGAATGCCTCCGCCAGACTCGTACTCCACATCCCCCGCCACATCACCAGCCACTTAGGAGACCGCCACTGGCTCCCAGTCAACAAGAGTCCCCTTCAAGCTCCTAAAACATGCCTACATAGCCCTATACAATGTGGGACCTGCGGACCTCAACCACCGACTCACATTCCCCATACCCACCAGAGACCTCCACTCTACCCAACTGGCCCTGGCTACCATCCCACGTATCCGCAAGACCACAACCGGAGGAAGATCCTTCTCCTACCTCTCAGCAAAGACCTGGAACACCCTGTCTCTCCACCTCTGGCAATCACCGTCACTGCCTCAATTCAGGAAGTACCTAAAGAACTGGCTCTTCAACGGAACCACAACGCCTCGGTGAACCAGCACCTCCCTCCTGCCCCTCGTGCCTCCCAGCACCTTGAAACCCTTACGGGTGAGTAGTCGCGCATTACAAGCCTTTGATTGATCGATTAATTTCGATGGTGGGCTCCTTAAATCTTGTCTTATGCGCTGGAGGCCAACTGGAAAAGTAAGGCTATCTCTCAGTATTGTGAGTTGAAGAGAATCGAGCAAGGGACTGACTGGGCAGTACAGGAAGACAAAGAGAAGCCCTTTAATCTCTGTGCTTGACCCACTATTTCTAGAAGCTGCTTGCTTCCGTGAAAAAACTTGCAAAGGTGTTGGGTACATCAGCAGGTCTATGGGCAGCAAGAGGGACACATATATGGCTGCAGTTCAAAGTTCTGTCCAACACTTGTCAGATTACACTTTAACCAAATAAGCCCAAAACATGCCTTTACCTGGCTAACCGTAAATAAAACAGATGTTTAAATATACTAATCAATAGTAGATTCTCCTTCGTTGAAAAAGTCGCTGTTTGTTTAACTTAAAAGCTCAATTGCCCTTTAATATCAGGAAAAGAGACCGGAGACGTTACAATAAGTAAACGTCTTTTAAAAGCTCTTTTCACATTTGTGTGTTATGTCTAATAGGTTACACTCACACACCCAATAGGCTTTTACAGTGCAAAAATCATCCCAAACATCTGTGAACCCTGTTTGGAAAACGGCACAGACTCCACGCATTCTGTAGTGTATTGCAAATAAATGGATTGCATGTTATTTATACATTTTTATTTCGTGAGATCCGAGAACCATATGAAATGAATAACCGCATAGCGTGTGCATGCCATGTTAAGCAATCTGTGCATTTCTTAATGTTTTTATGGCACACAAGCGAATATTTATTCTTACATGCTCCATGTTTTTAAAAGTAAGCTCATGCATTGCTTCATATATTCACTGCTGCTTCGGTGACGGATGATTCGCCCATTATGCCACTCTTGGACTGAGATCGGCCACATGTAAATTAGTCTCGTCAGTGGGCTATACCTAGAGTCCTAAGGCACAGAGAGCATGAGATCCACCCCGGGATATACCAGTTGCATTTAGGGTTTCTACAGCAAAACAAAACCAACAAAGTGATGGCAGGATTGCTTGAATTAATCTCACCCTCTTGTGATCACTCAGTACAAACTCCAGTTGATTGTTTTTGACCACTATGCTACTGCAGACTGAGACCATCGCAAGCAACAGAGTCTTGACCCTGCTCCAATGGGAGCAGTGCAGCCCAACATGCCTGACCAGCTCCCTTCTAGATGGGAACGCACTGTACCTCACCGATGACGCCAACACATTTCTAGGGTTACTTGTGTTCCTGTCTGGAGTGGTCCTGGCCTAGTAGTTTGGGCTTGACTGTTCCTTTAGGAGCTGAATCAAGACTGGCTTGTTTCTGTCTAGAATGATACAGAAGGTGGAAAACGACAGACTGGAATCTATCCAATGGCTGAAATCAGTTCAGCCTTGCTTCCAACACTTTCTTGCTTTTTGCGAGCAGCGTTGATTTGACATGAATGGGTAGTATATAATGAATACGTAGTCTATACATATATAGTTTACATGCCTATATGTGTAAGCTAGACCGGGTAGTGATCTTTCCTCTTGCAGGGTAGCGATGTTCTCCAACTGTTGATTATGCTGATTTGTGGGTTCAAGGCATGGCAGCTTGAGGGTCTGGCACTGGCTGGATTAATACAAAATTAATAAACATGTGCATTATGTATGGTGCTGGGGGGTGTGGTCAATCTCCAGAGCTTTTCAATTGGAAATCTGGCCCAAGGGTCAGAATATACAACAGGGGGTGCAATGAATTGGACCTCAGTCTAGCAAATGACGTGGCGTGGGCCCCAGCAATAATTTGGTGAACCTGGTTCCTGTGCTCAAGGCTGACTACACACTCACCATGTCCTACTAAAGAGCTTTTGAAGAGGTTGGAGGATAACTTTACTGAAGCCAGGGTCTTTCCAGCACTGTTCCTTTTGCTTCATTGTTATCTATCTTTTGTTATCACATTCTGCCTCTGGTTTACTTATCCCTCTTATTCCATTGTTCTCTCCCTCCCACACGTTCTTCCCACGCGCCCTCCCACACTATCCTTCCCTCATTTATATCCGGCTGCGCTGCTCCCTCCCATGTCTCCCTCGAAGTCTCTCTGTATTTTCCAAACCCTCCCCTTTTTCTTTCGTTTCTTCTCTCCCTCCATCCTTTCCTTTTACATCTCTCGCTCTAGTCTTTACATCTTAATCTCTAGTCTCTCTGCACCTTCTATCAATTCCCTCTCTGTTCCTTTCCTTGGTTCCTTTACTTTCTCTCTATTTTGACGTGTTTCCCTCCTTCCCTATCCTACTTTTTCTCATTCCCCAGTGTCCGTCTTTCCTCGTCATGTTTCCCGCTCTCCACTGTATCTGTCTCCCTCTCTCCTTTGTTTCTCACTTTTCTATGCCCCTTTCCCTCTCCGCAGCTCTCCCTCTTCTCACCTTTCTCCACCCTCCAAGGACATCCTGTCCTCTTAGAACAGATAGTCTAAAAATCATTAAATTCATGATCCGCTGACATTGGCTGGGGATCGGGTTCTCTTTGGATGGTCTGGGCGTCCCTGGCACGGCCGCGCCCGGAACAAAACCCAACCCCGCGCCCAGCTCGAGCACCGCCATTGGCTGCCAGCGCCGCTCATTAGTGCTCACCAGCTGTCGCGCGTGTGTTCCCTCCAAACACACTATCCCGCTCTTCATACGAAGAAAGACTAGAGGCTTTGGGAAACGAAACGCTTTGACATAAAAGCATGGAAAACTAATGTTGTATGTGTCTTTCTCAAAAAACAGATGCGGAACTCCGCAAATGGCTACTCTAGTGCAACAGGTATGTAGACAAAAACAGTGTTGTGCCGGGTCTGGTCACACTCATCGGGTGCGCAACTAGACCCGAACTGGCCCTAGCACTGGTCGCACATGGTCCAACAGTCTTTTTTTTTACGCCCCTCCCAATTTCCTCCTTCTCCATGAATTCCCTCACTACCACTCACCAATAATGCACCTTATCTCTCCATAGCACCTTTCTGACAAACATTTCATTTTTTAATCGCGCTACTCAGTTACTCCCACTTAGTTCTGTGATCTGCATGGTACACGTTCTTTGTAGCAGACACATTAACCCTCTGCGCTGTGTGGGTGGCAGGAGTGCATGGTGAGCGATGCGACAGTGTGAGAGTAGGGTAAGAGGAGTGACTGCAGGGTGAGTGAGGTGACCATATGAATTTGGGTGCGGATGTAAGTGCAAAGTGGGACGAATTAATGCATGGTTAGTGATGGGCTTGTTTGTGTGAGATTGCAGATTGAGCAGTGAGGGGGACAGGTGAGTGAATTATCACATGAGTGCAGGGTGAGTAGTGTGCTCGTGTGACTGCAGGGTGTGGTACAGGGTGAACAGCGCAAGTACATTGTGAGTGCAGGGTGATCACTGTGAGTGCAGGGTGAGCAGGCGAATGGTGTGAGTGCATGGTGATCAGTGTGAGTGCATTGTGATCACTGTGAGTGCAGGGTGAGCGTGAAAGTGAAGGGCGAGAATGAGGAGTGAGTTGCCTGAATGCAGGGTGCATTCCTAGTCACTTGAAGTAACTCAGCTTGTTATTGACGGCGGCATAGGGTTTCAGATATAAGTTAAACTATTGCTATTATGGCATTAATCAGGGATCGAGGGTGGAGGAAATAAATAATGTGCTGATCCTGCAACAAACTTCCAGTCTTATGATTAGGGTTGCCAGCTCATTATTTTGATGTCCCAGACAGTACAAAAATAAGCAGTCACCTAAAGCCGTATTTTCAGCACTTATCTGTGCATACTTCGAACAGCAAATATAAATAGAAAGCACTTTTAATTGTGTTGCAGGACTGCCTGAATGATCCATGACTGATAATTAAAGGGCACAAAGACAGAAAAGTCACATTACAAATGAATGCATACTTTTTTTATTTATAACCCTATTTGGTGTCAAGACGAGGTCTTTGCAGGCTCTTTAAACAACACATGGCTGGCAGTTTTCTTTTAGCAACCCTACTTTATATTCCTTTTCATGAAATGCATTCTCACACTACGGCAGTAAATGTAAAATACAAATGTAAGGAATAGGTAGAGTGGGGGACCAGGGGGTCCTGGAACCAGAAAAAAAAAACTAAGCCTCAGTAACCAGTTTACAAAGGTATGTAAATACGCAAATGGTCTTTAAAGATCTGTGAAAAACTCGGGCATGCCGGAGATAAGACTTCAGACACTGCCCAGCCAAGCCCACAGCAGCTCGAGCTGCAGCAGCTCCGGCTGAGGCACACAACGGGGTGAGGGGGGGCTGGAGCCCTTTCAGCCCTATGAGCGTTGCACACCTGCTCTTCATCCTTCCTTTCCTGGGCCTACCTTGCTGACTTCTCATCTCGCTCGTGCCACTGCTCTTTCCCTTCTGCTCCTGTGTAAACTTTCCATCTTCTGTGGCACCAGTCCTCCTTCTCTTTTTGAATCTTCCAGTGATCATAAACCCTCCTGGACCTACAGTTAGTTCAGAGCCTTCACCCCTTCCCTCCCACCCAAGGACCATCGACTGCTCTAAGGCAAGGTCAGCGCTTGTTTTACTGCCTCTAGTCCAAACAACAACAAGCATCTGCAATGCAATGGGTCTGGCATTTACGAGAGTTTAAGCTATTGCCATTGTAAATGACAATGCTTTTTATTTATGTGTCGCTAGAAGGTTTTGTAAATGCATAATACAATGGCAATAGCTTAAACTCTCGCAAATGCCAGACCTTTTGTGGCACCTGCGAATTAGCTTTGCACATCTTAAGGTAAAGCGCGGATGCCGTGTTAGCTTAAAAAATCAAGCAAAAGAAAAAAAAGCACTTTCGTTTTTTTACTTGTTTACTTTTAAAGCAATCGCGGCACCCACGCTTTAGATTAAGATGTTAAAATCTAAAGTGCAAGTGCTGCCATGTAAAAAAAAAAAAAAAGTTATTAAAATTAAAAAAAAATAAGTCATGCCACCGCATTGAAAATAGTGCTCGGAGGCTGTAATTAAAGCCTACCGAGCAGCAACACACAAAACAGGGGGTGTCGCCATGGGAGGTTACAAAATAAGACCAGGAGGTACTAAGGATGGACTACTAAGTCTATTGACCAATGAAAAGCCACAGTGTGCAAAGGACATTGACACAAGCCAATGAAAAATGTGGGCGGAGCTTCAAGTCCATACTTAAATACAGCATGCCTCGCAGAGCAGCGCATGCGCTGCCCAACCTCGACCTAAAAACTAAGACTAAACATCTCCATCCTCTGCAGTCAGCAAAAGCCTCTCATTGTACCCCATCCAAAGGCTCTTCCAGGGATTTAATAAAAATAAATCTTTATTTAGGAGCAATCGCAACCATAAAAGATACAATCATGCAGTAGAAAAATCATCATTACAAATGCAATTAAAAGATCAGGTAAAGCACTGCACATCCAATTTAAAAATATAGATAAAACGCCACTCTTAGTCACAGGTGAATTAAAAAGGGTAAAAAAAGCAGTGCTAAAACACAGATGGCCAATCAATGGTCAATCGGGTCTAGATAATCTGGACCTGTAGGGGGCCCGCAGGAAACTTGTCTTTGCACAGAGTGTGAGTTCATTAGGCAACAGCTGTAGATTCATAAGCGCCACTCTGGCTTGCCTAAACTTCAGGCTCTTTAAAAGGGGGTGAAGAAACCGCCTTCTTGGGAGGGTAAAATATTTACACAGAAGGACTAAATGTAACGTGTCGCGTGGAGACCTAGAGTTGCCGCCACAGGGTCCTCTCGTGTTTGGGGGCACAAAACCAGATGGAGATGCCAAAAGGTGGTGAGGAAGGTTAAACCTAAAACGGGTGACTAAAAACCTGACAGTTGCACTTGTAAGGGTAGAGAGGTAATTTTCCCTGCCCTGAATTGTCTTTAGCAAGGCATGCACCCTCACTGTTGGTTTCTGGAGTGAAGTGTTTTCGCGGAGGGCAGAGGTATATTTGAAGTATAGTTCTTTTATAATGTTAAGGTCCTGAGGCCTTACAGTGTCACATGAGAGATAAATATCTGGCCTACCTAGAGCAAAAAGACTCCTTTACATATAGTAGCCAGGGAATTTTAAAAGCATGCTGTAGTGACAGGCAGTCTGAGATAATCAGACGATTTAGGTCCTTGTTCTCCCTAGACCATATTTTTACCCAACATAATAGAGCTTAACTGCCACCTGGCCGGCTAAAAAATGAACACCCAGCTCTTCGTGCACTGCATAGGCGGGAGTACTTTGAGGGACCCGCAAGATCTGACGCAAAAACTTGTTTTGGGACACTTGTAACTTGTGTGCTGCAATATACCCCCATACTTCACTACCATATAGCATATTTGAGGTGCATATAGACTGGTACAATTTTAAAATCACCTATGGTACCCAAGATCCCAATCTATGGGCATAGCTGGCAATGGCACCTACAGATTTGTTCAGATCGCTCAGCTTGCCCTTCAAAAATGTTTTCCAATGTAATGTTTCTTCAAATAGAATTCCCACATAGGGGAAGGCCGGGACCTTCGCTAGAGCGTGAGAGCCCGCTTTAAAGCTTTTTAGACCGGAGACCCTGAGGGCCAACTTTCAAAACGTATGACTTAGTAAAGTTGACTGACGGGTCCAGTCTATCCATAATAACAACGAACCAGTTAATTAAAACCTGCAGGCCAAGGGCTGTACGAGCCATAAACACCGCATCTTCAGCATATAGTAAGACTGGCAAAGATTTCCTTTTCGACTCTGGGGCAATCGGACTGTAATGCCAGAAGGGCAGCTTCTAAACCATTGATGCAAATGGTGAATAAAAAAGGGGCTAAAATGCAGCCTTGGCGACCCTCCCCGAGTGCAATTAAAGTGTTCAGTGAGGCCCTCCCCGAGAGAATCTTGCTGTCGTGTGGGCATGAAGATACATAAGTAGGGATACAATGGAGGCATCAGCGCCCAAAGAGGTCAATAACACCCACAACTTCTTCTGATCAAAGGCGGACGTAAGGTCCATGAAAGCTAAAAACAACACTCCCGGTTGAGCATGTGTATTTATTTATTAATAATTAGAGATTGAGACATTGGTCGATAGTTGACTTGCCCGGGCGAAAGCCGAACTGGACCTCAGATATTATTTGATTAACATCCGCCCATGACGAGAGTCTAGTTAAGAGGACCCGACCCAATACCTTAACTACGGCATCAATAAGGGAAATAGGGCGGTAGCATTGCAGGTTGTTTCTATACCCCTTTTTATAAATTGGAATAATGGTGGCAGTTGACCAGGAGGGCAACATCCCTTTCTTCGGTGCTGCATTTAACACTAATGTCAAGACCAGGGCCCAAACTTCAGTGTTGTCCCGGAAGAGATCTCGAGGAGGGAGGGGGCGGGGGGGGGTGGTATCCCATCAGGGCCTGGTGCCTTGTTCCGAGACAAAGACTCAATGGCCCTGTGAACTTCCTCCAGCAAGAAGGTAACTGGTGTGACTGCCGGGCTAGGCGCAAGGGATGTACTCGCCTAACCAGGAACGATTATCCTATGGTGTGTAATTCTCCAATAATGACAGTTGTGCACTTTCCAGCTTCACAACATTACCTTCTGACCCATCCCCTCTCCTGCCTCCTTTACGCGTTGTCCCCCTACATTTTGTTTCTACTGCAAACCAAGGGCTGACCTGCCTGACCTACCCCGCAAAATCTGTTTGAGTAATCTCTCCTCATACTATGCAAGCCAGACTACCTCACCTCCATATCGCTTACCTTTGTGCAGGGCTACATTGCACAGGATAGCAATTCACAACACATTTTGCTATAAACGCCTAATGTGCTGCAGCACAGTGTTCACAGGTTGTGAGCCCCCCACTGGGCAGCCTAGCGGATGCGGTCACCTTCAGTCATTAGGTGGATGCCTGTGGCTAAACGAATTAACTATTCGTAAAGGCAGCAAGCCCTGATCAGGCTGTTTGGGTTGATACCTGCACACTACCTTCACAGGTCTGGTAGCCAGTGGAGAAGATGTGGACTCCTTATTATCCAACCGGAGGTAGAAATCAATAGCAAGTCAGTCATGGTTTATGTAGGGGTGGGCGCAAACCAAAGGGCTAGATGTCTCTTAAACAGTGATTTGTCCCTGGGTTAGTACCAGGATCGGAAGCCTACATGGCATGCACCATAATAGCTGTGTTGACCAGAGCACAGAGTGGTCTCAGGCTGAGTCCATTCCAGACCTGCCTAGCCCAGAACAAGGTAGCAAGCGGATGAGGATAGATTCAGAAAAGCAACATGCTGTGGAATTTGTCACCCCTGGTCCAGAGGGAGAAGATAACGAGGCACCCAAAGCGAACCAGGTGTTGGAGTCTGAGTCACTACCAGAGCTAAAGGGGTTGTTAGCTGCTCGAGGATCTATCCGGCAAGAGTTCGCCAAGGCACAAGTTGGGTAACCACAATTGAGACTTCGAAAGGAAGCCCAGGAAAAGGTCAGCAAGGGAGTGGTTGGAAGCTACTATGTTGGCTGGGCATTATAAAAACCCAGGCATGTTGGACCCCTTGTTCTACTGGCCAGAGGTGCACAGGGACACAGTTATGTCCCATTTGTCAATTGAGTGTTTAGATCGTCTGTAAGGCCAGGGCACCATTGATTTGTCCACCAGGTGTAGGTATTCCATTTCAGAAGGCGGGCATTTGACCCCACCCTCACATTCATGCAATAAGTATCTTCGTTGTTGTGGATCATTCCAGCAGCTATCCAGAGGCCGTACCTCGGAAGAGAATGACGGCAAAGGTGTTAGCCAGGGGACTTCAATGGATCTTTTCAGAGGTTGGCTTTCCAAATATTGATTTCCAGATGGGAAATCAACTTTATATCCTCTTACATGAGAGAGATGTGGTAGCAAGTTGGTGTGAGCTACCACTTCTCCAAGGCATCTCGTCCACAAATAAGTAGGTTGGTCGAAAGGTTCAATAGCAGCCTTGGGATAGGAACTCGAGAACATCAGGAGGAAGTTGAATTTTCTCCTGCCATGTCTCTTTTTAGCCTAAAGATAAATTCCACAGGAGGGATGTGGTATTAGTCTCTTTGAATGCCTGTTTTGGATCCTAGTGCATAGCCCACTCACCTTTGAGAAAGGTGGGAAGGAACTTCTGAGTCACCTCAGAATGATGTGGTGGACTATTTGATTTGGCCTTGGGAAACTTATGATTCAATACATGGGTCAGGTGAAGAAAGACCTCGAGGCAAGTCAGACCTGATGGAGTTGGATGACCAGAAAACTTTGTAAATGGGTACCAGGAGGGTTAGGAGGTCTTGGTGCTGAAGTCTGTTTGTCACAGAAGACCGGTGTCACAGGAGGGTGCCCATGTGAACTGACTGAAGCCTTACCTCTAGAGTGATTTTACAGTGAGCATCATATCTATTTTGGAGGAAGTTGGGGAAGGTGAGCCTCTTACTGACCTGCTGCATAGTGCTGTGAAGGGTCTGATCTGTGGATGAAGTGCACCTTGCCTCTGAGTTAATGCCCAAGCAGCCGAAAGTCAGTTATGGGGACAATTTTCTTATATTCTCTTGCTGATTCCATGGTTGCCACCTTTCTGTGGCAACCATGACACAGATACAAGAGATGGGCTGCCAGTAAAAAGGAAGACTTACAGGATGTCTGACCGAGTCTGAGAATGCATCAAGGCAGATTGCTAAGTTGTTGAACTTGAAAGTGATAGTGATCCGATTGTCCTGATGGTGGCCTAGGGGTGTTGATGCCCAAGCAAGGTTCCATACACTTGTGCTTTTGTGGACTATTAGTCCCTCAGTGAAGCTACTAATACCAGTGCATGCCTGATCTGCAGAGCTGATAAGCTAGTGGACCAGCTGGGCGCTGATAAGTACCTGAGCACCTTTGATTTGACCAGTATTACTGGCAAATCTCTTTAGCACCCATTGGCAAGCAGAAAATTGCTTGCATTCTCCAGGCCAGAGGGATTATTCTGCTTTAGAGTGATGGCCTTTGGGCTGAAGAATGCTCCTCCATTTTTCGACTCCCAGTGAACTGTTGTGTCAAGGCTTGGAGAGTTCTGTGTGGCCTACTTAGATGACATTGCAGTATTGGAGTACTTGAAGCACCTAGAGCAGGTGGCGGTCAGGATATAGGGGTGAAACTGATCATAAAGTCCTCAAAGTTCCAGTTTGGGCAGTCCACTGTAGTCTGCCTTGGGCATCAGCGGGATGCCAAGATTCAGTCTGTGTCGGGAATGGGAGGTGCCCATCACATAGATTCATGTGGGAACTTTTTTAAGACTCCTTGGTTACTGTAGGAACTTTGTGGTCAACGGTGGATCCATAGTTGCCTCACTGACTCCTTTGACATCCAAGAAATTGATGACTGAGGAGTGTCGGAAAGCTTCTGAGGACCTAAAGGGAGCATTGTGCAATGCCCCCTTATTTGTGTAGACCGATGCCTTGGAGAAACTGATTGGAGCAGTGTTGGCTCCTGTTGGTAACCAGGGTAGAGAATGTCCAGTGGCCTTGATCAGTTGTAGATTACTTTCTAGAGAGCTACATAGGCAACCATTGAGAGAGAGTGCTCTATGGGCTTTGAGAAGCTATATCTGTTTAGTACCAAGGTTGTGGTCGAGATAGATCCCAAACCACTCGAGTGATTGATGACAATGAAGGGTGAGAATCCAAAGTTGCTGAGATGGTCTATCTCATTACAAGGCTCAAATTCACAGTTTAACAGAAACCAGAATGAATCCTGGGAATGCAGATAGACTTTTTCGCTGGTTTTGCCAGTTCAATGGCCAGACTTCAACTATGGATAAGGATCCAGGTAGTCTGCTTTGGGAGGGGCAACAGGAATGTCCTCTGCATGGTATACGGGTGTGTTCTCCTTCCCAGAGTTATCCACTTCGATTATCTAGAAACCTGACTTTTGATTTTAGGCCCTGACATCATGCTAATCTAGTGTGTGTACAGAGTCTTAGGCCTCTCCCTGACTGAGTAGGCCCTGGACCTCAGCTGTGTCTTGGAGGAGTGCACCCAGTGAGCCCTCATTTGGAGACAGTTGACTACTGTCCCTGACATGGATTTAGTACATAAAGCAGCGTTGGCAGCATGCCTTGTTTTGAGAATTCTTAGTCTGACTGGAGTAGCAAACAATCAGCCCTCTCATGTATATTTCCACTAGTATACACTTACCCAATCCTTCTGCATGCATGTTCAGGTTGGTGATGTGTGTAGCCTCCATGGTGCATGCATGGTGTGTGTGTGTGTGACAGACAAAATAATGGAGGTGACAACACAGGATCTCACTGGGCTCCACCATGTGCATGTGGCCGTGCACAAGATGAAGCTGACAACCGTGATACCAGACAGTGAAAGTGTATTACTCACATTCTTGATGCTGGAAGGAGGAGACCTAGACACTGAAGCGAGAGGAAGAGAAGAGAGGGCTCTTTTAGGTATTTTCTGAGGCTGTTCGGTTAGCAAGGCGCTGCTGATTAGTCTGAGTACTACCATTTGGTGGATGGTAAGAGTGAGCAGTGGACTGCAGACTCTGTTGAGAAAGGTAAGGAAATCTTTGGGCGAGGCCTGCCTTTTTGTCTTTCTAGGATTACTCCATCAGGTGGGCTAATGACAGCCGGATGCACAGACCTCACGCTTCTTTGGGCCCCTTTTGGGCTCCAGGATGGAGATTATCTTTTAGTGAGAAGCATCACTATACAAAGGCGGTATCTGGAGAGGAGCCGTGAAAGGGTGGTTTCAGACAGTCGATTCACATCATCTTTCTGCAGTTGAGCATAAAAATGTGGCATTGTTACCCCACTTGTTTTTCCAACTCCCCTATGGCCAAGGAAGGGAGCGCTTTGCAGAGTACTCCAATGACTGCTGTGCAACCAGTGCTGGTGTCCGAGTCTCCAGGTGATGTCCTCCTCACCTCTAAAAGTCTGACACTCTTGCTGGAGACGCTGTGTACCTATCCTGAAGTGTCTAAAAACCTGCTGGGAGGAAACTGCTGGAGAGCGATCCAGGAGGAGCCAAGAAACAGAATGCTCCCTCCCCAAGACTATCCTGACTGTTCCAGGCAGGAACTGCAAGTTTGTGGCAGCGCGATTGTTGATGCCCAGTCAGGGCTGTAATTGTGTGATGTGATTGGCCCATATGGGGCTGCAACTGCAAAGTGATCAGTCTGTGAAAGGTTGCAACTGCTGAAGTTGTGACTGCCTTGTGCAGGGCGACATCTGCCAAGTGACCAGTCCATGCTGACCTGCAACTCCTGAAGTTGTGACCACCCTATGGGGAGCTGCGTCTGCCGAACTCCTGATCAGTCAATGTGCGACTGCCACTGCTGAGTGTCTTGCGGCCCCAACAAGGTCTACATCTGAGGAGCATTAAACCTATGTGTGAGCCCATCAGTAACACCCAGAGGCTCCAGACAGTCACCGTTGGTCCAGTCATGACTGCACCGAACCAGTAATGCTGCCTCCCAATCACGTAAGTAAGGGAAAAGGGAATGCCACCAAATGTGGAGCGGCGCCTTAGGCCAGAGAAACTAGAGGACTGCCTGCTTCTGTACTGCCACTCATTGGAGTTTGCGGGTGTGCCTGAGGCACTACACGGGTCGAGCGAGACGTCAAAGGGCTGAAATCATTCGTGCGCAGGTAAGCGTGAAACCCTGAGCGCACATGCTGTTTTAGGGGTGATATAATTTGCACCTTTTTGATTCATGGTACTCTTGTTTTTTCCTAAAAATAGAGCGGGAGCCATGAATAACTGAGGAGAAAGTGGAGCGCCCACTATCATTAACTTGTGTTTCGGTGTTAGTAGTGTGTAGTATTAGGTGCTAGGACTAGACGTTCGCTTTAATGGGTTGTTGATTAATTGTTGAACTTTGAACTCGAACACCTCTATACTATCTCTCTGAGATGCCTGTGACTGCTTGCCTTCTCTTTTTTTAAAGTTAAGATTGGAAAGAATTGTACTTGGTCCAGTTTGCATCTGAGGCAAAGAGCGTCAACCACCACATTTGAGACACAGTAGCCCATGCTTGCACCGTAGCCCCCTGTGAGCGGGGTCTCCGGCTGAAGGAATTTGCACGATGAATTCGTGGAAGAGAATTAGGGTCTCATTTAGTATAGAGGGGCATTTTGGGGGAAACTACAGTTCAAATCCATTGAAAATAACCCATGCCATTGTTTGCAAGATGAGTGCAGTGTATTCACTGGCAGGAACTTCAGAATTGTAAATGAGAAACTGATTACATACTAAACTATCAAAGAGCTGTCCTAGAATTTAAATTAAGTCCACTGTGTTCTGTGGCAAACTTTGAATAGTGACATTAAAACTAATAGGTTGAATGTAGCATTTTAGATTTAGCCTTTAGTATTGAATTAGATGAAAAGCAAATTGGAACATGGACTAGGTTATGTTAAGTGCAGCTTCAGATGCATTTGCTCACGACATGAGCATAATAAAATTCAATTTATATTAAATGTACGCAGTGAAATCCCATAGAAGCATTCCCTTCGAGGCCGACTTTGATTTGATTTAGTCTTTTGTGGCGCAGACAGTCATGACTAATGGCCTCTTGACGCTAGCCAACAAGTAACAAAGTTCGTCGAAGTAGCTAAGTATGGCCGAGTTGTGAGGAATTTCCAAAGACAGGCCTCTTCAGTTTTAAGAAAAGGTTTCAGGACTTTGGGGGCTAGGTATAATAAAAAAAAATCACCTCCTGTCAGGAAAAGCAGTCCGAGCTGAAATGCCGTTAGTGTTGTCACAGCAGTGTCTCCAAACCATATACCAGGAAGAGGTTTCCCTAGATAACCTTATAAAATATCCTAGACCATCATTACAGTCGGCTGGCAGGTGCAGCCAGAGCAATTTGACAATTTATAGGGGCCTGTTGGTTGTAGCATTACTAAAATTGCAGAAGTTATCAGGGGAAATTGATTAGGCCAGAGCTAGCTTCAAATCCATACAATTCTCCAAAAATTTAAACTGCGCATGTGTGTCATTGAGAGCGGCACTCTACTCACAGCGTTTTTGCTGTTAAGTGTGGTGGCGGGCGCACAGTGTCATGACGGAGCTGGGTATCGCAGGGCATCTCCACGTCTGACAGGGTGCTGTGTTCTGTAAGCTAGCTAGCGCTGTGTTCTGTAAGCTAGCTAGCGCTGTGTTCTGTAAGCTAGCTAGCGCTGTGCTCTGTAAGCTAGCTAGCGCTGTGCTCTGTAAGCTAGCTAGCGCTGTGCTCCGGAAGCTAGCTAGCGCTGTGCTCTGGAAGCTAGCTAGCGCGGTGTTCCGTCAGCTAGCTAGTGCTGTGTTCTCTGAGCTAGCTAGCGCTGTGTCCCAGAAGCTAGCTAGCGCTGTGTCCCAGAAGCTAGCTAGCGCTGTGTCCGGACGTTAGCTAGCCAATTGAAATGCAGCATTGTGATCAGGTAGTGTGCATACTCACAGAGCCCCATGTGAAAGACTGGGTCTGCATCACATGTCCATGCGAGTGGAGATCCCTAGCAGAGTGGCGGAGGGGAAGAGTGCCGTGCAGACGTACCTGCCTGGTCTTGGATCAGTGACCCATCTTCCTATGCGTGAGGGATCCTTCTGCTGCTGCAGCTAATGCGGTCCCTTTTCCTGTTATGAGAGTGAAGGTACCCACCACTGCAGGTCCATGACTCTGCTGCTCTGATGGGGAGGGCCGCTGAATCACGGTTTGTGTACTCCCGTGACTCGCTGTTGAGAAATTGACTATGAACACCTGTCAAGTAGCAACGGATAAGGAGTAACTCGGAGCAGCTGTTCAACGTGGTCCTGACCATGTGCCAGAAACCTTGGCTTGTCTCATAAGCATAATAATTCTGCACTCGGTGTATATATCCGCTGAAGATGGCGGTTTCCTGTAGTGCTGACGTATTCACGCGAGTCATTGCTGGTTTGGTCTGGCTTGAAAGCGCAGCTGTTGCTAGACTTCATGTGATAAACAGAAAGAGCTTTAGGAAGCACTTGGAGGGCTCTGGCTCCGCCCATGCGCTGGTTACCGTGAGTGCAGTATTACCCTTGGCAGACGTTGTGTCTTCCTCTGAGTCTCTTGTCAGAGTTGCACTTCTCTCTTGCTTTCACATCAGCGAGCACCTGACCTCGTTCCCTCTTCTGTCCCCTTTGGTCCCTCTGTTAGGTTCCAACCCCCAGTGACTCTGAGGGTACTTCTCACCAGTCCTACTTTGATTTGTGCCTTACCGTGAATCCTCTCCTGCAGCCCTGTTTGGCATCTCAGTACCAATCCGTATTCTCCAAAGTGGCGTAGTTTGATCATCTTCTGTTCTTGGGCAAGTTTCCAGATTTTGCCTGAGAGCTGGCTATGGTGGAACTCCCTTGCTAAGCATTTATGTCCTCTGTCTCTGATGTTTATGGACATGATTTTACATTTGGTGCTACACTTACTGTGTTTCTGTTTCTCTATCTTGGTGCTGTGAATGTGTCTTGGTGCTGTGAATGTGTCTTGGTGCTGTGAATGTGTGGCGATGTGCTGTCCGTAATCGGAGTCCATTCCTGGTTTTCCACCAACCATCCTGCTGGCACAAGACCCTCTCTTACACACCTCCTGATCCCCTTAAATCTGGGTTTCCTTCTGGGGTCTGGAGATCAGATAAAGCCATGCTGTGCGTTCACTCATAAGGGGAGTTGGTGGGACTGGCCTCGCTATTCTGTATCTGTTTATCCTAGACTCGTGAGAGATTGCCAAACCACTTAATATGGATCATGAGGTCAAGCTGACACAGGCTGTGGCACCGATAGCAAATACAAGAGGATCTTGAGATTGCTCAACAGGAGCGTTCATATTCTTTGGAGAATCTTAATCAGATGGTGGGGTAAATGTTCAAACCCTTCGAACGTGCTGTACGTCATCCACACCGACCAGTAGCACTCTCAGCACGTTGATGCCAGAATGCAGAATGTTATGCCAGGTTGTTCAACAGAAACACAGTGTAACTTAACCTTTTTGACTAAACCTTAGCAGTTTGGTACATATCGAGCTTAAAAATTGCCTTTATACAGCCTTACCTCAGTAAGGATGTGTTACCCTTGGCTCCCTTAATATTAAATCAGTCTATGGCTAACAAATTCCACTGCATTTGTACACCAGTTCACCACTATATGTAGGTGAAAACAAACGAAGATGGCTGCACATATAGAAAAGTTGACCTTCTGCAAGGTTCCTAAGATTTCGTTACTAAAAGAAGTAATTTTCAGCAATTGTCTGAAGCAGCCTGAACTGATGAATCTGCTGCTACAGCATTCTACAAAGGCCTTAGAGAAGATTTGAAAGGGGCACTGTCTTTAGTAATTAACTATTGCACATCTGCTACAGTCCTTATAGTTCTAACCTTAAAGATGGATACACCGAAGAAGCAAGAGATACCAAGACAAAGGGAGTATATATATGGGGCATTCATCTCTAGTTGTAGGACACCCAGGAGTACTAAAGACCAGAGAATTAATAACTCGACAGCTCTGGTCGCTAGGAATGAGAGAGGATAACAAAAAATGTGTAAATCAATGTGCAGTGTGTGCTCAGACCAGGGTTCCTAGACAGAAGCCTGTAGTTTTGTTACAGCTTTACCCGCCCCTAGGTACCCGTGGTCTCGAACCTCTATCGATTTTCATTTCTGGGGTTTAAAATGGGGGGGGGGGGAGGTGTGTCTCTCAAAGTGGCGTGGTCGATGTAATTAAGGGCATGGCTTAAACACATGTAAGCTAAAAAGCTGTGCTTACCACCGTGTGCCGCATGACTGGTAATTTGCTGCTTCTGTCATTGCATCCAGATATATAATACAATTAACATCACACCTACACAAGCCAGGACTATTGGCTTTGTCAATGGTTGTTAGTTGCATAAGGTAGATAAGCAACACCTATGGCTTCGTTGTATATAATATTGAAAATGCTTCAGTTCTGAAATGATGAGGCTGAAAGAACTAAAGCGAGTCTCTTTGATGTTGCATCAAAGCAGTGGCGTAGCTAGGCACTCTGCCGCCCGTGGCGGTCCCTGCCTTTTGCCGCCGCCGAGCGCCTAAGAGCGGGGGGGTGCTGGCGATAAATTTACCTGCCCCCCCAAATCTCGTGCCGCCCGGGGCGTACCGCCCCCTCCGCCCCCCCCTTGCTACGCCAGTGCATCAAAGGCTGTGTAAAGGGTGGGACTGCTACAGAGTTTAGATTTTTTTCCACCCTGTGGGTGAGGGCAAAAACGGAGTGCCCACTAGAGACCCGTCTCAGCACCTGCAGGACCCGGCCCACTTAAAGCCCTGCGGTTATCCAAGGGTCATGACTGCTGTGGCGTGAAAGGGGAAAAAACTCCACTAAGGTTTAATGCACTTGGCTGAGAGTTGTCCTCGCAACCATACTGACGCCATGCTGAAACGGACGGCAGTGAGCCAAGATAAGGCGAGGGGTAACTATCTTTCTGGGCTTCGTGTGCTTTTGTGAAAGCGCATCCCACACGATCGCGAGAACTGTGGCAGGCAAATAGCTATTGTTGCTGAATGGCCGGATGCACTGGAAAAACCAGCTCTGATGTAGGTGGGCTCTTCCTTTTATTGCAGCAAATGTATTCCCTTCTGCTCCTCCTGCCGCCTACTTAACCCGTACAGAGAATCTCCTGTGGAATTGCGCATGGGAGCCAATCGCCACATGCACATTCTCCTGCAACCTCCTGATGGCTGACCAAGGGGAGCCTGAGGTGGCCATGGGGTCAGGGGGTCCCTGTGGCAGGCGGAGGAGCGTCGCCCCACTGCTTTTCAGCAGTGCAATAAAGGAAAAATAAAATGATAATTATACAGTTATTCTTTAATTTTTCCCTGCTGAGGCACTTTTATGGGGCGTGGCGGGGTTGAGCTGCTCACAGAGCAGGGGGAGGAGTGGTTGGGGCATTTTCTAAGTGCGCATAACTGTTTGGCCGGTCGTCTTGGGCCGGTCAAACAGTCATGCGCACTTAGCATGTTCTCCACTTGTCTGTATTCCACAGCATGAATGGAGAACCTGTACAGGTTCATGGTCCCCATCTGAGCGCCGAACCACGGAACTCAGACCAATCATGATGCTGCTGTAATGGTGACAGCAGCGTCGTGATTGGCTTGGGGGAACCTGTGTGCTTCCTGCTTCCGTTCAGGGCTCGTTGGGAAGAGAAGCGGAGGAGAGATGCAGCAGTGAAAAGGTAAGTGTATTTTTTTTCTTCAAGCCCGCCCCGCTCTGCCACCCGTCATTGGGCTCTGGAGCTGCCTGTTGCTGGCACGGACCAGCTGAAAGGTGGTGTACACTTGATTGTGGATGCTATGCTAAGGCTACCTATGTGATGGCATTCCTAGGGCTCCTATGTCTGTGCACTTCTGGCTCAAAAGTACATTCCCGCTGCAGCTATTCTCTCTCTCCCGTCTTACTCCAGCCCTGAGCACCTCTGGCTGTTGCCAGTTGCATCTTGGCTCCTCTCTTAGGTTCAGCACCCATCCGCTTAGCCATTCACGCTGCAGACAGTGGGAGTTTCTAGTCTGGGCCTCCACAAAACTATGTACCATTGACCACAACTGGCAATATTTGTGGAGCACATGTTTGCTCCGCCCCTTTCATTCTTTCTTGGCTCTCTGTATTCCATGTGGTACCTGTGGCCGACGTGTAGAGGGAAGCTCCGTCACTCCTCTTGCACAATAACCCATCATGGGCATGGCTCTCCACACAAATGCTTGCCGCCCTCCTGTTGGGGCTGTCGCAGACAACCCTAAGTCATAGGCGCTCTCGCGAACCTTGGTTTAAATCGGTGCTTTAAGTGGGCCGGTACTCACCGGTACTGAGTACCGGCACTTCTTAGATTTATCACTCTGAGTGCCGGCACTTCTCTACTGCCGAGGAGGGTACCAGTACTCATGAAAAGGTAGGCTCATTGGCTGTGAGTGCTAATGAGCAGGAGTGGAACGTGTCTCTGGCAGCCAAGGCGCCGCCTCTGTAGCCCCGATCTGAGCCCCAGCTGAGCTATTCAGCAGGCCTCATTTGAATAATGTCCGGGTGCTCACCATCACGCTGTGCTTGACAGAGCAGGGTCCATTCAGGCCCTGTGCTGGTAATCACATTCACACTATCTTGTGCATTTGTGCAAACACAGGAATCATGGCAGTCCCCTGGCAGTGGCAATTAAAAAAGCCATGGTAGGTAAAGAGTATAACATGGCTTTTAACATACCCAAGTCTTTTGTGTGTCTGCTTATGTTTGTGTGTTTGCCTGCATTTGTATGCCTGTTTTTTTGTAAGAAAAAAGCGAGAGAGAGAATCAAGACACTCTCAGGAGGTATTTTAAAGTAAATGTGTGGCACTTTGTGTGTACATGTCTGCTCGGCGACAGAGGTTCATAAATAACATAAAAGGAAGGGTTGGTGGGTGAGTGAATGGATGGATGAGTGAGCAAGGGTGGCTGTATAGATGGATGAATAGATGGATGGATGAGTGGATGGATGGGTGAAAGAGGGTGGATTATTGGCTAAAAGGGCGGATGATGGGTGGATAAGTGAAAGATTGGATGGATTGATGAAAGGGAGGGAAGATGGATGAAAGGGTGGATGATGGATGAGTGAAAGGGATTGAGTGAAGGGGTGGATGGTATAAAGGAGTGAAAGGGTTGATGGATAGATGAGCGAAAGGATTGGAGGAGTGAAAGGGTGGATAAAGAGATGGATGAGTGAAAGGATGAATGGATAGGTTTGGAGATGGATGGATGGATAGGTTTGGATATGAAGAGTGGACAGACGGAATGGTGAAAAACGATGGATGAAAGACTGAATAGACAACAGAATGTAAAGGTTCAATGGTGGACATGAGCAGGTAAATGGTAGGATGAAAGGATAGATCGATGGAAGAGACGAGATATCTTCTGGGGTGGGTCATGATGATTTGCTTCATTTGCTTGATGCCATAAGAGCTTTGGTTCGAAGTGGGGGTATTTTCAGTTTCTTCCTATTCGCGTGCTCAAAATATATAGTATTTTGCCAAACAACAGCAATTAACAGTATGGCATTAAGAAGGTGCAACCATTGCAAAAAAAAGGAAATGTTAACATTTCGCATTTCTCTTTCATTTTGTGTAATGAGTTAACCTGCTTTGTTTATATAAACACATTTATCATGTGTTTTGGTGTGTGCTGCAACTATTATAGAAGTCGTTAAGTATCATCATGTCCTGCCCTTAGCCCCGCCCCCTCACTACACCTCTAGCTCATTTTAATGAGTACCTGCACTTATTTTTTCCCATTTAAAGCACTGGTTTAAATTGTACTTCTGTGCATGTCTTACCCCATTGCTGAGAAGTTGAAGTTCAGTAACAAAGGCCGATGCCTCTAGCACCGGAGACGCGTCATACCAGCCGAATCTAGACCAATTAAGCTACATGGCAATGTGGTTCGTTCGGGTGACTGAGTCACAGGTATTAGGGCTGACGTTGCGGAAAAAGGCGCAGTGCTAAAGGAAAGCACTGACTATTCATTCTGTGAAAGTTTATCTTCCATCCAGCTGCTCGGAACCCTGGCATCCAGTAGAATGTCAAACCACCAGCAGCTGAATGAGCGGGCACTTTCCAAATTCATTTTCTTGGGAGAAGAACACCTGTCAAGCAAGGTGGACGCATGGCAGCAGTGTATCTTAAGGGCAGGATGAGAAGTGTGCACGAGTGAAAGAGAGGTGAGGGATGTGTGAATGCAAGCATAGAGGGGCGCCCATGTGAGTGAGTCCATGGTGAGTGAGTACAGGGGGAACGGTGAACCCATGTGGGTGAGAGGTGTACCTGTGCGAATGGAGGGTGAGGACTTGGCGTGAGCGCTGTGTGAGTGCAAGGGGAGAGGGGGGGGCAGTTGAGTTCATGGTGAGTGCAGGGTGAACACATGCGTTTCAGTATCGGACGGGTTCTGATGTTCTGCCTATAGCGCTAAGACACCGTAGGGTAATCGCGCGCTTTATAAAAAAAAATCATTCATTAATATGAGTGCGAGGTGAGCTTGTGAGAGTGGAGAGTGAAGACTTGGCCCATGTCTGCTAGGTGTGAGTAATGATTAAGCAATGTGCCTAGGTGATGCAGGGTGAGAAGTCTGCATGTGTGAATGTGAACGTAGTGACATGTGGAACCTGTAAGTGCAGGGTGAGAGAGCCTGTGCGAGGGCAGGGGTGAGTGTCTGGGTGTAGGACCAGCAGTGTGCCCGTGTGAGTGTAGGGTAAGCGGGGTACCCATGCGGAATTAAGGATGAATGGTGAACCCACATGAATGCTGTGTGAGCCTATGTGCAAGTCTTAGAGTAATGGCAGTGAGAGTGCACAGTGAGGAGTGGGACCATGTGAGTTTAGAGTGAGTAGATGATTGCCTGTGTGAAAGCATGGTGAGAGGTGAGTCTGTGCGAAAGCATGGTGAGAGGTGGGGCCGTGTGAAAGCATGGTGAGAGGTGAGTCCGTGTGAAAGCATGGTGGGAGGTGAGTCCGTGTAAGAGCATGGTGGGAGGTGAGTCCGTGTAAGAGCATGGTGGGAGGTGAGTCCGTGTAAGAGCATGGTGGGAGGTGAGTCCGTGTAAGAGCATGGTGGGAGGTGAGTCCGTGTAAGAGCATGGTGGGAGGTGAGTCCGTGTGAGAGCATGGTGGTGAGAGGTGAGTCTGTGTGTGGTGGTGAGAGGAGTCCGTGTGAGAGCATGGTGGTGAGAGGTGAGTCCGTGTGAGAGCATGGTGGTGAGAGGTGAGTCCGTGGCGGAGCATGGTGAGGCTGTGTGAATGCATGGTGAGAGGTGAGTCCGTGTGAGAGCATGGTGAGAGGTGAGTCCGTGTGAGAGCATAATGGTGAGAGGTGAGTCCGTGGCGGAGCATGGTGAGGCTGTGTGAATGCATGGTGAGAGGTGAGTCCGTGTGAGAGCATGGTGAGAGGTGAGGCCGTGGCGGAGCATGGTGAGGCCGTGTGAAAGCATGGTGAGAGGTGAGGCCGTGTGAGAGCATGGTGAGAGGTGAGTCAGTGTGAGAGCATGGTGGTGAGAGGTGAGTCTGTGTGAGAGCATGGTGGTGAGAGGTGAGGCCGTGTGAGAGGATGGTGGTGAGAGGTGAGGCCGTGTGAGAGCATGGTGGTGAGAGGTGAGGCCGTGTGAGAGCATGGTGGTGAGAGGTGAGGCCGTGTGAGAGCATGGTGGTGAGAGGTGAGGCCGTGTGAGAGCATGGTGAGAGGGGAGTCCGTGTGAGAGCATGGTGAGAGGTGAGTCTGTGTGAGAGCATGGTGGTGAGAGGTGAGGCCGTGTGAGAGGATGGTGGTGAGAGGTGAGGCCGTGTGAGAGCATGGTGGTGAGAGGTGAGGCCGTGTGAGAGCATGGTGGTGAGAGGTGAGGCCGTGTGAGAGCATGGTGGTGAGGCCGTGTGAGAGCATGGTGAGAGGTGAGTCCGTGTGAGAGCATGGTGAGAGGTGAGTCCGTGTGAGAGCATGGTGGTGAGAGGCGAGTCAGTGTCGGAGCATGGTGAGGCCGTATGAATGCATGGTGAGAAGTGAGGCTGTGTGAGTGCATGGTCTTCTGTGTGTGCGCAGTGAGACGTGACCGTGTCGAGGGCGTAGCTTGGTCAGTAAGATCGGAGGAGTGCGAGCTTCATATTTCCCATCATTCACGTGAATTACAATACATTATATGCGAAGCAGGCAGTGCTTAATTTGAGCCGGTGCTAAGCACCGGCACTTAATTGGTTTCTGGTGCTCAGCACTGGCACCTAATTGTCAACACCATACATAAAACAGTCTACCACATGGTGGCGCTGCTCATCTAATTTAGAGATGAGCAGAACAAACGTTGTGTAGGAATACAATATACATTAAAATTGCTAATACCTGCCTCCCCAGCCATTCCTTTAGCTTTGGGGACCTGGAATAATCTGAACTGTCCCATTTACATGCGAGAGAGAAGGTTGGCAGTTGTTTTGGCAGTGATGATGAGCGATGGGTGGTGCAACCTGCAGTGGCCTCCTGGTCAGAGCCCTGGCACTTAATATTTGACAAATTATGCACTGGAAGCAGGCCAGGAGCGGGGCTTAATGAGCAGTAGGAAGAAAGAGGAGTGCGGATTGTGAGGGGTACTTAAAAATGTTTTAAGACCTTTAAAACCGATACAAGTGTTTGTGTTTTTGTCTGTATGTCTATACAAAATCCACAGTGAAATCTGACGGACATGCCACCATACCTGACTTAAAGCACCTGTGCCCAACTATTTACTACCAAATGCATTTATTGCCGCCCCCACCACCTCCCGAAACTACACCCTTGGACCCCGTGTGAGTTCAAGTGTAGAGATGAGACTCTTGTGAGTGCAGTCCGAGAGATGAACCCTTGTGAGGGAGGGTGCGAGGTGCGCTCGAGTGAGGCCCTCGGTGAAGAGAGGGTGTGCCTATGTTAATGCAGGTGTATGTCTTTGTGTGAATAAGGTGGCCTATGTGAGTGCAAGGTGAGAGGTGGGCCCCATGTGAATGCATGGGAAGAGTAAAGCCAGTTTGAGTACAAAGGGAGAGGTGTACTTGTGTGAGTGCATGGTGAAAGGTGAGCCTGTGAGTGCAAGGTGACCGGTCAGTCAATGTAAGTAGAGGGTAAGTGCTGTTTGGGTGCAAAGTGAGTGGTCTCCCATGTGAGTTCAGGGTGAGAGGTGAACATGTGTGAATACAGAGTGAAAGGTATGTCCTGTGAGTGCAGGATAAGAGCTGAGCCCTTGCGAGTGTAGGGGGACAGGGAGGGGTCTGTGTGACTGTTGTGATAGGTGTGCCAATGTGAAAGCTGGGTGAGCGGTGTGACCATGTGAGTGTAGTGTGAGTGCAGGTACAAGTGCCGGGTGAGAGGTAAGCCATGTGAATGCAAGGTTGAGAGTTGTGTCCATTTAAATAACGGGGGAGCAGTGTACCCGTGCAAGTGCAAGGGTAGGGGTGTGCCTGTGTACAAAGAGGGAAGGGGTGAGCCCATGTGAGTGGAGGGTGACATGAGTGCACACTGAGTGGTGTGCCAGGTGAATGCAGGGTGAGAGGAGAGCCCACGAGAATGTCAGGGAAAAGGTATGCCTATGTGAATGCAGGATGTGAGAGAGAGGGGGTGGAGGCCCATGCCACATAACTACTGACATAAATCAGTTCAATTTGTTTTCACTGTATGCGGGTCTATTATTTGGCCATCCTAAAACTGACATGGAGCGAGCCCTCCTACACCTACATTGGACACCCCGCTTTTTAACCATTGTTGAACTTCACAAGGGGGTAGGGTACTCTTTAATTACTATCACTAAAGAACGTGAGCAATTTTGTCTTCTCATTTACACTACTCTCCGTGCACGAGTTAATGCACACATTTCCCCACCCTCTTGCACTAATACTTAATTCGTTCAACGAAGCATTACCTGAAACGGCTAGCTTTTGTATGCTGAATGTCTAAGCCCTTGCACTGCTGCAGTCTGTGCTGCACCTGTTCTGAGGAAAGACCTGCCTTTTACGTCATTTGTACTTGCTCTAAGAGTGAGGGTCATTTACGTCGAAGCGGCGAACCCAAACAAATCGGGCACAATTGTGCATTTCATAACATGATTTTCTAATCCTCTGATGTGGGGCTACCGGGTTAGACGCCTTAAACCAGCAATTCCCGATTCAGCCCTTTCCACGACTGTTGAGGCTTGTGAACCGCTGCCATCTGATAGGAGGCACTCTGAGCTACTTGTAGTGGCTTGTAACGCAAAACAAAAACCCTTAAGTAACATCAAATACATGTGTTTTATAGACCGGTCCCAAGTGGCGCTCATGAAATGTTCCATTACTTTCATGGTGGGCTGAGTAAGCACGGCCTTCCCCAGAAGAACACTTTGGAAATAACGGCGCCAAACTGTCTCCCATAAATTCACCAGGGTTCTAGATTGTGCAAATGGCTCAAATAATCTGGGCATGGAACTAGGCACAGATTCCAGTCACATGGTGTAGTGAGAGGTGTAGTGCTGTGCTTCAGTTTATTTTCTTCTTCGCCTCTTCTAAGAAGCCTGCCGGCCTTATATAGTGCCCCACAATCCACTTGGAAGAGGTAGGCTGAGAAAATATAAAGTGATGCAGATCTCAAAGTCCCAGACCGTGTACATCCGAGCCGACCAGCTGCCCCAACTGTCAGAAAGGTGCCCCCTGGACGGGGGACTGCAGCTCTGGTCCTCCGCAATGAGCAGGAGTTGGCCTGGACATAAGGATCTCCTTGGGGTTATGGTTCTCTTCCTGCCCACTGAAAATTACAAGCTGCCTGGTATGTCCGGATATTTGTGTGTTGTCCAAAAATGGAAAGCTGGTATTTGGCAACAAATGACATTTATTTCCGAAGGATGAAATGCCTGTACTTTGGTACAAAATCAGTGCCTTTCTTGTGGGCGGGGTCTACTGTGCAAAAGTTAAGGGCAGCGAATGAGGGTGAGGG
The DNA here is from genome assembly GCA_963921515.1 of Calotriton arnoldi. NCBI lineage: Eukaryota > Metazoa > Chordata > Amphibia > Caudata > Salamandridae > Calotriton > Calotriton arnoldi. The sequence continues at coordinate 219,728 of CAWUFW010014742.1, forward strand.
TCAGAGGCAGATGCTCAAATGTGGCGGGAAGAACTTGAAAAGTAGGTAAAAAAACAAGTTACTTGCCTTACACTGTGGTTCTCCAGTATTGATATCTTTTATAGATTCACAAGCTTGAATCTTCCCCGTCGTCATGGTGGGAGTCTCACGGTAACAGTAGAAATAGCAGTATTAAAACATCCCTGTAGACCTACATAGAACAGAAAACTCACTTAAGTAACCTTTCACCTTATTTTATAACATCCAAAGTTCAGGCAATCACAGCAGGGACCTCGGAGTTGCCTTCCCCCTACAGAGCCACCATACCTCCGATTTCGTATACAGAACTCTGAGGTAACCGGTAAGCCTAACTGGGGAGGAGGGAGGGTCGCATGTGAATCTATAAAAGATATCAATACTGGAGAACCACAGTGTACAGGTAAGTAACTTGTTTTTCTCCAGTACTGTATCTTTAATAGATTCACATGCTTGAATCCAACTAGTAAGCAGTATAACCATAATAACAGAAAAAGAAAGGTGGCGGGTAGGCAAACTATACCACTATGAAGTAAAATTGGAATATCAGAAAAACCAAGAAGAAAAGAAAAAGAAAATATGTCAACAGTCTGTTATATGCATACAGTTTTACAACCCAACATGGAAGTATAAAATAACCCACCAGTATGTAAAGAAAAAAGAAGGCTAAAACATGCCTACCTTAAGCAAAGAGGCGTCGAAGAAGGCAATATCTGCCGCCTTCCAACCATTGAAGCAGTAATGCTTCGTGAATGTGTGAGCGTTCACCAATGTTGCCGCCCTGCATATGTCAGGAATGGATGCTCCTGCAAACAGGGCAGAGGAAGTCGCCACTTTCCTAGTTGAGTGAGCTTGCGTTTTCATAGGAAGCGGGCGGGCGGCCAGCCTTTTCATGACAAAAGACAATCGTTGAGGTGACCCAACGGGCAATGCTGGCCCTTGTTAAGGCTTGTCCTTTCCTAGGTGCCGAGAAGGAGATCAGTAACTGAGTGGATTTACGGAAGATCTTCGTTCTTTGTAGATAAAATTTCAAACCACGTTTAATATCCAGTGAATGCAATGCCCTCTTCGCTGCGGAGGATGGATTAGGAAAGAACGTTGGTAAGGCAATCGGCTCATTGAGGTGGTAAGATGAAGGCACCTTGCGTATAAACGAAATTTAATTGCTACTGAAACGTGAACCTTGTTGTTGAATGAACCTTGAGACTGAATCCACTGCGCATTGAGCTGCTCCTGCAGCAGTTGCATGGGGATTCGGCAATTGGGGATTAGCGGGATGCAAGAGGACATCATCCCCAGCATGGACTTGTACTCTCTCACAGAAACAAACTTTTTTTATTGAAAGAAGCTTTGTCCTATCCTGAATACGCAATATTTTCTCTTGAGTGGGAAAGGCCTTGCCAAGATCCATGTCGAGATTTGCACCCAGAAAAATCAGCGATTTGGCTGGCATAATGGATGATTTTTCCAGATTGATGCGAAGACCTACAGACTGGAAGAGATCCTGACAGGATCGTGTTGAAATTTCTGCTGCTTGATAAGTCGGAGCTTTTATGAGCCAATCATCCAGGTAGGGAAACACCTGGTGACCTGAACGTCTTAAAAAGGCCGCTATGGGTGCCATGCACTGGGAGCGGATTTCAAACTGAATGGATGCACTTTGAATTGGTAATGGCGCCCTGCCACTTCGAACTTGAGAAATTTTCGATGCCAGGGATAGATGGGAATATGAAAATAGGTGTCGAGGAGATCGAGAGAAGCAAGATAATCCCTTTTTTCAATGAGAAGAATCTCTTGAAGAGAGAGCATCCTGAAAGATTGTTTTTTGATGAACTTGTTCAGCATTCTGAGGTTCATGACCTGTCTCCATTTTCCCGTTTTCTTTTTGATGAGGAAGAAGTGAGAATAAAACCCCCGATTTTGTTGGCTGAGGGGTACATCCTCTATGGCCTTCTTGAGAAGAAGTAATTGTATCTCTCTTCTGAGATCCAGAAGGTGACGGAGCGGAACTTTCAGCGATTGAACATTTGGAGGATGCTGAACGAATTCCAGGGTGTGACCATGTTGGAAGATGTCTAGAACCCATTTGTCTGAAGAAATGGAGCTCCATTTCCGAAAGAATTTGGAGAAGATTGGATTGTGGCGTGGGACTATGGGTGGCAGGGGCCTGTTTAACTTCATTGCCTCCTATTGGAGACTTGGGATTTTCCAGCAGATTGCTGCCTCTTGCGTCCTGCTGGTCTAGAATAAGACTGAGCAGCTTTGGATTGAAAAGACCAGTTGTAAGGCTGGTAGGTATTCTGCGGATATGGTTGGTACCGTTGTTGGAATTGCAGCCGGGATAAGAATTGCCCCCCGCACTCTACCCCGAAAGGACTGAAAACGGCACTGCTGGCGACTGCATAAGGCCTTGGCATGTCCATGTCCACTTTTATGGATTGTAGCACCTCATCTATGTGCTTACCAAACAAGCACTCTCCATCAAATGGCATGTCAAGAACTTTGGCTTGAACTTCCGGACGAAAGGTGGTCTCCCTTAGCCATCCCTGGTGACAAAGAACCGCCGGTCCTGCCTTCTTGCGAAATGCATTAGAGGAAACATCCATGGTGATTTCAATGAGCTCCGAAGATGCTTTTTCTCCTTCCAACAAAATGTCCTTAGCCTCTTTCTTTTTCTCATCCAGAAGATACTCCAACAGAGTAAAGATGTCTGACCACATCTGCCGGTCATATCTCCCTAAAAAGGCCATGGCATTGGAGGCTCTAATGGATGTGGCCGCCAACACAGAGAACCTCTTACCAATATTGTCGAGGCGGCGCCCCTGCTTGACCGGTGGAGCTGTACATGGAGATGCTGGATTCCTGGCTGGTCTTTGCGCTGCCTGCATGATGACAGAATCCGGCCTCGGATAACCAATGAGGCATGTGGGTGAGTTGTAAGGAGCCTTGTATTTTTTACCTAGTTATGGAATTGCCGCTGGAACGGAAGCAGGTGTTTTCATTAGTTTCAGTCCTTCTTGCCATAAAAAACAACTTTAGGGATTGCCCTTATGGAACGTTGGGTGCCTGACTTAAAATCATATAAGAAACATTCAGTTTGTTTAGCCGGCATCGGCAAGTCGAAACGTTTGAAGGCACTCTCCAAAAGATCATAAAATCCCCCAATGTCTGCAGGAGAGGAATCCACAGGAGGAGGGATAGGAGATGGGGGCTACATAGTCATCTCATTCATCTTGGGCGTCTGTGTCCGTATATATTTCTCCTTCCTCTGTCTGCTGTTGATCAGCATCCTGGTTGTCCTCCGTGATGACTATAGGAGGAGGTAGAACTTTTTCCCTGGTGGATTTGGGAGTGCGTTGGTCAGGGAGAACACTAGGAACCTCTTGCGGAGATAAAGATCTCTCAGGAGCATTTGCATCTGGGAAACGTCTGTAATAATAGTCAATCATATGACTGAGATCCGATACCAGAGAAACTGGAATGTTCACTGATGGTTCCTTAAAATAATGACACTCCTCCTACCTATCATCATATGGGTAACGCTCCTGGAAGGAATTTGGCCGCTGCATGGAAGAAATCTCTCTCTCCACAAAAGAATATTCCCCTGCAAGGTAAGAAGATGGATCATTGTCCTCATCAGAATCTTGGTACTTGAACCTTAGTTGTGATGGATGTATGCAGGGCCAAACAAACCTTCATCCTCTGACTCTTGGAAGTCCAAAAGGCGAGCAGAGAACAAAGGGAAAATCTTGGAGAAATCCTGAATTTGCTTGGGCGGAAGGAGGCTAATATTTCCCTACGTCGACAGTGCCGTCGCCGATGTAATCGCCTGCGACAGTCAACGGTGCGTGGGCGGCCTTCGTCTGCTAAGCCGTCATCATCGGAATCGTCGACGGACCGGTGGTCCACGGTGAAATTCTCATCAACGGAGAAGGCCTCGTCGACAGTGCTGTTGTAGATGCCATCTGCAGTGATCCCGCCGACGTTGCTGCTGTCGACGTCTTGACCGTCGTCTTAGTAGCCAACGCCCACAAGGCCGTCAACGGTGCAGAAACCTCAGATTTGCTTGAGGAGCCTGTGATCTTCAACGATGAGGCTGCCGACGGGAGAGAAGACTGGTCACTGACAGGGGTCAGAGAAGCAGAAGCTGGAGCTGAAGAAGACTTTGACGCTTCTGTCTGAGGTTTTTTGTGGTGTTTCACCTCAGTTTTGTCCTGGGACTTGGATCTCTTAGAGTCCCCATGATGGGAAGAGGAACTGTCTTCCTTTCTTTTTCTTGAGAAAGAATGGGCCTTTTCCTCAGGTTCAGACTCCGAGTCTGAAACAGTCTTCCTCTCCTGGAGCCAGAGAAGTAGCCTACCCTCACTGTCCCTGAGGGTTTTAGCTGAAAAAGTTCGACAATATTTGCGTTCCCTGGGTTTGTGGTCAGGGTAAAGGCAATATAGGCACTGTTTGTGGGGGTCTTCAGAGAGAAGTCTACACTTCCCACAGGTTTTAAAGGGCCTAAACTGCCCTTTTTTAGGCTCTGGCATCTCAATAAGAAGGTAAGGCAAAATTATATAGTCCACAAATACCTTGAAACTAGCAGAAGCTGGGACTGCAGGTCAAAAGTCGAAGATAGAATACTGTAACTGAGCAGAGCTCAGAGAGACTCCCTATCACACGATGTGCGGTAAGAAATCTGGGGTATGGTGGCTCTGTAGGGGAAGGGAACTCTGAGGTCTCTGCTGTGATTGGCTGAACTTTGGATGTTATAAAATAAGGTTGAAAGGTTACTTAAGTGAGTTTTCTGTTCTATGGCGGTCTATGGCGATGTTTTAATACTGCTATTTCTACTGTTACTGTGGGACTCCCACCATGACGACGGGGAAGATTCAAGCATGTGAATCTTTAAAAAATACAATAGTGGGACCTGTGGAGGGGATAACGATTGCATTTGGTGGGGATTAGGGTGGAGGGGGCTAGAATAAGGAGAGGAGTACATAGGTAAAAAGCAAACTACACTTTATTAGCAATACTGCCTCATCGTTGTGCACTTTTTTGTGGTGTTGGTGTTTTATCTCCACAATCTTGATTGGTCTGGCCTAAAATGGGTATAAAACTAATGACTGGGAGTGGGCCGCAGAGCTTTCACAGATGCCTCCATGGAATCCGAGCTTGCGGGTCCTACAGAAGGAGGCATTTGCCTTAGAAGGCTCAAAATGTTCAGAGACTACATGATAAAATATTGGTCACTACTCAGACCTGTAACTTTTGTGCTGTAGCAATACGAGCTCCTAACTCCAATGTCCTTCACGTAGCCACAGATGGAGAAGGGAGATGGGTCGCAGCATTATACGTGTATCCCAATCAAAGATTTGAGGTGTTCTTTACATGACCCCAACAATGATGGCAGTAACGATTGGTCATATTGTAGTTGCATTTATATAGCGCTTACTACCCCTGAAGAGACATCGAAGCACTTTATGCCGGGCAGCATGCTGCTCCGGAATCCAAGATTAATGGTTAGTCTAGTCCAGTGTTATTGGTTACTGTTAGTTATTGGGATTAGGCTTGTGGGCTCAAAGTGCACCATTCCATGCAGTCATTTCAGTTCCTTTATGGTGGACTAAACAGTGATTAGTTGCAATCGTTTAGGGGGGGTGAGCTCATGCACATGGTTGGTGGGATTAATAGGTGAGGTAAAGGAGATTAGGTATTATGTTGCATCAGTGTGACTTTCAGAGGAAGGAGGAGAGATTGTGATCTTGTAAATGAGTTGCGGAAAAATTGCAGAAACACAATAATAGTGAATAAGCAAACATGCATGAGTCGGAGGAGGTTGTGGTGAGAGAGGAGGCATGCAGAGGATGGAAGGGAAGGAGAGGGACATTTGAAAGAGAAGAAAAAAGGAGAGGTGGCAAACAGAATTTTTAATGAAATGTTAGTTTTTAATGCCGGTTTTAAGGAATGTAGAGAATATGCCTGAGACAGCATGCAGTTTGAGAATGCACGAATGTAGAAAGGAACAGCATTATTTACTTGTGAAGATTGTGCTAGATTAGGAAGTGTTGATAGGTACTAGAATCGGGTAAATCATCTCTCTGCTTCTAGGCTACTGCTAGACCATCAATCCAGGTAGGTCAGTTGATCAGCTCAAGGGTTAAAAGTGAAAAATAATAGGTGGACTCACATGTTGAGAAATAACGAGCTTTAGGCTGCACTCAGAGGACGCAGTCACTTCAAGATTATAACCGTGTGATATAAATGGGAAATTATGTGCACATTTAAAAGGAGATTCTGCAAATGCTGGAGTTGTTTTGCTGGTGTTCATCCGCCGGTTTGGCTCACAGTATTAATTGCAAAGCAGGGTGGGGTCCATTTGTATGCCTCTGGTTTGCATTGGCACCAGATCGGGGGTGAGGACAGCTTATCTGACAGGGAAGTGTATTATCTGCATTCCAGTGGCTGGAGGGCCGAAGATACAAACACTGGTGTGAAGGTGAGGATGGGGACGGGGCTCCCTTTACAAATTCAACGAACACATTTGTTAGCAAATGGCTCCAGACAGATCACATTTTTCCACTCAAAACTGACCCTTTTTGGGAGCGTGGCCAGGGAGGAGACCAGCCAAGACGTGTCTCACCTGGGCTCCGCAAACTGAGCCTCACACAGCAGCCAAATTGCAACCTAACCAGCAAATGGACACATGCCGACCCCACAGTCCTGAATGCAGGAGGAATGATGGTGCTGACTCACTGACAGAGGCTTTGGCTGAAGTTGAGCCTATGCCGGGAGCCGCAAGGCCGAGTAATTAAGGTCACCACTGCTTTCCCGGAGCGGCATTAGAGCTATCGGCCTTATCCCTTGGAGATGCCGCAATGAGTCTAGCATCACCTAGAGGCTGACCAGACCCCCCTCACCCCTGATACACCCGTAAGTAGGAAACTGGTAAGGCACCGAATGTTGAAGAGCGGCGAATGGGGTGGATGTGCTGCATGTAATGCTCTGTGATGTGCTGTACTAGGAGCTTCCCAAGGTGCAAGAACTTACTAGCATGATGCCATCTGATATTTGGTGCGGCGGTTTCAGTGCCCAACCGGATACTTCCAAAGAATGTACATCCAACAAAAGCAGATGACACATGACAAATGAATTGGTGCTTCTGAAGCGCATTATCAGAGGTCGAACTATGTGAAATATTTGCTTCAGGGTTTGTGAAGGTGGGAGAAGCCCGAAGGTTCGGAGTTTATTCTTGATCTCCAGTTTTACTCCAGCAAGTATTACCTCTGTATTTTCTCTTCCTGCTAGTAGAATAACCTATACTTACCACTGATCATGTGGTTGTAGATAGAGCTGGAAGTCTCCAGTACATTGGTACCCCAATCCTTCTAGATGCTGGACATTTTACTAATCTCGATTTTCTATCTTTTATGAAAAATTCCTTTTGGTGAATAATCACCATCTCAATAGTCTGGAGCTCCATGAAAGAGGTGATCCAATAGTTTGTTATTAGCTATGCCAGTCAGATTTGGAAGGCTATTCAGAATTAAGAAGATCAGATGTTCCCCTAGTCGTACAGTTGCTACACGTTAATCATACTAAAACTTGGAGGTTCTTATGCAGAAGCAAACATGAGCAGCTCCACATCATTCAAACAAAGATATCATCAACTTCTAAGAAAGCAATAGCAGAATACTGCAAAGTCAGTTAAATAACGTAATTCAAAGGTAGACAATCCAATGGTCTTATCCTTAAAAGGTACAGGATGAATCCATGCCATCTGGTACACCGTATTTCAGACCACTTTGGCCTGATGGGAATCTAGTTCAGTAGTCCAATTTATTCCAATTAAAATGACGTGGGACTACAACTACAAGATTGCACGGAGTTGCTAAATTCACCCAACCAATAAGAGTTATGCAGAAATAAGGCAGCAGGGGAAGATGGCATGCCCTGTGAATTTTCCAATAGGTAGCAAATCGCCATGTTTACTGCTTGTTACATGGGAAGCTGAGGCAAACTGTAGCTTTCCATCCATCATTGAAACTGTCTAATGTATTTGAGCTACAGAAAATCAATGAAAGACCCTAGACTCGGTGTCTCTTTCCAACCATTATAGCTGCTGAACTCCTGTAGCAAAAACATTTTCTAAAAATGTTTGTTACTTGGTGGATCTATGGCGAGCCCACCACCCCACTATGCACGTACTTCTCTGCATCACATCAGACATACACTCGCCTAGACTATTAATTAGGCATGGCACAGCTCATCCCCAGGTGCGAAAGGTTGACATATGGGTCGACCGGACGGCGTTGTACTGGCTTTTCGGAATTACCCATTTGATTTTTATTCGCTGTATATGTTTGGATTCTGAGCTTAAGTATTATCGGCTGCCGGAGTCAAGCTTTCTATGACAGTTCTCGATACACGTGGCCCTACGTCTTTATATCTTATTCATTGTAATGCCGGTTAGTCCAGACCCTACTGCAGCTTACTGCAACTTACTGAACGTGACCCGGGGTGACCTCCTCTAATAATAATCTCTGATCGTGTCACTTTTTAAGACTAAATCCATGGTTGCCTTGACTTGGGGATTCTGGGCGAGTCAATTGATAAAAATTGACGACTGCAATCAAGGTAGTCATCCAAGTCTTCTACCACTTCCTGGCCTCCATGGACCATTAGTGGCAAATCATTTCCTGCGTTCTGGGATTTCCATTATCCCCTTGAGCCACATCGTTCCGGAAATAGAGCTTTTACATTGTACAGAGCCCGCTGCACTACATATAATGGTTTTTAGTGCACAAGTTACAGATGGCTTCTGACCACTGAACAAATGATGAATTCAGCGCTCTGATGAAGGATGGTTTAAGTACATGGTACTTCCGAAACGCGCGTCGGCGCACTTGTGTTTTTGCACGTTGTATGTAATTTTGTTTGTAGGTTTATTGAAGTCTAATGTAATATTGTTATGTTTTCACACTATATGGTTGTTTTTTTGTTTATTTTTGGAGACTTGTACAGATCATGTATGGTTCTTCATTAAGTTTTTGGGGCTCTGTCTCAAGCTATGTACAATGTTGATGATTGTTTTTATCTATATGTATAATGTCTGAACATGTACCTGTGACATTAGAGAAAAAATGATCTATATGTTTTGATAATAAATTAACTAAACTACAAGTCTGTGGGGCACGTTATTCTGGACATATTGCCGAATTTCAAAGTACTGAGTTGGGGGGGGGGGGGGGGTGTTTTTGTTTATTACTGTATTTTCCCTGGTTTCTTCCCCTCTTAAGCACCACGTTCGGGGGCCCTCTTATGTGTTTTACAGTTAGCCTCAATCACAGTCATACCCAAACAAGGCAAAGACCCCATTGTCTGCTCCTCGTACAGCCCTATCTGATTACTCAACGTCAATGCTAAGACCTTTACGGGCATCTTGGCTCAGCGCATTAGCTGTGTTTGTTTGCTGGCAGAGAACTTTGAGATAGATTGGCTGGGAGGGCAAATTGACACAAATTACATGCTTATGACAAAGCTCCTGGCTAGCAGAATTTGCCAACCAAGAGGACTTCTGGAACTTAGTGGTTTCTCTTGGGTGATTTGTTGGAGTTTGTCCACATGAAGTTCTTGGAGCCCTCGCAAAAGAGTTTGAGTTCCATTAACCTCAGTTTTCCAGGTACTTGAAGAATCGGCATGCTGTAGAGCAGTACAGCACAGAATCAGTGGTCCTTCTTGATTTAGCCCCCTGGAGGCCAAATTGGAGATTTCCACCTAGGTAAACTGGGTATCTCACAGGTTTATCGCTTGTTAATGGTGAAAACACTAGTCCAATTTATGGGTTTGCGATCCCGCAGGGAAAGCACCCTGGGCAATTCAAAGAGGAGGAGGAGGAATGAAGAGTGGCTAAGGAGACGCATCAGAAAATACCGTTTTCGACCCAGCTTTATCTTATCCAAGGTAGGTGCCACTCTGTGGTGTGTCGGAGATGTCACTCAGCCATGGGAGAGTTCTATCACGTGGTCTGGGCCTGCCAAACAAGTTAAAGATAATGGCACTAAGTTAATATTACATACACTTTCTAAAGTTCTGAAGTGCCCTTTCCCATAAGGTAGATCTCTTCTGGATCATGGAGGGTTAGGAGGTCTCCTGTGGGTGGTAGTACTCTTTAGGCCTGGGATTTCTTTTGGCCAAGTGCAACACTGCAAGCTATTGGAGTTCTGCTAATCCAACGCCCTTCAAATTGGTTAACAGGTATGGACCACTTCTCTCAGATTGGGAAAGACATTCTGGCAAGAGAATGCCCTATGGGCTTCTGTGAGGAATCAACACTTGCTATTTTCCCTAATAGGATACATTTTCTTTTTGACTCGTCAGACTTTCACTGCCACCACAACCTCCAGGGGGCAACGCGGCTGGAGCCGCGCATCATTTTCGCGCCAGCCGGCGCTTAAAGCTTCACTCGGGCTCCCGCAGCGCGGGACGCGCGCGGGCGAAGCCCGGGCCAAGGGCGGGCCCGTCCACGCCCGTCGAAGCCCAGAGGAGGCTGGGCTTACCCTCTTCCATTCGATGAGCGAAGTATAAGGCTTTCTCAAGGTATTGTTTGCTTTAGTCCCTTTTCCGCCTTCTTTCATTGGTGTTTTTGTTTTAACTTCACTGTTGAACCCCGTCCACTATACTTGGTAGCCCTATATTGGAGAATTGAACTGAACTGAAATGAGTAAAAGGAAGCCTGCCAAGGAAAAGCAGGGGGCGGGACATGTTGGGACGCTTGATGCATTTTTGACGAGGGCTGAATCTGTACTTGCCCATGAAATAGAATTAACAGAGCGGAGGCTCTCTTTGGACTCTTTAATTGCCCAAAAACGTTCTTCCCTGGGTGGGACACCCTTAATCATTGATCGTATAACCTCTGAGGAACCTACAGGAGAACCAAGCCACACTATAGCTGCAGCGACGAATAAGACTTTATCCCCAGACGTTATAACTGTAACACTTGAACAACCGACTGAAAGTAGTGCCGCTGATCAAAGGTCTAGGAAAAGGAAGGGCGGTGGCCCATTGAGACAAAAACGCTGAAAAGAGCTTGTACTGAAAAGCGGACTGGGGTGAGAACTCTGATTCAACTTTGCCTACTCATCCAAGATCTACCAGATCTACTAGATCAACAAAGCAGAAGGATGTAACTATTATCGAAACGGATTTGGTGAATGATTTTGATTTGCTAAAAAGTATTGAGAGTATGATTATTGTGCTTTTAAACCCTATCGTTGATAGACTAACTCAGATAGAGGAGAAATTGTCTACCTTGGAGGCAACTTACCAATTAAGTCCGGGCCCTCAAAATATTGCTGAACCGATAGAAGATCTGAGGTCTACCTTACAGTCAGATGGATTATCATCGTTAGGCCCTTCACTGGCACCAGAAGATGTACGCCAAGAAATAGGAAGTTATGAAGCTAGGCAAGGAAAAGGGTCTAATTTATTGGGTGTCGCATTCCAGCGCCTAAATCATTTGAGTACATATAATAATAACCCCCACCCCCCCAACCCACTCAGGTATAGTAAGAACTGGCATTCCCAGACTCAATCTTGAGTCAAAGGGACCTAATAGGCCTCGAAACACTGGTTCGGATATTAATCGGCCTATTTCCACCTCCCAGATAGAGGTGGGAGCTGTGGTGTCTAGTTCTGGGAGGGGGGCCTCTGATTGCCAGGCAGTATCTGAGAAATCTAAGGAGAGGTTAGATCTTCCCCCAGCTGCTTGCCCACATGTCATAATTTTAGCAAATGTTCCAGAATTGAAGTCGAACGCTGTAGAATCTACGGAACGGCTAATTCATAAGTGTCAACACTGGTTATCCAACTGTATAGGCGAAAACCTTAATGTCCAAAAACACATTATTATGGCTAGAAGGATTAACTGGCTAGGAAGAACTCCTAAGTCTATCAAAGGTGATTGCATTGTACTAAACTTTGACAATCATCATGTAGTGGGCGAGATATTACCTATACTGCCGTCTACTCCGTCATTCTATTCTGAAATTTATGCTCTCCCACTTGGGTTCTTTTATAAGCCTTATGGCACTTCACATTTCCTGAGGCCCACAGCTCCTAACCCCCAGAATCCATTTTATTATCGGTTTAATCAGTCTGTTCCTTCTTTGGTTTCACCTTTACCTCTCACTAATAGATTTGCCGCATTGGAAGGCATGCCGACATGTGATTGACTGGATGAACCGAGTATTTTGATTAAGGGTGATGGCAATGAACAGAATATTAAGGCTCATGGTGATGGTAATGAAGAGAGTATTACACTTGATGGGGATGGTGATGAACAGAGTACTATGGTCAATGGTGATGGTGAAAATCAAACATTAGATGATTCACCAATGACTATTTCCTCAGCTGTAATTTCGCAAAAAGAAACAAATTTAGAGAGCGGAAGTCTGAATCTGCCCCTAACATCGATGCAACAAGAGAATATCTTAGGGGCCGCTGTGGTAATGACATGGAATATTGCTGGTTATAACCAGAAAAGAACAAATCCTGAGTGGTTAGCCTTACTAACATTTAAAGACATAATATGTTTGCAGGAGACATGGGAAGTTGAACCAATACATACAAGCATTGGCATAGCCAATAGGTCTCGCCTTTGGGACCTTATAAGTGTTTAGCCATGCAACAATTGTGCTGCATAACTGACACCTGGTTAAACACATATACGGTCCCAAAGGCGAGACCTATTAGCCAATAGGTCTCGCCTTTGGGGCCTTATAAGTGTTTAGGCAGAGCTATTGGTTTTGCCAATGTTTTTAAGAGCAGTGTGGCTGCTGTGCAGCATATTGAAAAGTTATAATAAAAAAAAATGCTTATAAGCATTTTTGTTACTTTATATATAACTAAGACGACATTATGTACAACTGAATGACCCAATTAAAAAGAATAAACATAAGAAAGGTCTTGTCGTTTATTTTGTCGTTGCAATGTTGGCAACTTCTTCCTGCCTATTCTAATGTTGAGGTGGTGCTTAGTGATGCTGAGGTGGTGTTGAGTGATGTTGAGGTGGTGCTTAGTGATGTTGAGGTGGTGCTTAGTGATGCTGTGGTGGTGCTGAGTGGTGTTGAGGTGGTGCTTAGTGATGTTGAGGTGGTGCTTGGTGATGTTGAGGTGGTGCTTAGTGATGCTGTGGTGGTGTTGCGTGATGTTGAGGTGGTGCTTAGTGATGCTGTGGTGGTGCTGAGTGGTGTTGAGGTGGTGCTTAGTGATGCTGAGGTGGTGCTGTGGTGGTGCTGAGTGATGCTGTGGTGGTGCTGAGTGATGCTGTGGTGGTGCTGAGTGATGCTGTGGTGGTGCTGAGTGATGCTGGGGTGGTGCTGAGTGATGCTGGGGTGGTGCTGTGGTGGTGCTGAGGGGTGGTGTGGTGGTGGTGTGGTGATGCTGAGTGATGTGGTGGTGCTGAGTGGTGCTGTGGTGGTGCTGTGATGCTGTGGTGGTGCTGTGATGCTGTGGTGGTGCTGTGATGCTGTGGTGGTGCTGTGATGCTGTGGTGGTGCTGAGTGATGCTGTGGTGGTGCTTAGTGGTGCTGAGTGGTGGTGTGGTGGTGCTGAGTGGTGGTGCTGAGTGGTGGTGTGGTGCTGAGTGGGGCTGTGGTGATGCTGAGTGATGCTGTGGTGATGCTGAGTGGTGCTGTGGTGATGCTGAGTGGTGCTGTGGTGGTGCAGAGTGGTGCTGTGGTGGTGCAGAGTGGTGCTGTGGTGGTGCAGAGTGGTGCTGTGGTGGTGCAGAGTGGTGCTGTGGTGGTGCAGAGTGGTGCTGTGGTGGTGCAGAGTGGTGCAGAGTGGTGCTGTGGTGGTGCAGAGTGGTGCTGTGGTGGTGCAGAGTGGTGCTGTGGTGGTGCTGAGTGGGGCTGTGGTGGTGCTGAGTGGGGCTGTGGTGGGGCTGTGGTGGTGCTGAGTGGGGCTGTGGTGGGGCTGTGGTGGTGCTGTAGTGGGGCTGTGGTGGTGCTGAGTGGGGCTGTGGTGGTGCTGAGTGGGGCTGTGGTGGTGCTGAGTGGGGCTGTGGTGGTGCTGAGTGGGGCTGTGGTGGTGCTGAGTGGGGCTGTGGTGGTGCTGAGTGGGGCTGTGGTGGTGCTGAGTGGGGCTGTGGTGGTGCTGAGTGGGGCTGTGGTGGTGCTGAGTGGGGCTGTGGTGGTGCTGAGTGGGGCTGTGGTGGTGCTGAGTGGGGCTGTGGTGGTGCTGAGTGGGGCTGTGGTGGTGCTGAGTGGGGCTGTGGTGGTGCTGAGTGGGGCTGTGGTGGTGCTGAGTGGGGCTGTGGTGGTGCTGAGTGGGGCTGTGGTGGTGCTGAGTGGGGCTGTGGTGGTGCTGAGTGGGGCTGTGGTGGTGCTGAGTGGGGCTGTGGTGGTGCTGAGTGGGGCTGCGGTGGTGCTGAGTGGGGCTGCGGTGGTGCTGAGTGGGGCTGCGGTGGTGCTGAGTGGGGCTGCGGTGGTGCTGAGTGGGGCTGCGGTGGTGCTGAGTGGGGCTGCGGTGGTGCTGAGTGGGGCTGCGGTGGTGCTGAGTGGGGCTGCGGTGGTGCTGAGTGGGGCTGCGGTGGTGCTGAGTGGGGCTGCGGTGGTGCTGAGTGGGGCTGCGGTGGTGCTGAGTGGGGCTGCGGTGGTGCTGAGTGGGGCTGCGGTGGTGCTGAGTGGGGCTGCGGTGGTGCTGAGTGGGGCTGAGTGGGGCTGCGGTGGTGCTGAGTGGGGCTGCGGTGGTGCTGAGTGGGGCTGCGGTGGTGCTGAGTGGGGCTGCGGTGGTGCTGAGTGGGGCTGCGGTGGTGCTGAGTGGGGCTGCGGTGGTGCTGAGTGGGGCTGCGGTGGTGCTGAGTGGGGCTGCGGTGGTGCTGAGTGGGGCTGCGGTGGTGCTGAGTGGGGCTGCGGTGGTGCTGAGTGGGGCTGCGGTGGTGCTGAGTGGGGCTGCGGTGGTGCTGAGTGGGGCTGCGGTGGTGCTGAGTGGGGCTGCGGTGGTGCTGAGTGGGGCTGCGGTGGTGCTGAGTGGGGCTGCGGTGGTGCGGAGTGGGGCTGCGGTGGTGCTGTGGTGGGGCTGCGGTGGTGCTGTGGTGGGGCTGCGGTGGTGCTGTGGTGGGGCTGCGGTGGTGCTGTGGTGGGGCTGAGTGATGCTGCGGTGGTGCTGAGTGATGCTGCGGTGGTGCTGAGTGATGCTGCGGTGGTGCTGAGTGATGCTGCGGTGGTGCTGAGTGATGCTGCGGTGGTGCTGAGTGGGGCTGCGGTGGTGCTGAGTGGGGCTGCGGTGGTGCTGAGTGGGGCTGCGGTGGTGCTGAGTGGGGCTGCGGTGGTGCTGAGTGGGGCTGCGGTGGTGCTGAGTGGGGCTGCGGTGGTGCTGAGTGGGGCTGCGGTGGTGCTGAGTGGGGCTGCGGTGGTGCTGAGTGGGGCTGCGGTGGTGCTGAGTGGGGCTGCGGTGGTGCTGAGTGGGGCTGCGGTGGTGCTGAGTGGGGCTGCGGTGGTGCTGAGTGGGGCTGCGGTGGTGCTGAGTGGGGCTGCGGTGGTGCTGAGTGGGGCTGCGGTGGTGCTGAGTGGGGCTGCGGTGGTGCTGAGTGGGGCTGCGGTGGTGCTGAGTGGGGCTGCGGTGGTGCTGAGTGGGGCTGCGGTGGTGCTGAGTGGGGCTGCGGTGGTGCTGAGTGGGGCTGCGGTGGTGCTGAGTGGGGCTGCGGTGGTGCTGCGGTGGGGCTGCGGTGGTGCTGCGGTGGGGCTGCGGTGGTGCTGAGTGATGCTGCGGTGGTGCTGAGTGATGCTGCGGTGGTGCTGAGTGGGGCTGCGGTGGTGCTGAGTGGGGCTGCGGTGGTGCTGAGTGGGGCTGCGGTGGTGCTGAGTGGGGCTGCGGTGGTGCTGAGTGGGGCTGCGGTGGTGCTGAGTGGGGCTGCGGTGGTGCTGAGTGGGGCTGCGGTGGTGCTGAGTGGGGCTGCGGTGGTGCTGAGTGGGGCTGCGGTGGTGCTGAGTGGGGCTGCGGTGGTGCTGAGTGGGGCTGCGGTGGTGCTGAGTGGGGCTGCGGTGGTGCTGAGTGGGGCTGCGGTGGTGCTGAGTGGGGCTGCGGTGGTGCTGAGTGGGGCTGCGGTGGTGCTGAGTGGGGCTGCGGTGGTGCTGAGTGGGGCTGCGGTGGTGCTGAGTGGGGCTGCGGTGGTGCTGAGTGGGGCTGCGGTGGTGCTGAGTGGGGCTGCGGTGGTGCTGAGTGGGGCTGCGGTGCTGTGGTGGGGCTGCGGTGCTGTGGTGGTGCTGAGTGATGCTGTGGTGGTGCTGAGTGATGCTGTGGTGGTGCTGAGTGATGCTGTGGTGGTGCTGAGTGATGCTGCGGTGGTGCTGAGTGGGGCTGCGGTGGTGCTGAGTGGGGCTGCGGTGGTGCTGAGTGGGGCTGCGGTGGTGCTGAGTGGGGCTGCGGTGGTGCTGAGTGGGGCTGCGGTGGTGCTGAGTGGGGCTGCGGTGGTGCTGAGTGGGGCTGCGGTGGTGCTGAGTGGGGCTGCGGTGGTGCTGAGTGGGGCTGCGGTGGTGCTGAGTGGGGCTGCGGTGGTGCTGAGTGGGGCTGCGGTGGTGCTGAGTGGGGCTGCGGTGGTGCTGAGTGGGGCTGCGGTGGTGCTGAGTGGGGCTGAGGTGGTGCTGAGTGGGGCTGCGGTGGTGCTGAGTGGGGCTGCGGTGGTGCTGCGGTGGGGCTGCGGTGGTGCTGCGGTGGTGCTGAGTGATGCTGCGGTGGGGCTGAGTGATGCTGCGGTGGTGCTGAGTGATGCTGCGGTGGTGCTGAGTGATGCTGCGGTGGTGCTGAGTGATGCTGCGGTGGTGCTGAGAGATGCTGCGGTGGTGCTGAGAGATGCTGCGGTGGTGCTGAGAGATGCTGAGAGATGCTGAGAGATGCTGAGAGATGCTGAGTGATGCTGAGTGGTGTTGTGGTGGTGCTGAGTGATGCTGTGGTGTTGCCGAGTGAGAGATAGAGTGAAGATATAATGCCCAATTAGAGAGGGTGGTGAGAGAGAAAGAGAGAGAGAGAAAGGGTGTACATAGAATAAAGAGTGGAGCGGGATAGAGAGAGAGAAAGAAGGGGAGAGAGAGTGAATGAAGGAGTTTGAAAGAGAAACCGATAAAGGGGTGAGAGAGAATGAAAGGCTAAAAAAGATAGAGAGGGGAGAGTTAATTAAGTAGAGAGAGAATTAGAGAGGGGGAGAGAGAGAGAAGGAGAGAGACAATAAGAGTGGGGGTGTGGAGTTTAAATAGAGTGAAGAAGTGACGCGGAAAAAGTAACCTTAAATATAGCTTTGTGCGAATAAATATAAAAAAAAAAACAGTGAGAGACAGAAATACTGGTAATTAGGCTGTGACTCCCAATATAAAACAAATAGCGATATAAGGTGAAATCAACCCACTGAAGCAATATTTCTAACTAGACAAAAAAAGCTTGCATTTCAATGCTAATCGCTGTTATTTTTCATGTGACTGTAGTCCAGGGCCCTCAGTTGGTAATGTGAGTTGCTGCTGCGATTGAAACATCAGAGTCCAGAGAGTTAATGAGCCATGACGAGGAAATGAGGAAGAGATAGGAAACAACAGATGGCAGCTGCGCGTGCACGCCATCGTGAACTCAAGCTGGTCGCCAGCCGAAAGCCAGTGTTTGCACTTCCAAAACCCGCTTACTAAAACTCTCGGCCAGACCAGCGCAAGCGCTGGTGCAGGCCGAGACCTAATAAATGGGTATAGATCATTTCATACCCCTGCTATTCCATCGCCAGCTGGGCGTGCTAAAGGTGGATTATTGACTTTACTTTCTAATGCCCTGCCACTCAAAGTAAAGTTCTGTTTAAATACATCACCAAACTATCATGTCATTCTACTAGAGTATTGTGTAGACCAACATTGGCTCCTTATTAATTTTTATAACAACAACTTTGGAACCAATTTACCAGCAGTATTAGTCTCTATTGTAAGAGATATTGAACTTGTGCAAAATAAATGCACTAAGCTCTGTAATATAATCTGGCTTGGGGACTTTAACGCTCACCCCTGTGATAAGATGGACTCTCTAGCCTGTGGAATTCTGGATGATGATGGAGAAAGTTTATCCCATTTTAGCCACTCAGAGTATGGTAATGCTCTAAATAGACTGCTAATGATAAATAATTTGGTACTTCTTAATGTGACTGATAATTGAACTGATCAGTTAGGATATACTTTTTTAATCACTCTTTTTCCTCTACCCTTGATTATGTTTTGGTCTCAGACCCTATAAAAGGCCTATTCTCCGACTTTGAGATAAACCTCTATGCTTTTAGTGACCATGCTGCTATAACCTTCCTTATTCCCTCCTTAATGAGAAATGAAACTAGTTTTAAACTAAATGTAACACCAGTTATTGCAAGGACAAATGGAATTGCTCTTATGTGGGAGAAAGTAGATACTAGGAGGTTTCTAATAAATTTAGTCTCCAGTAAATCTGAGGAGATAATGACATGCTTAGATCCTACTCGTAATGATGACATGGTAACAGCTTTTGAGTCAATTTTATTGGAGGTAAAAAATAACTTCACTCATACTATACGCAATGCCCAGCGTAAGAATTTTAGATGGTTTGATGATGCCTGTGACAAGGCCCTAAAAGATCTTCATTTGGCCTTGAAATCCAAACCTCGCAACTTATCTTTGGTTAGGTTACTGCGACAGGCATATAAAAAAGCTAGGATACTGAGATTGAACTCTCTAAAAGAAGAGTGGTGGGAAAATTTGCAAAAGGCTGCCTTATTAAAATGCTCGCAAGCCTTTTGGTCTGTTATTAATGCGCCTTTCTTAAAAGAAGAACATTCTATCTCATTGGATAATCACGTTGAACCGGGAGATTGGGTCACACATTTTACAAGGGTGTTTGGATCTAATGAGTTGACAACTCCCTAAGTTACCTCTGCTACCCTAACCGGGCGAGGAGATGGTCAAATTTACACTGGAAGAAACTAAGCTTGCTCTAAACCAGTGTAAACGTGCAAAGGCACCAGGACCTGACGGTGTCCCAATTGACCTGTTTCTGGATAACCAAGATCTTTGGGCCCTCTTTTAACCAATTTTTTTAATAAGATTGTCCACACTGGTGCTCCCTTATCATGGAAAACAACAGTAATTGTGCCTATTTATAAAAAGGGGATAGGTCAATCCCGAAAAACTACCGGCCAATATCCCTGATAGATTCCACTGCAAAATTAATGGGACGTCTGCTTTTAAACAGGCTTGAGGAATGGGCCCTGGAAAAGAACATTATAATCCCCTGCCAGTTTGGCTTTAGAAAGGGGAAAGGCACTGTGGATCAGTGCCTGAACCTAAGCTTAATAATAGCAAAATATACTGCAGCCAAAAAGGGTCACTTGTATCTTGCCTTCAAGGATCTGTCAGCAGCCTTTGACTGTGTGGCACAGTCTAGGCTCTGGCAGATCATGGAGGCAATGGGGATTGACATACAATTGATTAATATTATCCGCAATTTATATTCAGGTGCGTCAGCCTGTGTTCGATATGGAATGGGAGGAGAATGCACAACACATTTTAAAATCACTAGAGGGGTGAGACGGGTGCGTTTTGGCCCCTTTTTTATTCGCACTATATACCAACAATGTCGAAACCGCTCTCCTGGGTGCCACTCCTGATGTCCCTTACATCAATTCCCTGCAGGTCCCAATATTACTATACGCGGACGACGCAGTCATTCTAGCCCGCACCAGTAATGCACTGCGACGCTTAGTGGTAGAATACACAGAATTCATGAATAAGTTGGACATGAAAATTAATTATTCATTGTCGTTTGTCTTAGTGGCAGGGACAAAGCAGCGGAAACCACCACAAATTACTGTTGAAGGAAGTAAGCTGGGAGTTGTGGATTCTTTTAACTATTTGGGGATCATGTTTGATCGACAATCTAATTGGCTAACTATGGTTGCAAATAGGGCATTGCAAATGGAAAGAAACATTGGATCACTTTTTAAATATATAAAAAAAACTGGCTCAAAACCAATAGAAGCAATAAAGACAATTTGAGGCAAAAACGGTATCAGTCGCTACTTATGGAGCAGCAATCTGAGGGATAAGAGATTGTTCTCGATTGCAATGTATAGAAGACACCTTTTTAAAAAAGTTAGTCTCTTTACCAAAGTCATGCTCGAATTTTGTCATATGGAATTGAATGTTCCCTACATAACTGATAAAATCCATATGGCACCGATTTTAGTGTGGCATTCAGTGTGGCGGAAGGAGACTCTTTCTCTCACGAGATATAATTAATGATATTTTGAAACTAGATGGTGTGGGTAATGTCGCCTGGCTACATTATGTTGAATCCACATTAAAAGCTGCAGGGCTATACTATTTATTTGCTGACCCTATGTTATGCCAGTCTATTTCTAAAAAAAGATTAAAAAACCCACTTACTCTCTAGCTTACAAGTGAAAAGAGACTCTACAAATAGTAAGCTATCAACAGTAAGAGCATTTCTGGCGACCGCGAGTATTCTGCAAATGGACATGAACTTAACTTATTTATCATTTGTGACCAATTTGCAACATCGGTACATATTGGTGAGATTCCGACTAGGTTACATCCCCTTGATGTTGGGTCTCCCATCTAATACTTACGTAGCTTCTGATCTTCCATTTTGTTCATGTGACCATCGATCTGCCCAGGATGACTTGCACTTTTTGTTCTTCTGTAAACTTTATTGCGATGAGAGAAAAAGGTTTATTGTCCCTTTGCTACGTAAAATGAATTTTACACAATGTCGCGTGGCCCTTTATTTTTTACAGGGATTATCTGATTGTTTTACTTGCTTTACTGTAGCCTCTTTCTTGTTATCAGTTTTAAAAAGGAAAGAAAGATAGAGGTGCTTAATCTGATGTTTTATCGTTTTATACTCAATATATGAACTGATCTTAGATGTGTTATAATGTTAGTATGTTTTTATGAATTATATTGTTCCCGCTCAATGAGTTTGATGCACTTTATTAGGTATTTGCTGCTGGAAATTTGTAATTATTGTATTTTTAACTATATGTAGTATTGAATACGTTTTTAGGTATAGTATACTTTTAATGCCTTCATCGTGATGGCGAAATAAAGTTATTCTGACTGACTGACTCGTCCACCCTTGTATCGCTATTTGGATGTATCACTGCCTCTTATGTTCATAATCAATAAAAAATTGATAATAAAGAAACCGCTGCTTACGGTACTGGTATGGGTGGCTGGCTGATGTACTTCCTTTTTTGGTACAGTTTTTTTTTCGTTTATCATTTCAGAGAATTAGAAATCCTAGACAGTTGGAGTATGTCACACACATAATATTTCTGCCCACTTCCAATTACATTAGTATCATAAACTGCATGAACCCCGCTATCTTAACTTTCTGTTGTCCGAGTTCTACCTACAGCTAGCTATGTGACTAATCTAAAGTCCTCCCTTACGCATAGTGTCTTTGTCATGCGAGCGCTGTATTGGGTAGGCATGCAGTGGTGACCAGATGTCCCTGGGTCTCGCCGTGGCGAACATCTACATACTAAAGGTATTGGAAGTAGTATTATAATTAAAAAAAAAGGTCTTGGTCCCAATCACGAACTGTCGTGAGGGGACCTCTACCCCACATCATCGAAATTTGTTGTTTTGCTGATAAAAGTGCCAGCGCTGTGCATTTCCTAATCTGCGCAGGAACCGGTTTCACATACGCCAGCAATGCCATTAGTGGGCCCGGCTCAGCCACCCTGTGCATCATGTTACCTCTGTTAAGGAATACGCTCCACCAGTAGGCTCGGCTACCTGAGCACCGCCAGGCCAGGTGCATAAAATCTGCACCTTCCCACTGGTAATTTTGACATCTAGCATCCACTAATAATCCATATTTTTGCGTGGGTGTAATACATTTTTAAAATTGCATTAGCCTGTGCATACTGACTGTTAAAGGGTACGTTCTTAATGGCCTACCAACAAAACGTCCATTGCTCATCAGTGATATTTCTTTGATGGGGTCTGGTGATTGACATTCCAAGCAAGTCTATACATTCTGTGTCGTGGGTCTTTCTTCTGTATTAATTTGTCAGTAAAGTAAAAGGTTCTGGTTGGCCAGGGAAGCCGTGATGGTGTTTTGTAGTGTACTTCTTATTCTGTAATATGCACATCTATCTGAGGCTGTAAGAGCTGGGCTATCGTCCCGAATCTGCTCGAGTCTTGTATTCTCGAGGAACAGGTCGCCCACACACTCCAGATTTAGCCTCCATAGCTGTCTGCGAACTCCTTTGTCCAAGAGTACTGGCAACCGCGCGCGCGCGCGCCACCGCACCCACATTCCCGCGGAGGAGAGTGACGCAGGCTGGCTCTGCAGTGCCAACCAAAGCCGTGCGTTTAAGGGCGCGCCAACGGGTCAGTACTAGCGCACAGCCTCGTAGTCCGGCCGAAGAGGTTAGCCCGGAAGCCGTCAGCGACCCAGGTGCACCAGAGCCCCGCTCTAGTCATACGTGTGACCATGAACCCAACCCAATGTGGGAGAGGTTGTATGTGCGACCTGAGCCTGCTCTATATGGTAATAACGCTCAGGCCGCCCTGGAGCTGCCTGGCCACCCCGTGCATATGGGAGAACCAGCGTGGGCCGTGGGCCTCTGAGCTGTTTCCCGCATCAGCCACTTCTGAAGGCCGTAGAAGAATGTTCGTTGAGGATGAGGGGAATATTTACCAACAAATACAGATTCGTGGATAGGAACCGTTCTCTTCGTTCATAATTGTAATTCTACCAGTCGGGGACGGGGAGTTTTATGTAGGTCTGTGTTGTCCGATAAGTTGTCCACAGGTACGCCATAATTACAGTGAGGTACCTCCCTGTACCACAGCTTCACGCTCACGTCCTAGGAGAAATTCATAAGTGCCTGGTGATGTGGGAAGATGAGGGATTTGGTCCAGTTTACTTTTAATTTTAGCATTCCCCTATTCGCAAAATGTCTCTAATAATTGGTGTAAGGTTGGCTTGGGGATCCGTGACAGCAGACGTTCGTCAGCAAATGCTGATAGAGCCAGCCTGTAACCTGGGGCACCCCGCCCTCTGTGGCGCTCAGCCTCTGATGGCACAGGTCCAGGGTTCAGCAGTGATGGGACAGAGGCAGTCTTTGTTTAAGCCCCGAGTTGTGACTTTCCAAAAGCTCACATGGGAGGATACTCCAGTTGATGTCTGTTCTTTTAATAAATATATCCCGTTTTTATGTAGTGCCCAATACCACAGTATTAGTGTTTCTAAAAGCTGCAAATAATAGGTGTCGTCATTGCCCAATTTAATGGCACTCCCTTATTGACAATGGAAGGATGGCAGGTTGAGTTGGCCCTGGCATGGGTGATACTAGTCAACGGGAGGTTACAAGTAAACGTCAGCAGTGAGCACTAACTCACTGAGTCGCCTTGCCGTGAATGAAACAATACTTTCAGAGAATGTGCCACATAATTTTCTTTACTGACTGATGTGCATTTAATAATCACAGGCAATGCGCTCCGAGTGATACAATGTGGGCACAAAGCGGAATGTGAGATTAAAGCTACCTTCAAGTTCACAGTGTGCAAGTGAGTCTGTATGAAGTATATGGCCCCAGGATCACACAGTTTTGCCAGTTGAGGAAGGTGTGATTTTAAAGCATGGTTTGGGTTCCACACAGTTAGTCATTTTTGTACGATATCCAATGTCTTCTTTATTGTCCCTGGCATGAATTTCCCAAACGTGGGCTGGCTGTAAATTATACATCTGGTCACCGTCCTACCCCAGAAGCAAGCACACCCTAGCCTTGCAAGACCCCCGAAACCACATTTCGGGAGGAGGCCCAGAGAATGACACTGTCCGCACCTTTCTGGAATATTTCAACAAGGCGTCTCTGCCTGCCCATCACAGATCCGACGGGATTAGGTGGTTTCTACAGTGTCTTCTTGTTTGAAATATCAGGCAGAATAAAACTTTGCACGCAATGAGGAGGGCCAGGCTGGCTCCAGACCCGCCTTCCCCCAGACATATGATTTGAGGCAGGGGCAGTTGTCTCTGGGGTGGAGACCACATAGCCACTGAATATCCGTTTATTTGTGTAAAAGCAAACGGTGTCCGCCATATGCCATATGGGGAAATCACTTAACCTACCTGTGCCTTCAAAAATTGAATGCATCCTTGTGTAATGCAACTGGTGCTCATGTAAAGTGCTCCAACAGCTTCAGGTCGAGTCTGTGCTGTATAAAACTTCAACAAAAAAAACCTACAGTCCCACCCTTCACCCCTACCATCAGTGCTCTGGAAGAACTAATCAGCACCCCCTTGCTTAACAAGGCTTATGGAACTGCTAGAAATAGCCCGGTCTACATACTCATCACTCCAATGTCTGGGTCTCCACCCTCAAGAATGCAGGAAATACATTTCAACTGCCTGCGGAAGCTGCCCTCACCCACATCTTGTGCCATGCCACAACCAGTAGCATACTTTACGGACTCCATTTTACTTTTCTATTTAATAACGTGAATCAAATTTTAAGGGAAACAGAAGACGTTCGCTCCAGCATGTGTAAATCTAGTGTTTGTTGTTTGCATTATTGACCCCATATTCATTCTTACGTTGCTATGATCATGAGGCTACAGCCGAGTGCAACCTAAATCGCTTGATAGTTTCCTGTATCTGCATCCAGTAATTACCGTACACTTTCTGCACTTGAGCTGATACGCCGTTCTTGGTAAAGCGCTGCTCTAATCCTTTTAGGGGATAAATAGACTGTTCGGCTGAGTCTAGTAGTGCTTATGAAATGTAAGTATTATAGCACTATGTCACGTGCAAATAATTCTTTCTACAGTTTTGCATCCTCAGATTGTCGTGCGCAATCTCAAAAAGCCTCCTCTCTACACACATCATAACTGACCTTGATTTAAACCCTCAAATGATTGCCTCTCCAAGACACATGCATGTTTGCCTTAATCTCAATTATTGTTTTTCTGTAAATTGCCCACATCTCCTTTCAAAGATTACAACCTTTCCTTTAAAAGTCTTACCCCTGCAACCAAACAGTAACAAATCTGTTGCTCATCTAATATGGCCAACGTTTTGCACAAACTCTCATACTGCCTCCCATTAAATATCGCATATAGCTCTAATTAATTTCAACCACCATCTAGGAATTGGAATAAATGCATGGAGTGGCTTCTTTAGCACCACAAGACTAATCCCAGTAACCAGCAATTACTACCATGCTGCACAGGGTAAAGCACTTCAAAGCCTTGTCCGTGGTAGTAAGCACTTTACACATTCAATTGCATACAATAAATAACCCCCCTGGCCCACATTATTATGAATACCATGGCACTCAGTGGTCGGGCTGCCGAATATAGTTCATACAGACTGTCAGTAATTCCCTTATATTGCTTGACACTCTTACACTCACATGAGATTAAACTTCTACAGCTCATGTCCATCACCCAGTACTGTACCAGCCCACAGCAGTTAACCACCCATCCCCAACTGAACAAGCATGGAATAACTTAGGAGATCTGCCACATGCAGCAGGCCCACGGCGGACTTTAATTTAGTCCACCACAGCAGGTCCTAATAAACTACACATATTAACAAAGTCCACCTGGGCTGATCTTTCCACTTTGTCTTCCTCCAACCTATGCCTGCTCTGGACAGTCACGTTTAAACAAAATATGGGAGTTGACAACCCAGTGCAGTAATCGGCTAAGTGGACTATGATAATAAGAAATACAATAAAGGGGCCTACAGAGCTGTTCAAAACTGCCAGCCTACTGAAAACCATAAATGGCACGCCTCTCACTTCCTCACCTATCGCACTGCTACTAAACACTGGCACCCATAACACAATTACTGCATGTCAGTGGTCATAAAAAATGTAAAGGAAACACTTTCCATGTAGGACTAAAAACAAAGACCACGCCCATCAAACCATACACACTACACAGAGTGGCTTACTAACCACTTAATATCAAATCACAAGGGGGGGAGAGTAGAAGTAGGAGAGATAGGGACTCGTCCTCCACGAAACTTGTCAAATAACCAAAAAGAGAGTCCCTTCTATTTCAGAAGGAAAACGCACCTCTTGCTAGGCCTGTTAAGAAAGAAAAACTTTTTCTTTCAAATAACACTAACCCACCCGGGTTTCCCCTTGGTGGCATGCTTCATCATAGGGTCCATCCCTGCCCTCTACGGACAGGGGCGTGCTGCTACCTACGAATGCACGGGAGCACTTAATAGAAAAATAAGGGTGTCCCTGTACACCTATACACCTATATGGTCTTGTTATGGAAATGGAGTGGGTTTTGGAAGTGAACGTTAAAAATATCAAAATAGAGGGACAAAAACAACTTTATTTTCTACCCCTAATTGATATGCTAAAATCTGGGGACAAGCGGGAAATGCTAGAGGCGTGATTAACTACTGTTTCCCTGGTTGGTCGACTAGTTTCAAGCCCTACCCCAAGGCTTTTCGTCAGGACCTCGAAGGAGAAATGATGCTCCCACTCCTGATGTTGCTATGTTCCTGATGTTGCTATTAGCACAGATAAAGAGCCTTGAGTGAGCAAGTCAGGTTTGCCGAGAGGGAGTAGCCTTGACGGAGGTTTGACTACAGGCGCCCCTTCAACTCCTCGAAGGACTCCTGAGACCCAGTGAAGGTCTCTGATCATGATTTTTTAGATTTAAAACAGACCAATTAGGTGCTGTATATATTTGTTTTCTTATTTTTATCACTTTATCTGTGCTAATAGCAACATCCGGAGTGGGAGCATCATTTCTCCTTCTAGGTCCTGACGAAAAGCCTTGGGTAGGTCTTGAAACTAGTCCCACTATTTTGATATTTTTTACGTTCACTTCCAAAACCCACTCCATCTCCATAACAAGACCATATAGGTGTACACTCTTATTTTTCTATTAAGTGCTCCCGCGTATTCGTAGGTAGCAGCTCGCCCCTGTCCGTAGAGGGCAGGGATGGACCCTATGATGAAGCATGCCAGCAAGGGGAAACCCGGGTGGGTGAGGGTTATTTGAAAGAAAAAGTTTTTCTTTCTTAACAGTCCTAGCAAGAGGTGTGTTTTCCTTCTGAAATCGAAGGGATTCTTTTTTGGTTATTTTACTACCCACTTAGACAAGTGTTTCAGTCCCCACTTAGAGGTAGTGAGTTCTATTTATGTTGCAATATAATAGAGCTGTATATGTTGCAACACAATATGAGACCAGATTTCCCAAGCTTTTTACTCATATGGCCCGATTTTCCCTCAGTAAAAGTGGCCAGACTGTGTTTTTAAGCCTAATCAAGGACTTTGAGGATTTATGATCCAGATATTTTTTCTTGTTTTAAACCATTGCTTCTTAGATTGTTTATTCACTTAATTTTCTCATGTTCTTGCCATGCTTTGTAGTATATTTAGCAAGATGCGATGCCGAATTTAGGAATACACCAAATTCTAAGGATTTTTAACCTATCGAGTACATTTTCAAAATAATCACAGTATCGTAAAATGCCTCTGTGGACTTTTCCATAACCAGAAAAAGGTGAGACGGTGGCACTACAATCCAGAATCTATTGAGATCCAATTAAAGGGGAAGAAAGAAACAAATTGTTGCCAAGGATACAAGGAAAGTGAGCAGCAGAGAGAGTGAATGATTAAGAATGAGGAGTAGGACGGTAAGCTAAAGTTGAGAGAACATGCGGAGTGTACTGGGAAGGTAACCTAAATGAAAACAAAAAAACTGTAGAATTGGAAATAATTGTGAACCAACCAAGTGATGATGGTGCCTCAGGAGATCATGAACAGTGTGGAGAGAAGCTGAGAACAAATATGGGTGCACAATGAAGAATCCGCTTACAAGGCCACAGGGCCCAGAGAGGAAGAGCGGGACGAGCAGAAGTCAAAATAAGATCAAAGTAGAGGTTGGTATTTTTGTTTTGTTTTTTTACTTTATTGGTTTATAACAAAAGTGTAACGTTGCGAGCATGTGCTCACATCTGAACAATATTTGTATGTTTAATATTTACATTTATAATGCCAAACTGCCACTGGTGATCTGATAGTACATATTCAATCCAAAGGGGGGTAGGGGGAAGTCGTACTCTCCTAATTTCGGGGATCGAGTAAGCTCAAATGTCCAATAACATCCTTCATTCTCGTCTTGCAAAATAAGAGGTTGGTTAAGAATGTTTACAACAAAATAATTGAGGTAAATAACAAGTACGACTTGCTGTAGAGTTGGTGTTTATAAGTCTAGTATAGTTCAAAATTAAGCCAAGCTCACACAAATGTTTGGATGTGGAAATGGTAGTGGAGGGAGCCAGTAATGTAGAGGACGAGGATTTGACAGTTTCTGGAGAGGAAGAGGTTGCTTTGATTTTAACTTGACTAAGATGAAGGTCACCAATCCCATTGTAGGCTCCACCGAGGAAGGGCATGCTTTGTGGAGAGCGAGTTGAGGCGGTGGAGGCAACATAAGATACTTTGTGTCCTTGTCACTGAAGTGCTGAAGAGATTAAATCATAGATGAAGGTGCTGCGTTTGTTCATAACAGAGCTCGACCTAAGGCAGGGTCGCCAAGGACCCACAGTGATGGCATGAAGGAGAGACCAAGTGCTCTGTTCAAAAGTACTGGAATTTCGACGTGCCCATTGTTAGCAAGCCGTATAATCAAAAGAGGGAGAGGGAAGCGGAGATTCGTTCGGCTTCTACAGGGTTATGATCATAATCGGAGGAGATCGAATCACATGTCTAACTTTTCCAGGGTCTTACGATCTTTTTTCTGGAGGCCCTCATTTACACTAACTCTGGGTGCGGTATATGTTGATTCTTCGCTCTGTTAGTTGAATAGCATCATCATTGGGTCTTTATCACTTGAGTTTTCAGTTCTCCAAGTGATCTACGTTCCACCACCTGGAGAGAGACTCTTCTGGTTTCAAGACAGGTCTGATTAAAAGGTGAATAGTGTCAAAATGGGTGAGTTTAAAATTACCTCCGTTCCCTTGTTTGGTCTTATATTTGACAGGGAAGGGGCAATGTTAAAAACATTTTTGTAAGTGGTGCTCAAGTGGATGTGTTAATGATCCACCGCACATGGTGTTAGGTCGTGATAGGTCGACATGTTTTGGCAATTGTTTGCCTAAACGGGTCAGTGGGCCTTCTTTAGGATCAAAGTGAGGGTGACTGCCTTTCAAGTCGCTCTGGGTGAGTAAGTGGATTCCCTTACCCCTCTTCAGATCTTGAGCAACTGAGCTCACTGATGAAGTATGTGTTATAGGTACATACTTTGTCTATAACTGGGAAAGAAAGAAAAACAAGATAGACAAACACAAATATTACAGTTCATTACATGTATTTATGCATTTGTTTCACACTCAATGTGATGCTGTTCTACTGATATTTAATAGAGTTATCAATTGTTATGATTCTGCTGGTTGCTTTAGGTACTGGTCATTCGAGATGAAAAAATTATCATTACGTTGCTAGTGTTTTTTTGTGGGTATGGGTTGAGGCAAAGCTGTGCCTACTGTGTGTATATGGGTTCTCATGGTTATATACTGAGGTTCCGTTCACCCGATGGAGAAAGGATACTTTGTGAATCATTAATTCATATGTATGGTTAAGGAGGTGTTGGCGTGCTCCTTCTGACTTGCTATGTTATCTGGATACTTTCCTTAGACAACAAACATTCGTGGGGTATGTGGTGGTGTTTTAGGGAAGTTACACGTTCAACTGGGGATAATCGCCCGTATTGTCTCGGTGCTACATTCTATATCTCCCCTTTACAGACAGTGTGAGTAATAGTCACAGGTGTCTTCGAGCAGTTGAAGACATATTGCATGGGTCCAGTTTGGCCTAATTAGGCAGCAGATAGATTAGTTTGTATGTCTAAATCTCCTAATCAATATGTGTACAGTCCTACATCTTGAAAGATATCGGGAAATATGCATAACCTTAGATTTAAATCTAGTAGCGGCAACTCTAACTTGATTGCAACTAAATGTATATTGGGCGCTTGGCTCGAGAGACCATCTTTGTCAAGGGTATTAACAGAGTACCAACTATTGGTCACAGACATATTAGTAGCGCAGCTAATAATGTTTGTATGTAATGGGGAGCCAGCTTTACTGGCATTCGTAATTATTAGTAGTTTCCGCTTCATACAATAAATGTTCGCGACTTGTACACACATTTACCTTATGAAGGAGATGTTAGTTACTCCTTCAGGGAGGGGAGGGGAGGCACAACCCTGTAGATACCATTTGTAACAAACGTTTGATTACCTGGTTACGCCGGTGGTCTTGTGCAGAGTTTCTCACCTTTGTTGTGCTTCTTCCGTGCCCCGGGAATCAAACGGGGGCCGGGGTTGAATGGCTTTTCTACTTTTTTTGAGAGCTCGTTGACCTTCTACGTGTGGGTGACATGGAAAAGATACTACTATTGTGATAGTCTTTCTTTTAAAAGAACAGGGGTCATAAAGAGAGAAGTCTAAAAAAAAGAATTTTTAAAACGAGGAGAATCATCTTTTATTTTCAAAAAGATTTTCGATAAATTACGTACACCACATAAAATATTGGTGTATTTTTTTCTGTTGTCTCCTTAATTCTTGAGTAGTTTGTTAGGATATGTTTGTTGTGTATGTTGTTCTATGATTATCGTTAGCTTGGTCTTATTATTTATTTGTATTGGTAATTTCGAAAGAGACGTTAGACATCTTGTGTGGCCTAGATGTACAGCATAGTCCCTATTTTTGTTTCCATGCGAGTCCTCTGTTGTGTTGAACTTGGTCATACGTGTTCAGGAATTCTGGATTCATGAGAATAAATTTGATTTAGCTTGTTCTTATTTTTGTGACTTAGAGGTAGCCAGTAGCCCTTCTTATTGCACATGATACAGCTATATGTTGTGCACGTGTTGGCTCTCGTTTCCAGAGGTTTTAATGCATGATGGAAAGCCAGGGTATTTTATCATTCAGTCCTTGGTCATATGTCTTAAGGCAGAAACCCACTGCTGTTCCTTTTCGAAAAGGATGTGTTCTGCATTGTTGCCCTTCGTATCTAGAGTTACTAAGATGACCCAGCTGATGTCATCGATTGTGTGTTTCAAGTTCAAGAAATAGTTACTCATTCGAGTGGTAGATTTTCCACATCTAATGTTATTGCGGTGTTCGCAAATTCTTCATTTGGCCTTACGGCAGGTCATTCCAATGTATTTTTTAGATTGCACGGGCAAGTGATCATGTAAATCACATGATTCATGTTACAATTGGTATGTCGTCTCAGAGTCCACTCGAAATGTTCAGGCAGTCTTAGGCTCTTGGTGACTTTTGTGAGTTTGCATACAGGGATAATGTCCGGTGATTGGTGTCCTGATCCAATTGCTTAGTATTGTCTCTCTTGGAACCTGGTTGGATACTGGTCTAGTATGAACTGATAAATCACGAACTTTGGTCCTGAAGAAGGCCCACTGACCCGTTAGGTCGACATGCTTCTGCCCTTGTTTGACCAATCACGACCTAACACCAGGTACGTTGGATCATTAACACATCCACTTGGAAACTCAAGTGATAAAGACCCAATGATGATGCTATTCAACTAACAGACAGAGTGAAGAATCAACATATACCGCACCCTGAGTTAGTGTGAATGAGGGTCTCCAGACCAAAGATCGTAAGACCCTGGAAAAGTAAGACGTGATTCATTCTCTTCTGATTATGATCATTGTTGGGAAGTGTCATGAGGAAGATGCTCAAAGGTGTTGTACAGCACAGTCTGAGCTTGGAAGGACGCCCACCGGAGGGATGACTGCGAAGTCGGCAAGGCAGTGCAGGTGTGGAAGCAGAGGGTGTTTGATCTTTTGTGACACAAACAATGTCTGACAAATTCGTTGCAGCCTCTCGTTGCCAATTTCTTCCACTCTGGGCGTCTTGCCCTCATGTTAGCCCAAGAGCAATAGGTGGACGCTTGTGTCCTGCTCAAACTTGTGATAGTCACCCGATGCAGACGTGGGCAGCACTGTTTTATGCGTAAATGACAAAAAGATGGAATGGGTACGTGGTGTGTAGGAAAGGAGTGGGTCGTCATTCAACAGGAAAAGGCAGAAGGCGGGAAGGAAAGGAGAGCTTTGTTGTGAAACCCACCTGGTATCCGGATAGTTTTAACCACTAGTCTCCAGCCAATAGTGGACTGTAGGGCAATATGGCAGTGGCCGGGCCGATCTGACAGGCCATCGCCTGGGTTTGTTTTTTGGCTGTTGGTTGCCCTGTTTATGGTCTGCTGGTCCGGTTTTTTCCTGTTGATTTCCCGGATATTATCACAAACTTAGTCTGGAGCAAGCACAAATGCATGCAGTCTCCAATGCCTTGTGAAACACCTATGCAATGTGTCACCTTGCAATCTCTCAACTGCCCCGATATGCGAATGTGGGCCATTTTTTGTTTCTTTAGCAAACTGATTCGGTAATTGGGAACACGGGGGGGGGTGGGTGGGTTCTCTACCAGGACAACCCTGGCTGTAGCTAAACCAGGAGCAGCATCAGACCAGAGACCGGTAGGATGGATAAAGACCGTGCAGATAAGGGTGTGGGAGAGAGGGAGACAGTTCAGATAAGAGAAGGACAGCCCAGACAGTCGAGAGAGACAACCCAGCCTAGATGATGGATTGGATGGAGAAAGACCGTCCTGACCAGAGGTTCTAACGGACTAGTCTCATTTGATAATGAAGTGGGGATGTAAACTTAGACCCGAGCAGTGCAGACCTTCTACGCCTCCCAGTCAGTAGCAGCTATTGTGAGCGGTGTCAGCTGTTACACCCCTTAAATATTTATATAGAGCTATTGGGCCCCCTCAAATCTCCCCTCCCTCCCCCCCACCCCCCAACTCTCCACCCCACCCCCCCAACTCTCCACCCCCACCCCCCCTCTGACGACTAAAGAAATGGATCCCTTTCAGTGTGCCTTGACATGTTGAAAGCGGTTAAATACTTCATTTTTGAAACCCTTTTTGTGAATTTTCTTAAAGTCGTTAATGTAATGTGTACAGAGGAAATGCAAAACTTGAAGGAAAATTGACAGCATGTAGCAGCAGGACTGCAGCAGTACAGCAGAACAAACTACGTCAGCACACTCCCAATGCTTGATGGCGTCCAGGCAGTTATGGGCTGCCCCTGGTGTACAGAGCCACACACAGCGCCGCCCAGAACCGGACTCTGTACTTTAAATGTCACTCTTATTAGTAAACTATGAAGCTGAACTAATACTTCCATTAGTCTGACTGGAGTGTCCTCTATTAACGTATTGTGTGACTTATTGCTTCCAGTGGTTGCCTTGTTGCTATAAGGGAGCCATTATTAGTATGGTGGGGAAGAGCTCTGCCATTCAGTTGGGGTTTTGAAAAATGTCAAGAAGTGTATTAAAAAATCAATATAATTTGCTCGCGACTAGGTTTCTAGCCACTTCACATTTCTATTCTTTCTTCCTTAGTCTTTGCTGTTCTCCCACGTTTGTGCTTTCAGTGAAATTTCCAACAAAGCTGCGTACTCCCTCCTTTTGATAATCTCTAAACCGATTAAATAATGCCCGGCACTTTACTGACCCAAGCAAGGGCTTACTCTACTTGTCATCTCCTGTCAGTGTGAAGCAGTTACCTGTACCGTTACCTCGGTTTGTTGTTGAACCTTCCCCACCCTCATCCATTCCATATCATCAACTTCCTGGTCCGTGCTCCTCACTCTTGCCACATGAATGACACCGTATGCGAGTTCGACAAAGAACAAGTTCGCACCCACCCCCCTTCCCTTCTATTGTCTTCATATCCAACACTAACCACTGGTTTAAAAACGAGCAATGGTTATGCTTTTAAAGGGGGAGGTGGGATTAGTCTGGCGCAATGTTACGTTACCTTATAGAAAATGTATAAAGAGCGCATTACCACCCAGAGGATCTCTTGGTGCTAAACAACGTCTTGAAAAGGACTAGTCGCAGAGGTATCACATGCACAGTATTATTTGAATAACTTTGTTTACAGATTAGGTGAGAAGAAATGGGTCTAAGGTAGCGGTAGGGAGTTCCACATTGATGAGGGCTAAACCTAAGAAGGCTCGACGTCTTTGTGTGTTTGTGGTACTGACATCTGGTTAATTTCTGAGATGTCTAGGCGGTGTTGAAGGTTGTGTCTTAGTTCGTATAGAGAAAGCAAATATTTAGACCTATTGCCACTGCCCTTCTCATACAAGTGATGGTTTAAGTATTTCTGCTGTCTAGAAACACTACGAACATTCCAACAGTTTTCTAGGTATTTAATTTTAAAAATATTATGAACTCTAAATGAGGTACTTAATGTCTGTAATATTTGTATAACCTCAGGTTAACTAAAAATATGGGGAGCACCGTACAGGCTCAAAGTCAATGAGTGAGTGGAGGGTTTGCTGTTTTCGGAGATTGGAGGTGGTCTGTTACTTCATCGTGATTTGGTGCTCTTGTAGGAGATGTCTTTGGCTCTTTCCTAAATGGGACCATGGTCAGTGTTGATAGATACAAGAATTTTGTTCAATATCCTTGGTGCATAGGTAGAAACGGCCTTTTGCCTAGTTTTTTTTCTACTTTATCTCCAGTCTGATGGTATCCTGACTGCCTGCGTGCCAAGAGCCACCAGAAGTGGTGGGCTTGTTAGCCAGATAGGTGAGGGTGCCAGATGTGAAGTCTTTGTATATGATGCAGCTGAGTTTGAAGATGTTGTGGGCCTCCAAGGGAAGCCAGTGGAGTTCCATCAGGGTGAGAGAGATGTGGCCACAATACTCCAGGAACATTATTAGACAATCTCAGTTGTGTAAGATGTTCTTTATGGGAACCCGTCTTGGAAACCTGGGAGCATGGTGTTGACTCTAAAGAGAAAGGGATCTAAACACCGTTTGTGTGGCACCGAATGAGTGGGGTGGGGGGAGGAACAGTTTTCTGGCGGTGTTCCTCTGCACAACACTTTCTGTGTGCAGGTTGACAAAAAATAAGGGGAGGGGGGGGAGATAAAACAAATTAATCTATCTTATTCACCATCATAACTCTACTGCTCAGAGTCCTTTGTAAATTACCTTCTTTGGTGTCCTATGCAAAATCTATTGTTTCCAGATGCAAACAGTAAAGCCTTTTTCTCCACCTTGTTTATTTTATTGTCTAAATCTGTTTTATTATTTTTTGTTAAAGAAACCTGAACATGGTTAAGGGGTCGACAGTTCAGGATCAGAGACATTGCCAATTATACATAGACTTCTCATGTTAAACAAAAGGCACCAGTATAAGAGCACAAGGATGTCGCATGCATCAATGAACAGGCATGAAGTCACAATCTGAATTCTAAAGGCATGGACGACTCAATGCACCGGGGACGTTATTGTTCTTCTCCTTGCTTTTGCCTTAACCAGGGTTTCTGATGCCTCCGAGATGGCATCTCTTGAAACCTGTGCCTGGAGTTGGTGCAGGAGAGAGAGACGAGCAGACAGTAGGGATTGAGGTACTGTACTTGAGGAATCCAAACGACTCCAGTTTTCAAGAATTTTACCAAAGACATGACCCAGCAGGTGAAGACATGCCAAGTGCACATAAGCAGTCTTGCACAGTGTGCTTTATTTGGACATTTCTTTGATTTATTTTTCAGAAATGTACAAAAGTGTGATATTTTGGGATGTCTGTGTTATCGTTCTGTTTTTAACACGAACATTCATTCTTCTTCTGCAGAGGATACTTATGAGCGCAGGATCCTTGTGGACAATGAAGAGGCTACATTGGTGGTGTATGATATCTGGGAGTCGGTAAGTTGCACTCCTGGCTTTTTCCTAAAATGCTGGATCTCAATGAGCCCAGGGAGGGACTTTAAGGGCACTGTCCAGTAGAGTTAGAGGGAGGGACGGGCAGTGAAAGTTTCTGCCAGCCAAACTTGCCAAACCCAAAAGGGTCTTTTGGTTGATCGTCGGTGTCCATTACCCAAGGTCCTTAATATCACAGCTTAAATTACTCCACTCTATTTGTGGAAAGTCAAGTCTCCAGGATATGGTGCAGTTATTCCTAAAGCTCAATGAGATGCACAGTACCGCTCTAAGGGTTAACCCAAATTTCTATGAGCCGCATAAAATTCGCCCTACCAATTTGCATGGTTATTAGTAATTATTCTACCACTCCCTACATGTATGTGCCTATAAATTTCCTGAGTTTTATAAAATTATCATTATTCCCTCAAAAATTCACACTTGATCAAATCCACACAAAAAGTACAATTACTGCAAAATCTGTGAGACTGAGATCTTCACACTGCATCTCCGGCCCATTGGTGACCTGGCTCATGTGTCCTCTTCTATGGTTACCCCTGACCTAATAGCACCTCCTATTGTGACCCTATATTTTCTTCCTCCTTCCCGCTGCTTCCCCAGTTAGCATGCCCATCCATCATGACCCCTTACCTCTATTTTTCGCCTCCGACTGCTTCTTTGATTAGTGTGCCAATCGTACTATGCAGCTGTCTCCTGATGCAGGCATAGCTAAAAAGATCCCTCACCTACTTACCTAGTCCTACGTGCTAACATATCCAGCTGCACCATCGACTGGGCTGTTCCTTTCCTTGCTGCCCAGGTAAGTCTGCCCTCTCCCCATTGAGTAATCCGTCCCTCGTTGTTGCTTGGCCCCCCTCCCACCCTCCAGTCCCTCGTTGTTGCTTGGCCCCCCTCCCGTCCCTCGTTGTTGCTTGCCCCCCTCCCACCCTCCAGTCCCTCGTTGCTGGCCCCCTCCCACCCTCCAGTCCCTCGTTGCTGGCCCCCCCCCCACCCTCCCGTCCCTCCCGTCCCTCGTTGCTGCTTGGCCCCCTCCCACCCTCCCGTCCCTCGTTGCTGCTTGGCCCCCTCCCACCCTCCCGTCCCTTGTTGTTGCTGGCCCCCCTCCCACCCTCCCGTCCCTTGTTGTTGCTGGCCCCCTCCCACCCTCCCGTCCCTTGTTGTTGCTGGCCCCCTCCCACCCTCCTGTCCCTTGTTGTTGCTGGCCCCCTCCCACCCTCCCGTCCCTCGTTGTTGCTGGCCCCCTCCCACCCTCCCATCCCTCGTTGTTGCTGGCCCCCCTCCCACCCTCCCGTCCCTCGTTGTTGCTGGCCCCCTCCCGTCCCTCGTTGTTGCTGGCCCCCCTCCTGTCCCTCGTTGTTGCTGGCCCCCCTCCTGTCCCTCGTTGTTGCTGGCCCCCTCCCGTCCCTCGTTGTTGCTGGCCCCCCTCCCGTCCCTCGTTGTTGCTGGCCCACCCTCCCGTCCCTCGTTGTTGCTGGCCCACCCTCCCGTCCCTCGTTGTTGCTGGCCCACCCTCCCGTCCCTCGTTGTTGCTGGCCCACCCTCCCGTCCCTCGTTGTTGCTGGCCCACCCTCCGGTCCCTCGTTGTTGCTGGCCCACCCTCCGGTCCCTCGTTGTTGCTGGCCCACCCTCCCGTCCCTCGTTGTTGCTGGCCCCCCTCCCACCCTCCCGTCCCTCGTTGTTGCTGGCCCCCTCCCACCCTCCCGTCCCTCATTGTTGCTGGGCCCCCTCCCGTCCCTCGTTGCTGGGCCCCCTCCCGTCCCTCGATGTTGCTGGGCCCCCTCCCGTCCCTCGATGTTGCTGGGCCCCCCTCCCGTCCCTCGATGTTGCTGGGCCCCCCTCCCGTCCCTCGATGTTGCTGGGCCCCCCTCCCGTCCCTCGTGTTGCTGGGCCCCCCTCCCGTCCCTCATTGCTGGGCCCCCCCTCCCGTCCCTCGTTGTTGCTGGGCCCCCTCCCGTCCGTCGTGGTGGCTGGGCCCCCTCCCGTCCCTCGTTGCTGCTGGGCCCCCTCCCGTCCCTCGTTGCTGCTGGGCCCCCCTCCCGCCCTCCCGTCCCTCGTTGCTGCT
Organism: Calotriton arnoldi; assembly: GCA_963921515.1. NCBI lineage: Eukaryota > Metazoa > Chordata > Amphibia > Caudata > Salamandridae > Calotriton > Calotriton arnoldi. The sequence goes on from CAWUFW010014742.1 coordinate 257,625, forward strand.
GGGCCCCCTCCCGTCCCTCGTTGCTGCTGGGCCCCCTCCCGTCCCTCGTTGCTGCTTGACCCCCTCCCGTCCCTCGTTGCTGCTTGCCCCCCTCCCGCCCTCTCGTTGTTGCCTCCCGCCCCTTCCCGCCCCTCGTTGTTGCTTGGCCCCCTACCATCCTATCATGGAAAAAAAACATTGGCCACAGCCTATAGGATTCTCCTATGCAACATGTTAACTTTGTTAATGAATTTAACCATGTTGCACAACAGCGCGGCTGCTGAGGAGCATATCTAAAAAAAGGTTAAAAAATAAAAGCGCTATGGTGCAGCCAGCGTCCTTGTGATTTTTTTAATATTGCTATCCGGGCAGGTGGCATCAAGATGCACTCCATCCAAGATGCCTCCCCCATCGCCCTCTTGTCAGCAATAAAATAATTTTTTTTTAAAAAGCTATGACTCGGCCAGCGCTGGCCGCATTATGGCGCTTTTTTCTTGTTTTTTGAATTTTCAGCCATGCTGCACAACAGCTGCCCTGCTGTGCACCATGGTTAGAAACATTGACAAAATCTATAGCTCGCATAGGCAAGACCTGTTTGGCTTTGCCAGTGCTTTGTTTTGCTTGCGATGGTTGGTGTTTCTGCATTAGCGCCAACCATAAAAAAATGTAAAACAAATTTGCCCAATGGAAACCCAAGATGCACTATAGAAAATGTTTTGTGTTGTGGCTGCAAAGAAACGCACCTGAAACCTCGAACTCCAAATACTGCCATCTGAAACTGTGTGCACCCTATATTAATAATAATCCATCCTAGTACTGGCCAATGAAATATGCTATTCAAAATCTATGCAATGGAATACGGTTGCTCCAGATATTAGGTACAGACCATGCTAAAAGTGCTGCAGGGGACAGATTACAGCTTTATAATACTGGGCAGGCATATGATAACTTCATGTTGGTTATCTGCTTAGAGTTTTAGGATAGTATGTGCCACATAATCTCAAGATGCTATCCTTGGTAATTAAAATATATTATTCTATATATTAGTCACCTCCCATTCCTGTGACTAAAGCCAAAAACTTGAATTTATCATGGATGATAAGCTCCGATATGAGGCCCAGGTGTCAAAAGTAGTGTCCTCCTCATTTTATACCATCAGAACCTTGAGGAAAATTTTTCTTTTTATCCCCAGAAATGCTAGAAAGACTGTTTCCTCACTAATTTGATCAAAGTTGGACTATTGTAATGGCTTGTATATGAATCTCCAGGTTAAACTACTTGGTAAGCTCCAGGCGGTGCAGAATGCAGCAGCCAGATTGACTTTGGACATCCCCAAGTACCAGTCGATATCTGCAGGCATTCGGGAGCTTCACTGGCCCCGGTGCGACAACGGATTAAATTTAAGGCACTCTGTGTGGCCCATAAAGCCCTGTACAGAGAAGGACCGAAATTTCTTTGGAAGGCTTTTAACTGGCATTCACCAAGTAGATACCTATGATCAACCAATGCGATCTTGATTACCATCATAATAATCAGGAAAGTGAACTGGGGAGGAAGGAGTTTCATTAACAGCAGATGTTGCCTGTGGAACTCTATCCCACTGTATCTCAGGACCATACCCACCCTTCTCGCTTTCAGAACGGAACTTAAGACCTGGCTGTTTAGGAATCAGTAATACTCCAGCTCAGTAGCTCATGTCTCTGCAAGCGCCAAGACACCTATGGGTAGACGTGCGCTATAAATGTTTATATAACATATATATAATCTGTTTTAGTAAATTTTGTTAGTTCAACCTTTTGGGTTTTATCCACATGGTGTCCGGTACAATTGTAGTCTACATGGGGCCGCACTGTGAATAACATTTTACACCTCTGTTTTGCTATAAATCTCTACAATTGCTTTAGTCCTGCTCTGGTCTTGATTGTACAGAGTTGCGCATAGTTCTGCTCTTGGTTAAAGTCACGCATTGCTCTGCTCTTTATTATAGAGAGCCACGCGTTGCTCTGCTGTTAAGTGTACAGAGTTACGCGTTTCTCTGGTCTTGAAAAAAGAAGGGCGCACTAACGGTCTGTTCCGAAAACTCAAAACACTACGCTCTGCTCACATAAACCAAGAGTCTCGAACACCTCAATTTTTGCGAGTAGTAAGATATACCCGGAGCCCTGCTTTTAATATTCTCTCAGAGCTCTGAACTGCTAACGCCTAGGCTCGCTCAGTACTCGCACGAGCCCGCTCTTGGTGAACTTCGGGTTTACTCGGTGCTTAATTTATGAAAGCATGATAGCGGTGCCCAAATCTCTACTCGGAAGCCTGCGGCCGGCGCTACGACATCAGCACACCAAAATAAGGCTTTGTAGTCTTGAATCCACAGCGCTCTTTAATCCACTCCCTGCCAATCTATCTCACTGGTGCAGGTTCCTGCTGTCTCCCTTTGTGACGTCTTACCGTCTTTCTCTTCCTCCTGCTTTCCCCTTTGTGTGTTTGTCCCCTCTCTTGCTTTGGGTAAATGTGTGATGAGGAAAAATAAGTGGCGGTCCCCAAAAATGAGTGCCAGTGGCACCCACCAGCTCAAATTAAGCACTGTGTAACGCAAACACCTGCTCATTTTAAGGTATCCTGCTTCCAACGAGCAGATGAACACTTTACTGAGAACCGTTTTATTTTACTAAGAGCATCTAAAACATGAGGTGTTGTACAGTATGATGTGCGTGGGCCTCGGTTGTGACAGAAGTTAGTACGTGATGAAGCGTCGCATTTGACTTGTGTAGTTGGAAATGTTCAATGTAAAATTGCATTTTTATTTTTCCAGTTTGGTGCACCGGGAGACCAAGCAATTAGCTCCATTTTTTTTTTTTTTTTTGTTTTGTGCTGAGGCCCCTTAAATTATGTCAGCCACTGGGCCACATGACCTGAAAGGCTTGAGGTTTGGTTACCGACCCTTGACCCTGTGCTCAGGCAGGTCACTCCCCACGCCGCACAGCTAGCTCCACCTGTCGGTGCCTGTGCCCTCCGCCCGCTGCTGCTGCGAGTTCGAGCCTCCTGTGGCCGCTCTCGTTTTTCACTACTTTTCGCTGTAACGTTGCTGTAACGTTGCCCGCACCTCTGGGCTACTGTGCTGCCTTTTGTTGGTATTGCGTTGTGTTGGTATTTACTTGTGCTTCCCTAAAGCCCCCCTGGTTCCCTCTCCCCCGCTGAACTCCGTTTTTTCCCGCCGCTGCGTCCCCTGCGGCCCGACCCCCCCCCGCTCGCCCATTCGCCCTCCCAGCTGCACCTCCCTCCCACCTCCCCTTCTTATGGCCGCCGCTGGCACGCCTAAGGCAAGCCCGTCTGCGCCCGTCCGCGCCTGGACCGCGCCTAGCGCCAGACCCCCTGGCCCCCGCGAACACCACGACACCCGTCACCGTTACGACGCCAACCTCCTCCACGCACTCAACGCCGGGCGTTCACCCACCTGCTTCCAGGCCACCCCGAAGCGCACCCACGGACCCTTCACCTGCCGAAACTGCAGCTTCACCAGCCAGCGTACACCAGCACGACCGGCCCCTCCCACCAGGGCAGGCCACAACCACCTCAGATGCATACTACTCAACACCCGCTCCGTCCACAGGCATGCCCTCGAACTCTGGGACCTTCTCGACTGATCCTCCCCGGACGTCGCCTTCCTAACAGAGACCTGGATGAACACCTTATCGGCACCCGACATTGCCATAGCCATCCCGGATGGCTACAAGATCACCCGCAGGGACTGCACCAACAGACCAGGAGGAGGAATCTCCATCATCCACAGGAACACCCTCAGAATATCGACCAGCACCGAAGACACCCTCCGCTCCGCCGAACACCTGCACTTCCAGATCCACATTGATCCCAACACCACCCTCAGAGGAACCCTCGTCTACAGACCCCCCGGACCCTGGACACAGTTCAGCGACTCCATCGTCAGCTCGCACGCCTTGGCCTCCACAGACTACATTCTCCTCGGAGACCTGAACTTCCACCTCGAGAACGCCAATGACTGCAACTCCACCACCCTGCTCGCCAACCTCTGACTCAAACAGCTCGTCACGACACCTACACACTCCGCCGGACACACGCTCGACCCCATCTTTTCCGCAAGCAACCACGTCCCCTTCAGCCACACCACCGAACTCCACTGGACCGACCACCGCTGCATCCACTTCTCCTTCAGGAAAAACACCGCACACAACCACCCGCAACGAATCCCCCACCGCAGCTGGAACAAGGTCACCGAAGACCAGCTAACCACCACCCTCGTCTGAGACCGACCACACCGACACAGCCGCCCGTAACCTCAGGCAGTGGATCGACGACTGCGCCAACACCCTCGCCCCGATCAAAAAACCCTCAAACAGACGCACCGACAGAAGGGCCATCTGGTTCACCACCGACCTCCAGGCATCCAAGCAGACCTGCCGAAAACTCGAGAAGAAGTGGCGCCAAGAGCAGACACCGGACAACCATGCAGCCCTCAAGAACGCCAGCCGCAGGCACCACCAACTCATTCGAACCGCCAAAAGGACCTCCTTCAAGGAACGCATCAACAACAACGCACACAACAGCAAAGAGCTCTTCAACATCGTGAAGGAACTCGCCAACCTCCGCTCCAGCTCTAACGACATCCCGCCGTCACAAGACCTCTGCGACTCTCTAGCCACCTTCTTCCACTGCAAGATCATAGACATCCACGACAGCTTCAACACTCAGACCCTCCCCGACAGCCGCTGACACCTCAGACCCTCCGCCCCCCATCCACACCGGCCTCCTGCTCTCCTGGAACAACGTCAACGACGAAGACACCATCAAAACCATGAACACCATCCACTCCGGCTCACCGTCAGACCTCCATCTCACCCCAACTCCCGAAGATCTTCAACAGCTCCTTCGAGACCGCCACCTTCCCGGAGAGCTGGAAACATGCTGAGATCAACGCCCTACTCAAGAAACCCAAGGCCGACCCAAAGGACCTCAAGAACTTCCGGCCCATCTCCCTGCTCCCATTCCCGGCAAAAGTCATCGAGAAGATAGTCAACAGACAATTGACCCGCTTCCTCGAAGAGAACAACACCCTAGACCCGTCCCAATCTGGATTCCGCAGCAACCACAGCACCGAAACCGCCCTCATCGCCGCCACCGACGACATCAGGACCCCACTGGACAATGGCGAAACCGCGGCCCTCATCCTCCTAGACCTCTCGGCCGCCTTCGACACCGTCTGCCACCACACCCCACGCACACGCCTTCACAACGCAGGAATCCGCGACAAAGCCCTGGACTGGATCACCTCCTTCCTCACCGACAGAACCCAAAGAGTCTGCCTCCCTCCCTTCCGATCCGAAGCCACCAAGATCACCTGCGGCGTACCCAAAGTATCATCCCTCAGCCCGACCCATTTCAACATCTACATGACACCACTCGCCAACATCGTCCGATCACACAACCTCAACATCGTCTCATACGCCGATGACCCTCAGCTGATCCTCTCCCTCACGAAAGACCCCGCCACCGCCAAAACCAACTTCCACGAAGGAATGAAGGCTGTCGCCGAATGGATGAAGAACAGTCGCCTGAAACTGAACTCGGACAAGACGGAGGTCCTCATCCTGGGCTCCACCCCCTCCGCCTGGGACGACTCCTGGTGGCCAGCCTCGCTGGGAGCTGTGCCGACACCCACCGACCACGCACGCAACCTGGGGTTCATCCTGGACTCAGTACTGTCAATGACCGAGCAAGTCAACGCCGTCTCCTCTTCTTGCTTCAACACCCTCCGCATGCTTCGCAAGATCTAAAGATGGATCCCCACCGGAACCAGAAGGATGGTCACCCATGCCCTCGTCACCAGCAGGCTGGACTACAGCAACACCCTCTACGCAGGAATCACGGCCAAACTCCAGAAAAGACTTCAACACATACAGAACGCCTCTGCACGCCTCATCCTAGACATCCCCCGCCACAACCACATCACTGCCCACCTGAGGGACCTGCACTGGCTCCCCATCAACAAGAGGATCCCCTTCAAGCTCCTCACCCACGCGCACAAAGCACTCCACGACGCCGGACCAGCATACCTCAACAAACGACTCACCTTCTACACCCCCAACCGCCAGCTTCGCTCCGCTGACCTCTCCCTCGTTCCACGCATCCACCGAAAGACCACCGGCGGCAGATCCTTCTCCCACCTCGCCGCCAAGACATGGAACACCCTCCCCATCCACCTTCGCCAGACCCAGTACCTGCTAACCTTCAGGAGACTTCTCAAGACCTGGCTGTTCGAGCAGTAGCAGTAGCAGCTTCCCCCCCGCCCAGCGCCTTGATACCCTCGCGGGTGAGTAGTGCGCTCTACAAATGATTGATTGTTAGCAGAGTGGTGTGCCATGTGAGCAGAGTTTATAGCCCTATGCCACCTCAGGCTCTGAGAAGCTCCAAATGTGGAGACGGACGTCACCAGAGTTTTCACACCGGTGCCATCACTGAGCAGCGTTCCTGCCAACCCTGCCCACTAAGTAAGGTCATTTTCTGTGAGTGCAAGGATGGTAGGCCCAGACCGCCTCTCCTGGAAAAAGCCAAACCACTTCCCAACACAGGAAACCCTCTCATCTCCCCCTCTTCGGCTTACCACGAAATCTAAGCGAGTTGTAATAAATATACATTTACTTATTCAATTTTGTGTTGAACTTGCACTAACTGTTACTTATCTATAATAAGACTGGAAACTTGTAGTTGCCTAATACTTTTTAAATGCTCAGTTTCGTTGTTAAAACGTGTCTCTTTGTTAAGAGTTTCCGTAATGTTCCCGAACTAAACACTAGAGTTAAGGCAGTGAATGTGTGATGAGGTTGAAAGTTGGTATAATTTAGTGTCTCTGATATATAGTTCCTAAGGACTTATAAACGGTATTTAAAGACTTTTTATGGAAGTATATTGTGTTTACAAACAGTCCTGAAGGGCTTCAGCAATGTCACAACACCAACATGTGCTATATGTTGAAATGAGGTCGATAGTGGAGGTCCGTGCGTTGCCACTGATAGCACAGAACTCGTGGTGACAGCCTAGCCGAAGAAAGTGAAAAAAGGCTGTTGTGCAGTTCCCCACCAACTCTCATTGACTCGGTCAGTGGTGTATGTGTGTAACAGACCTCCTCAAGCCTGTGTGCAGGTCTGCCGCTAAGATGCAGACCTCACCAAGCCTGTGCGCAGGTCTACCACCAAGATTCAGACCTCCTCAAGCTTGTGTGCAGGTTTACCGCCAAGAATCAGACCTCCTCAAGCCTGTGTTCAGGTCTACCGCCAAGATTCGGACCTCATCAAGCATGTGTTCAGGTCTGCCGCCAAGATAAATACCTCATCAAGCCTGTGTGCAGATCTACCGCCAAGATTCATACCTCATCAAGCCTGTGTGCAGATCTACCGCCAAGATGCAGACCTCATCAAGCCTGTGTGCAGGTCTGCCACCAAGATGCAGACCTCATCAAGCCTGTGCGCAGGTCTGCCACCAAAATGCAGACCTCCTCAAACCTGTGCCCACGTCTGTCACCAAGATGCAGACCTCATCAAGCCTGTGTGCAGATCTACCGCCAAGATGCAGACCTCATAACGCCTGTGCGCAGGTCTGCCACCAAGATGCAGACCTCATCAAGCCTGTGTGCAGATCTACCGCCAAGATTCAGACCTCATCAAGCTTATGTGCAGATCTACCGCCAAGATGCAGACCTCATCAAGCCTATGTGCAGATCTCCATTCAAGATGCAGGCTCGGCTACTGGTGCATTTGTAACCTATGCGCAACCACCCCACGAACCATGCTTGCCATTTAGTGCTCTTGTCTGAAACATTCCTACAGGCCTTTGAGGGGGATCAGCGCCTTGAATATTGTGCTACCTTTTGATGCACATGTGAGAACAGATATTTAAAAAAAGGGGAGAGAACCCTTATACTAAGAATAGGGACTGGGTAATCAACACAAAAAAACACAAGGGTCCCTATTCACTCTATACACTAGTTTGGATCATGGGCATTACACAATGATGTGACTAATAATCACAATGTACACATCAAAAAGGACAGTAGCACATAAAAAATGAATAACAAGCTGAATGGGACATATGAGATTTATTCCATAAAAAACACAAATAAAATTAAAAACATTTCATAATATAATACAATATTGCACTAATATACATCACAAGAAAACAGAAAGGTCGACGCTGCGTTTCGGTGAGTTGATAATAAATCACCTTCTTCAGGACAGTTTTCTATATAATAAAAACAGGCAATTAATCGCAGTCTCATATAGTTTATCACCATAACACTTGAACCTACAGTACTACATATTAAGATTTGTGCAACTGACTCTAAAACAACATAATACGTGTCCTAATCAATTTATAAAATCATTGAGTATCACCACTACATAAATAAAAATTGAACATAGCCCCTAGAGGCAATATTATATGTGATCTACAAATGATATAATTTCACCTAAAAATTTAGTCACTACCCATGATCCATGTTACTATAAACAAATTTAAAATATATAACAATTCAAACCTACCTAGGTAGGGAAGTGCTCAAATTCAAAATTCACTGGGCACTTATAGAAGCAACGTGCTCAAGTTGAAACCGGGGTTTGAAAATATCCCGCCTCGTATTCAAGAGGTTACTATTACCCTCCTAAAATAAGAGAAAGAGTAAGGGGACAGAACAATGTTCTCAATGGTATTTCCAAAGACATAAATCCCTATATTGGCAATCATACACGTACCTTAATAAAAAGCCAATAAATATTTCTGTGTTCGTTGATGCCACCAAAATATGTTTATTTAAAAGATTTTTATTATTTTCTAGAGAAAAAACAAGAAAAGAAGTTACAGAGAGAATGTCTCAATCAAAACATCGAAAAACGATAGTTGCCAAAGGTACTGTTGGGCTTACTTAAAAATGAACTAATCCAGATATACCAATAATGGATGAGCCGTAATTGAGGATCACAATATTTAGCACTCTCCCGCAGGTTTCACTTCTAAGGACCAAAAGACAATTTTTAAAAGGAGAGGAAAGAAGTGACTGAAAAAAACGTCACTCTATGTTGCAGTTGTGAGTGCATCTAGTAAATTACAATGCTACTAGAATTTTACCTGATCTGGTTGCTGTAATATTCATGCAGCCATCTAAAAATAAACCTATAATAAAAATGCACCGGATCACTTATTTATATTGTACACGGTACATATAATACCATCAATCCATTATTTAGGCACAAAACGTGATTATTTCTCATATATCCTATAGGGCTGTTTAACAAAAAGGGCTTATATTAGTTCCAAGGTTGGAAATTGGAGCATATATATTCATAAGAGCATCCAAAAATATCTCTTATGTTCCTGTTATTAAAAATAAAAGATAAAACTCCTTCGTTCTCAAGTCAGCGAGCATCTATCATAAGCTTGAGCTTCATATATTTCATAATACTCTATGGTCCCAATGTGTTTATATCACTACATAAACAAAACGATCAAAATAATACACTGGGGCCATTCTATCGTATCGCTATTCTAATATGCGAACTTGAGAGGCTAAAAGGAGGCCAGTATTTTATCAAACTCCTAACTATTATATCTACCTGTATACTATATATAGCAGCCAAACGCGAAACAATCGCGCTTACCTATTAAAAATATTGCGGCCTCCCTGCATCAACGAACAGCTTCCGGGTCGGGGTACACCTTAGTGTCCGACCCGGAACTGCTTTATATCTCTTTCAGAGGTGACACGTGACTAATTAACAAACTAATTAGCAGATATCCTATGTTCACTCGTTTTTGTATCATATATCAAACGAGAATCTATATCCTAATGAAATTATGAGTTCGTACGACAGAGGCTAATTGAAAATATATGAAAAAATCTTGTCTTACAAAACAAACCGGAATAGTATGCCCGAAAAAGAATCGGCCATTTTGAGAGATGTAAACACTTCATCCTAAAAGGTAAGAAATGATACCCTACCAAATGTGTAGGACCCAGCAATTGTTCTGCAAATAGCAAAAAACTACTGTAACATTGTTAAGACACAGTCTTTGCTAAAATGCCGACCCTGATAATGTTGTCGATCTTGAAAAATATATCTATATTTTGGAGCGTAAAAGTATGACAAAAACAACCCATACATAGCCGAAAATAGATCGGCCATTTTGGAAGGGAGTCCACTAAAGCCAAAATGGCAAATGCCCTCCTTATCTATCCAGCATATAACACTCAAAACTGCTATTATATCAGATAAACAAAGTTCTAACACCACAACAGGCTAACATGATGCTGTTGATCTTGAAAAGATGTCTAAATATATTCTTAATAATTAACCATTAATACTTATATAAAAGCGTATCAGCTCAATTCCAGGTAAAGAAAGAAACCATCAAGCTAAAGGGATATGAATATTCATTAGATGAGCCTCTCCCAGTCTTCCTTACTATTTAAACCTTTTCTGAAGGTGTTAAAGCGGGACATATAAAATTGTTCCCTTTTTTCCTTTTCAAGGTCGAGTCACCACCTCGATTATTCATCTGTATGATTTCAATGCCACACCATATAAGATCTTCAACTTTATGGTGTTTCTCAAGCCAATGTTCTACCAGAGGGGCAGTTCTTCTCATTGTTCTTATGGCAGACTTATGTTCATTAATTCTTAACCTTATCTCTCTTGATGTTTCACCTATGTAACCCAAATGACATGGGCACATAATAAAATATATCAAGTTTTTGGTCCTACAATTCACAAAGTTTTTAAATTTATGGGTAGTGCCATTATGGCATATAGTGGGTCCTTTCATAATGTTAGTACAGTTATTACACCCACTACATGCAAATGTGCCCGTCGGTTGAGGGGCATTTGGTAAACAGGGTTGCTTATTCCCACTCGTTTCTCTATACGTATGTACCAAGCAATTCCTGATAGTGCGATTGCGCCTGAAAGAGAACATTGGTTTAGGTAAATTCTCTTTTTTCGGTTTTTAAAAGATGCCAATTTCTGTTTACAATGTTTTTAATTTTGTTACTAATTGTACTATAATTAGTGACAAAAATTAAAGGTAACTTTTCTGGGACCGATTTGTTGGAGTTGTTCTCAAAAAGAATCCCTATTAAAATATTTGGCTCTTTTGTATGCTCGTTTCACTAATTTTTTTGGGTAGCCTCTATTGAGAAATTTAGTAGTTAGTTTGTCAGCATGTTTATCATAATCCTTGTTACTTGTACAATTACGTTTTAGACGTAAAAATTGTCCAAACGGAATATTATCCTTTTGGGTAGCAGGGTGGTTACTGTTATAGTGAAGCATTGTATTTCGATCGGTGGGTTTAGTAAATAATTCCACATTTAGATGTCCTTCCACATTTTTAATCTGAATATCCAGAAATTCACAGGAATTTCTATTAACAGTGGAGGTAAATTTCAGATTATCATCTCCAAGATTTAGCCACTCTATAAAATCTACCAGGATCTCTCTGGTCCCCGTCCAAATAAAAACACATCGTCGATGTATCTGGACCAATGAGAAATATTCTCAAAAAATGGAGCAGAAACATTGAAGATGTGTTTCTCCTCAAATTGAGCAACATACAGACAGGCCAGACTGGGAGCACAGGTTGCTCCCATGCTAGTCCCCTTGATCTGTTTATAAAAATCTTTTTCAAACAGGAAGATGTTGTTTTTTAATATAATGGTCACGCATTCTACAATGAAGGTCGCGTGGGCAGACAGATCATCCTCTCCATTACTAAGGAGATTTTCAATCATCTGTATAGTACTGTCCTGAGGAATATTCGTATACAGTGCCTCTATGTCTAAAGTCACGAGACACTGTATCACAGGATTATATTCCAAATTTTCAATTTTCTGGATCATAGAAGTTGTATCTTTAATATATGCTCTTTGTTGTACTACCAGAGGCTGCAGGAAAATATCCACATACTTACTCAATGGTTCAGTAAGTGAATTAATACTGGAAACAATAGGTCTCATAGGTGGATTGGCTATATTTTTATGCACTTTAGGGAGACCGTATAGTGCAGGGATGATAGGGTTAACATTATGCAGGAAATTATACTCATCACTGCAAATAATGTCATCTTCCTTAGCAAAACTCAGTAGGTTATTAACTGTAAGAGTAAGAGCGAGCCACAAGATACATCGACTATGTGTTTTTTATTTGGACGGGGACCAGAGAGATCCTGGTAGATTTTATAGAGTGGCTAAATCTTGGAGATGATCTGAAATTTACCTCCACTGTTAATAGAAATTCCTGTGAATTTCTGGATATTCAGATTAAAAATGTGGAAGGACATCTAAATGTGGAATTATTTACTAAACCCACCGATCGAAATACAATGCTTCACTATAACAGTAACCACCCTGCTACCCAAAAGGATAATATCCTGTTTGGACAATTTTTACGTCTAAAACGTAATTGTACAAGTAACAAGGATTATGATAAACATGCTGACAAACTAACTACTAAATTTCTCAATAGAGGCTACCCAAAAAAATTAGTGAAACGAGCATACAAAAGAGCCAAATATTTTAATAGGGATTCTTTTTTGAGAACAACTCCAACAAATCGGTCCCAGAAAAGTTACCTTTAATTTTTGTCACTAATTATAGTACAATTGGTAACAAAATTAAAAACATTGTAAACAGAAATTGGCATCTTTTAAAAACCGAAAAAAGAGAATTTACCTAAACCAATGTTCTCTTTCAGGCGCAATCGCATTATCAGGAATTGCTTGGTACATACGTATAGAGAAACAAGTGGGAATAAGCAACCCTGTTTACCAAATGCCCTCTACCGACGGGCACATTTGCATGTAGTGGGTGTAATAACTGTACTAACATTATGAAAGGACCCACTATATGCCATAATGGCACTACCCATAAATTTAAAAACTTTGTGAATTGTAGGACCAAAAACTTGATATATTTTATTATGTGCCCATGTCATTTGGGTTACATAGGTGAAACATCAAGAGAGATAAGGTTAAGAATTAATGAACATAAGTCTGCCATAAGAACAATGAGAAGAACTGCCCCTCTGGTAGAACATTGGCTTGAGAAACACCATAAAGTTGAAGATCTTATATGGTGTGGCATTGAAATCATACAGATGAATAATCGAGGTGGTGACTCGACCTTGAAAAGGAAAAAAAGGGAACAATTTTATATGTCCCGCTTAACACCTTCACAAAAGGTTTAAATAGTAAGGAAGACTGGGAGAGGCTCATCTAATGAATATTCATATCCCTTTAGCTTGATGGTTTCTTTCTTTACCTGGAATTGAGCTGATACGCTTTATATAAGTATTAATGGTTAATTATTAAGAATATATTTAGACATCTTTTCAAGATCAACAGCATCATGTTAGCCTGTTGTGGTGTTAGAACTTTGTTTATCTGATATAATAGCAGTTTTGAGTGTTATATGCTGGATAGATATGGAGGGCATTTGCCATTTTGGCTTTAGTGGACTCCCTTCCAAAATGGCCGATCTATTTTCGGCTATGTATGGGTTGTTTTTTGTCATACTTTTACGCTCCAAAATATAGATATATTTTTCAAGATCGACAACATTATCAGGGTCGGCATTTTAGCAAAGACTGTGTCTTAACAATGTTACAGTAGTTTTTGCTATTTGCAGAACAACTGCTGGGTCCTACACATTTGGTAGGGTATCATTTCTTACCTTTTAGGATGAAGTGTTTACATCTCTCAAAATGGCCGATTCTTTTTCGGGCATACTATTCCGGTTTGTTTTGTAAGACAAGATTTTTTCATATATTTTCAATTAGCCTCTGTCGTACTGAACTCATAATTTCATTAGGATATAGATTCTCGTTTGATATATGATACAAAAACGAGTGAACATAGGATATCTGCTAATTAGTTTGTTAATTAGTCACGTGTCACCTCTGAAAGAGATATAAAGTAGTTCCGGGTCGGACACTAAGGTGTACCCCGACCCGGAAGCTGTTCGTTGATGCAGGGAGACCGCAATATTTTTAATAGGTAAGCGCGATTGTTTCGCGTTTGGCTGCTATATATAGTATACAGGTAGATATAATAGTTAGGAGTTTGATAAAATACTGGCCTCTTTTTAGCCTTCAAGTTCGCATATTAGAATAGCGATACGATAGAATGGCCCCAGTGTATTATTTTGATCGTTTTGTTTATGTAGTGATATAAACACATTGGGACCATAGAGTATTATGAAATATATGAAGCTCAAGCTTATGATAGATGCTCGCTGACTTGAGAACGAAGGAGTTTTATCTTTTATTTTTTAATAACAGGAACATAAGAGATATTTTTGGATGCTCTTATGAATATATATGCTCCAATTTCCAACCTTGGAACTAATATAAGCCCTTTTTGTTAAACAGCCCTATAGGATATATGAGAAATAATCACGTTTTGTGCCTAAATAATGGATTGATGGTATTATATGTACCGTGTACAATATAAATAAGTGATCCGGTGCATTTTTATTATAGGTTTATTTTTAGATGGCTGCATGAATATTACAGCAACCAGATCAGGTAAAATTCTAGTAGCATTTTAATTTACTAGATGCACTCACAACTGCAACATAGAGTGACGTTTTTTCAGTCACTTCTTTCCTCTCCTTTTAAAAATTGTCTTTTGGTCCTTAGAAGTGAAACCTGCGGGAGAGTGCTAAATATTGTGATCCTCAATTACGGCTCATCCATTATTGGTATATCTGGATTAGTTCATTTTTAAGTAAGCCCAACAGTACCTTTGGCAACTATCGTTTTTCGATGTTTTGATTGAGACATTCTCTCTGTAACTTCTTTTTCTTGTTTTTCTCTAGAAAATAATAAAATCTTTTAAATAAACATATTTTGGTGGCATCAACGAACACAGAAATATTTATTGGCTTTTTATTAAGGTACGTGTATGATTGCCAATATAGGGATTTATGTCTTTGGAAATACCATTGAGAACATTGTTCAATCCCTTACTCTTTCTCTTATTTTAGGAGGGTAATAGTAACCTCTTGAATACGAGGCGGGATATTTTCAAACCCCGGTTTCAACTTGAGCACGTTGCTTCTATAAGTGCCCAGTGAATTTTGAATTTGAGCACTTCCCTACCTAGGTAGGTTTGAATTGTTATATATTTTAAATTTGTTTATAGTAACATGGATCATGGGTAGTGACTAAATTTTTAGGTGAAATTATATCATTTGTAGATCACATATAATATTGCCTCTAGGGGCTATGTTCAATTTTTATTTATGTAGTGGTGATACTCAATGATTTTATAAATTGATTAGGACACGTATTATGTTGTTTTAGAGTCAGTTGCACAAATCTTAATATGTAGTACTGTAGGTTCAAGTGTTATGGTGATAAACTATATGAGACTGCGATTAATTGCCTGTTTTTATTATATAGAAAACTGTCCTGAAGAAGGTGATTTATTATCAACTCACCGAAACGCAGCGTCGACCTTTCTGTTTTCTTGTGATGTATATTAGTGCAATATTGTATTATATTATGAAATGTTTTTAATTTTATTTGTGTTTTTTATGGAATAAATCTCATATGTCCCATTCAGCTTGTTATTCATTTTTTATGTGCTACTGTCCTTTTTGATGTGTACATTGTGATTATTAGTCACATCATTGTGTAATGCCCATGATCCAAACTAGTGTATAGAGTGAATAGGGACCCTTGTGTTTTTTCATGTGAGAACAGACCCTTACAAGCGTTTATGTGCCCTTACCCCAGAGTTGTGCTCCTGCTTTCATGCACTTTTTATCAGACTTCTACAAGTGTCTGTGCTGCCGAAGCATGTATTTTCTTACCAGTTAGTGCAGTGCTTAATTTGTTAAAGAAAGAATGCAGGTGCCCAAAACTCTGCTAATGATCCCGTGGCTGGTGCAATGAATTGTTGGCACGCCAAATACCAAGACTGCGCAGTCTTAAATCCACTGCATGCCTTTTAATCCACTGCCAGACACTCCCTCCCACTTAATCTCCCTCTTGCAGGTTCCTACTGTCTCCCTTTTTGACGGTTCTCTGTCCTTCTGCTTTGTGTGTGTTCCCTCTCCTGCTCTCGGTAAATGTCGGATGCCGAAAACTAAGTGCTGGTCCCCAAAAAGGGTGCAACCCGCCCCCTCAGGTTCAAATTAAGCATGGATTTAGTGTATGTGTGACCAACTCCACACGCCAGTGTGCACAGCCATTTACATAGTGCAGGCTTGCTTTCCAGTAGTAAGAGTGATCAGATCTCGCTCAAACCTCGGCAGCTGACCCTAGGAGGGTCGTTCAGCACATGGCACATACGCTGCCCTCTAGTCGCAGCCACGTCCAGCTAGTGCATGTTTGAGGCCATACTCACAAACCATTGAGTGCAGTCACCTGCAGAATGCATTTCTGGTGCATAAGAAAATACGGCATGTTTTGTTTGAAACCCCACATCTCTGCATCTGAAAAATCTAAATCGTAGTGGGTTGCTATCCGACCTAACCCATATAATCCATGAATATTGATGAGGTATGTCACAAATTCTGACTCGGTGTGATTGGAGACATTCACCGGGATGGTGGCCTGCTGGGGTGAACAGATCATCATATCTATGATTGTATATCAACAACGTATTTTTTAAAATGCGGCCTATGTTTCTTAAAGGAAACCTGACTGCATTTAAAAAGAATCATCCTGTGGACCACTGCCTACTCCCAAACAAACCTCTTTAACATTTGCAAAAGGAAAGGGTTCCGCAGGGTGCCCTTCCTTTTGCAACTAGGTTACCACACCAACTTGGTGGACTGTAACTTTTCAAATGTTTACAAACGCTATTTTGGTCCTAAACCATTGATACATATGGATAGGAATTGCGATTTGGAAGGAATACCTAAAACACGGTCCTTCCAAATAGCACTTTCTTATCCGTTTCTAAACCCATTTTGGAAGTTGGTAGTTATTGACTTATAAAATGGTTTTAGTACATTGCTAAAAGACGTTTTTCGGTCCCAAACTTCGAATCAGAACATTTGCGACCAAAAAACTGCTTTGTTCATCTGGCCCTAAATCTTTGTCACCATAAAACTTAAGAGTGACTCCCTTAATTAAAGCCTATGCTGCCTTCCAAGCTGCCTTTACATTTAGTGATGAACCAGTTGCAGGCCTTTATATTTCTTTCAGATAGCTGGCATTCTTAGGAGAAGGCCTGTTTCTTCTTTCGATCTCTGTCCCACCCTCAGGTTCACAGGTCAGGAAATCTTACCCTATCTCTCCCCTTCACTTTCAGCGAGAAGCGCATCAAGGTCCGCATTAACTATTGATCAATGGTTATCTTTTAACAAAAAGTATGGGAACTGTATTTGTAAACTTAATTTAAAAAGCATGGAAATGTTGTTTCGCATACATCTCGCCCACTTCAGCATATGTTTACATGCAGATTTTCCGTGCTAGTATTAGAGACCAGGTCACCCTTGCTGTGCACAGATCAGGGCCCAAGCAACGGGGGCGAGATGTGGGTTTCTTTCCCCTTTTTGCCCCTCACAAAGGGGCAGACAGCCTGCTTTGGGCCTCGAGCCTAGGAGTGATAGGCCAGTGGAGTGGGCAAAGGGAACGGTTTGCTTCACAGGGCTGCAGGTATTGTTGGTGCTGCACTGAATCACAATGATGATTGTCTTACTTTACAAAAGGGGCTTTGGGGCTGTTTTTTTACTTGGCATTAGGGCCGAGGGCCCCTTTCCTGCTTAATGGTCAAAGTATTAGGGCTCATTTTTTAGGTCGAGCCTAGCGCAGCGCGCATGCGCTGCTCTATGGGAGGCTTCTTGTGAGCACTCCAAACTTTTCCGTGTGGGTCTGACTCCTCCCACACATTGGATTGGCCTTTGCGTGTGTCTTTCAATAGTGAAAGCACGCAAATGGCCAAAGGCGGGTGCATGTCCCACCTCCTTTCCAATGTGTCACTCTCACGGCGTTTTGCTCTCGGGAGCGAGCAGCGGCGCGCAGGGTGGCAGCTGCATTCCTGGTGGGTCAGGTTACACGCTACGGGCCGTGCTTTCGCTTTTGCTTGTTTTTCACAATGTCGACAGCTTTTTAAAATTTAATCTCTCTCCCATCCACGTACAATGGCGACAGCTTTTTTTAATTTAATCTGTCTCTCACACGCTGATACCTAATGGGTTTAATTCCTGAGCAGAGGAGGTTAGACCGCGATTTAGTTTATATTGCTGCTTCTTACTTGACCCTTTCATTTCCTGTTAACTTTATTTTCTCGCTCTGAGGAGGTACTAAGACACGTTTACACAGAAGTCTTCCGTGTTTACCCGGTTTCCATACCTAAACTTGATTTGTTTAAACAACGTTTTCGTTAGTTCCTGTTGTAAAGTTTCGACTTGAATTTGTATCCTATTGCCAGAGTACGCAACCGAACTAGAGGGAACAACATGGTTTATCGTAATGTGTATTGAAGTACCTTTGTTCTTGTCCCTTAACATCAATTTTATTTTTGTTTGGAAAAAAAGCCAAAGAACATTAGAAGTGGACTAAGCAGGGTGTACTTATTATGGATTTCATTTCACATTTTACTTTCAGTAACAGTAAAAACAGATCATCATTGCATAACGTGCAACTGGTTTCGCGATAATAATATTCGAGCGCTCAGCTTCTGTGTGCTAGCAGTGAGTTTCCCCACACATTGTTACTTTTAGCCTCCCCTTCTCCGTCCATGCTATATTTAGATTGTGGGACAGTAGAGAAGAAAGAAAAGTGAATGCAAAACAAATCAAGAGTCTATAATAAGTCGTGTTAAGGCCCTACTTCAAATCTTTATGCCTAAAAGCAATGCACGCCTTGTTTAATTATCCAAGGTAAATGAGTCCTCTAATTCGACTCGCTATTACATTTAATCATCTGACAAATTCCAGAAGCTGCCTCTCGGTCATGTTTCCCTTCATTTATCTGCAGTGGGTTTAAGCGGTTAAACATTTAAGTTGCCCCTCTGCCCCAGTACCGCGCTTCCTGCTTCTTCCTAAAGGTGAAGGTTTTCCAGCACGACTTGCAATTGTATTTTTGTACCTTACAAAGCACTTTATTTGCCTAAAATTGGCGCAAACAAAGAAGTTACAATTGTCTTTTTTTTTTTTTGTTGGTGACGTGGACAAATTTGGAAAATTTCGTAACCAAAGAGTAGAAAAACATTACAGATACAAGTGACTTTTGTATGTCTCGTAATGCTTTTCAGGGTGGCAGGTGATGTCAGATGCAAGGTCATGCTATGTTAAGCAAAATGACTACACTTATGATGCTCGGGTGCGGCTGTGTGTGTGCCCGGGAAGCTGTCCAAGCCGGGCTGACACACACAGTGGGGGGGGGGGCTGAAGCCCTTTCAGCCCAATGGGCGTTGCGCGCCTGCCAGAGACCGACCGACCTCTCTTTCGCAGTAGATGACGACGTCACGGACATCTGTACTCTAGACTGCACCAGAGACCGCTCTCTCTCTCTCAGTACATCATGGACAGCTGCACTCTAGACTGCACCAGAGACAGCTCTCTCTCTCTCTCAGTACATCACGGACAGCTGCACTCTAGACTGCACCAGAGACAGCTCTCTCTCTCTCTCTCACAGTACATCATGTCATGGACAACTGTACACTAGACTGCACCAGAGACCGCTCTCTCTCTCTCTCAGTACATCACGGACAGCTGCACTCTAGACTGCACTTTCAAGAGTAAGCCAGGATTTCGCGCGGCACGGCTAAACACTTATAAGGCCCCAAAGGCGAGATCTATTGGCTATGCCAATGCTTGTGTCTAAAAGGGAACAGAGATTCTGTTTCAGTATTTGAGTGATGGCCAAGCATGGTGGGGGAGATGTGAAAGAGGCAAAGGCAACCTGCTCCTCCAATACTTGACAAAGTTTTGGACAGGTCTGACTTCAAAACATTTTGCTTAGGGGCACTCAAAGCCCAAAAAAGTTTGAAGACCTTTGTCCTAGCCCTACACGTGTTGTGGTTGAACAGCAGCAACACCTCAAGTCAAGCAGTGGCCAACCGTGTATGTACTAAATGCCAAAATCGTATGGCCTATGCATCCATACACACAGTAAGCAATTAATAACCAACTTTCTGAAAAGCGTGATCTTTACTTGACTCACAAAACATGATGACCCCAAACCATCATAACTCAGCATAGACTTATATATTTGTATGTATATGAATAAACAAGCCTAAATTCTCACTGAAAGGAATACATTACCCCAAAATATAAAAGTAAGTTAAACTAGAAAGTCATTAAAAAAATCATTTTTTTGCTATGTTGCTGTGGGATCTGTTTACGTGAATCATAGTGTTTAAAGCTCAAATTAAGCTTACACTAACTTAAGTCAATCTTGTGCTTTCTTCCATTTTGGATGAGACCGTGTAACCTATCACGTGATCCATGTTATTTCCTCCTGTAAAAAAGCCGAGATTTTCCCAGTCACACTGAACGCGATGTACCTACTCAAAGATAACCTAACTGTCCCAAACCGCATCTCCTACTATGTAACAAGTCATGTCACCTGAATAGACTCTGGGAACGCTTAACTCTAATGTAGTAGTTATGAGACCGTCCTTGAATGTATTCTGTTGTAAGGTGTTTCTCTTTGCTTGTTCCTCATTGGTGCATAACCTGTGAAACGTGCTTGTATAGTGAATGTATGAAGTCTCTTGACCAAAGCCCTATAGAGGACCTGCTTTTCCTTTGTTGAAGCGTTCACCTTTTCACTTTTTTAGAAGGCGAATCTGTGCTGGATTTTCTGTAGAGCTTTACTGGGTTCGCCATATATTGCCAATTATATGCTTAATTGACCCATGGTCCAACTTTATGTATTCTGTACTTTTATTTTTTGAGTACACCTTTAAACTTTACAAGACTTTCATTCTTGCAGAGAATGTTTATAACCTTATTCAAATGTATTGATTAATTACAGTGACCCAGGTTCATCAGGAAGCACCAAAGACCTATAGTGACTACCAGCATCGGATTGGGAAGGCGGGCAGTCGGGCATTGCCCGATGGGCCGGTGCCTAAGGGTCACCGGTTGGCCGGTTTTTGTCAACCGGCCCACAGAGCCTTATTGTGTTCCCCACCAGGCCACTGTAAGGGGGGTGGGTGGGGGCAGCATCATGAGCAAGGAGGCTCTGAGGGGGCTGCTTTCAGCAGGGTCACTAGGACAATCTTGTTCTATCCGTTGCAGACTTTATCATGGCCTCTTGTGGGACCGACGCAGACGCCCAGAAGCAATGTCCCACTCCCCTGCTGTGGGCCATTATCACTTCGGCTCCCCTGGAGCAGCAGCAGCTCTGTGCTTTTCTTCACCCCTCCCCTGCCAGGCCATCACCCTGATGCTACAGTTGGCTGGGCTGGGGTGAGTAAGTGAATGGCCTTGCTGAGGGCCTGTCGTTGGCACCTCAGGTACAGTGTCTTTCAGGCCTTGGTGGTGATGGTGGTGGTGGTTGGGGGGTGGGGGGTGGGAGGATGTTTGCATGAACCTCTGTGAGGCACCTATCCCAGAGCGGAAAATTTAGATAATGTAATGTTAGGGTCAGAGCTGCCGAATGTTGAACTATGAAAATAGGTTTGAGTTCCAGCCTCACCTCAACATCCTGTGATTCTGGGCAAATGACTTAATTGCGCAAGGCCTAAAATAAAAATGAATTTGATTTTCTGTAATGTAACTCGTGCTCATATAATTGCGCCCTTTGGCCGAGTTTACGCTATATAAAACTACTATAAAAAACATAACCACCTGTTTCTCATTTTTTAAGAATCTGCGAAGGCTGGAACTTAATAATGAGCGAGGATTCTTTATTCAATAATAAAAAGTCTGTATTCCTTCTTAACATGGCTTTTCTTCCTTTGTTTAGTTTTAACTATCAATCCCGGATCATTAAAGAAGCTTTAGACCACATTTTAAACTGCTTTCACCTTACGTTTACTGTTCAAACTTTAAAGTACATATCGATCAGGGGAGAAAATACCAGCTTTAGGTGTTTTTCTTTTCGTACTGGCAAGGGCATTAAAAAACTGGTAATGCTGGTTAAAAAAACCGGCCAGGTGGCAAACATAGCCTCGTCAGGAGTTGTGGCCTTTGGGCCACTTTATTTCACTTCCCCTGCCCCGCCAAAATGTAGTGCTTCTAGTTTTCACCAATGTTTCTGTCTCTATAAGCTTTAAAATACATAGTTTATAAAATATTTCTCTAAAAATGAGCCTGATGAGACTAGCCATTTGCTGTTTCATGAACGGGCTTGTTCTAGGAATGTGGGCCACTTTTTTGGGGGTGCCCGGGCCGAATTGTGATTCCAATCCGACCCTGGTGACTACACCATTCCTAGTTCAATCGTTTGCGCGCATTGTGCAAATAAATGTGAGACAGGTTTGCGCACCTACACTGCTTAGACGTATTGAGCAATTAGTATTCTATAAATTACATTGCAAAATTTCTGGTAGTGTCACTCAGTTTTTTCAGACTCCTTACTGTGGACTGACAATACATGGCCTTTTGCAAACTTCAGTCGTGGGTGTGTTGCTTGTGAAAGGGGCTGGGTTGAGACCACAATGATTCTTCTACATTTCATAAATTGGCTGGATGTACACAGGCTATGTTTCTAACCCATGGTGGGTGGTTTTCTCTTTGTCACCCAACAGGTGGATTCGTGCGGGTGGATGCAGGAGAACTGTCTGCAGATGGGAGACGCATACGTCATCGTTTTCTCTGTCACAGACCGTGTGAGCTTCAACAAAGTCACCGAGCTGCTACTGCGCCTGCGCACCAGCCGGCCCAACCAGGACCTACCCATCATCCTCGTGGGCAACAAGAGCGACCTTGTGCGATCACGGGAGGTCTCACGTGAAGGTGAGTGGGCTTTACAGAGTATAGCGAACCTTTTCTAAACAAGTCATGAGGAAACCTTTCTATCCCGGGCAGCGAGAGGCTCAGTATGACCTCTCATTACTCCCTCGGCAGAGTATCTATTCTTTTTACGATGAGACGGGCCCGTAGTCTTAATGTTTCTTTCCCTCTGAACTTCTAGTCTTGTTTAAGTGTCCGTTGTAAGCACACGCCAGGCAGCACTGAGAGACACTTTTTATTGTGGTGTGCACTGTATAAATGATCCTACTCACTCTGGCACGCACTCACACAACCACTCTCTCATATGGTAACCTGTCATTTTGATGCTGACAATTGGACAGAAAATTTGTATGTATGTATCTCATGTAAGCCAGTTTCGAAAGCGACAAGTGTGATGGGGTACTGGTAATACTGAGCTGCAAGAATGGGTCATTTGGGACAGGCAGTGTTGATGAGGAAATGGAGCAACACAATGAATAGGAGTGGTTAATTATTGCCTGATTGTTGTTGCTTGCTGCACTGTTTGCTTCCCTGCAGCCCTCTCGTCCCACCTTTCTTTTTTTTTTTTTTTTCTCTCCCACCGGCCTTGCCCCCTGTTTCCTAGCAACCGTCCCACCTCCCAGGACCTACTTATTGGAGGTCGCAGTGCGACCCCATTGACCAGGTCCCTGTGTCCTGCTCCTTTTGCTGCCTCATTACCTGCCTCCATGGGGTTAATTATTGCCTGATTGTTGTTGCTTGCTGCACTGTTTGCTCCCCCGCAGCTTCCTTGTTCCCGCCATTTTTACTCCCTCCCGCCGTTTCCAGCCACTGCTTCCCAGCAACCCCACCACCTCCTCCCAGCGACCCTCCCAGGACCGTCTTAATGGAGGTCGCAGAGCGGGCGCACAGCTGGCGTGCCAAAGGCAAGCCCGTCTGCTCCTGGACCGCGCCCAGCGCCAGGAACCCTGGCAATCCTATCGCCCACAGAGCCCTGAGCCCTGGACCCCAGGTGCCGCAAAAACTGCTGCATCTCATCGCCATGATCAACAGTAGGACCTTTCATCTGTCACGGCTGCCTCTTCTGCAACACCGGAGCAACCAACAATGCCGGAGACACGCTAACACAACCACATCCACCTTGCCAACGAGACCGCCACAGTACAACTCCAGTGCATCCTACTCGACACTAGGCAAACATGCCACAGAGAACTGGGAACCAATCTCATCCCTCACCCCGGATGTCATCTTACTCACTGAGACCTGCCTAAACCCTGCCTCCACGTAGGACATTGTGAATGCCACCCCCGAAGGCTACAAGATAACACATAGGGACCAACAAATACGGTGGTGGAATTGCCATCATCTACAAGAACACCATCCACTGTACGACCACAGTCGAATCGACCCCGATAATGGAGCATCTCAACTTTCAAAAAGCACCATCAGAGGCACCCTCGCCTACACACCACCAGGACCACACCCCAGTTTCTACAACACCATCCCTAACTTCACCAACCGATCGCCATCAACTCCGAGAACTACATCTTCCAAGGAGATCTTAACTTCCACATCAACGACCCCAGTGACACACACACAGCTGTCCTCCTGGAAAGCATGAGCAACATCAGCTGACCTCCTGGAAAGCATGAGCAACATCGGCCTCAAGCAACTTGTCACCGACGCTACCCACATCACAGGGCACATGCTCAACCCCATTTTCACGTCCAGCGACTAAGTTAAGTAGGACCAGCTCACCTGAACCAACCGTTTCAACGTCCATTGCACCATCTCAGGACCTACCAACACAGGCACCTTACCCCCCAACTCCACCTGCAGGAACTGGAAAAAGATATAAGAAGACCTGTGGAACAACACTCAACTCCCACCTCCCAGGCACAGCATCCAACCCTGATCAGGCTGCGAAGAACTTCTCCCAGTGGATCACATGTGCCGACAGTCGCCCCTGCCAAATCAGCCAAATCCAAAGGATCTGCCAGAAGAGCCAGCTGGTTCACCACGGAGCTGAAATCCACACAACGCAACTGCCAGCAACTAGAAAGGAAGTCGGCACCAGTAAACAGATAGGAGACCACATTACCTTCAAGACAGCACTCATCCAGTAGCACCGCCTACTGAATAAAACAAATAATAATGCCCTAGCAGACCACATAGAAGCCAGAAAAAACTGCAGCAAGGAGCTTTTTGCAGTCATGAAGGAGTTCTCAAACCCCGCAGTCCCCGGGGAACGAAATCACCCCCTTCAAAGAACTGTGACACCCTAGCGGATTTCTTACACAACAAGATCTCAGTCATCTATGAAAACTTCGAACCCCTACCCTCTGCCGCCGACTGCATCAGCCTGCTAACGCCCATGAACACAAACCCCGAACACCTGCTTACCCATTGGGATTCTCTCACGACTCAAGCCACAATCTCCATCATGAACTCCATGCATTCGGGAGCACCCACAGACCCCTGCCCCCACCACGTCTTCAAACTCCGGGGTAAGACGATTAGCAATGAGCTCAAGAAAGCCTTTAACACTTCCATCAACTCAGCCTCCTTCCCTGAAGACTGGAAACATGGTGAAGTGAGGCCCCTCCTGAAGAAGACGTCCACTGACCCAGCAGAACTTGAGAACTACCGGCCCATCTCAATTCTTCCCTTTCTAGCGAAGGTTCTCCAGAAGGCAATCAACCAGCAACTCCCCGAACACCTAGAAAGCAACAACTTCCTGGATCCAGCTCAATCGAGATTCCGAGCCACTGCACCGAGGCAGCCCTGATCGCAGCCACCAATGACATCGGGGCCCTCCTGGACCACGGCGAAGCAGCAGCCCTCTTCCTCCTGGACCTGTCAGCTGCCTTAGACAGTCTCCCATCACATCTTGATCAACAGACTCCACCATTTCTGAATCCAGGAAGACATGCTAAAATAGATCACCTCATACCTCACCAGAAGAACCCAGGTAATTAGTCTCCCACTGTTCACCTTGGAACCCAAGAAGGTCTTCTGCAGCATCCCCAAGGATCATCCCTCAGCCCCACCCTCTTCAACATGTTCATGACCCCCCTGGCCAGCACCGTCCAATCACACCGAATCAACATCCTCTCCTACACCAACAACAACCAGCTCATAATTTCCCTGTCAGAAGACCCCTCCACCCCAGAGCCGACTTCCACAGATGCATGATGAATGTTGCCGACTGGAAGAAGGAAAACTGTCTCAAGCTCAACACGAACAAGACTTAAGTCCTCATCTTTGGGAACAACACCTCACCCTGGGACGATGCATGGTGGCCTGCTGAATTCTGCCCTTCCCTCACCCCAACAGACCACGCCCGCAACCTCTGCATCATTCTGGACAGCAAGCTCGCCATGAAGAACCAGGTAAACGCAGTCTCATCCGCCTGCTGATGTATTAGTTATCTGGACAATAATGGGATCCAGCTATTTGGTTAACAATACCTCAAGGGATAACACGGGGGTATCCTTATTTGGTGGTACCTTGGGTATGATCAAAACAAATTTATTGGATGGCTAGGAGTACCATGGCTTAACCATATTTAGACAGCTGGAATAGAGTGACCTTTAGATTTTCAAGTGGACTTGTTAACTTGATGAATGTGTGACTACAGGACCATCCCACCCCCACCAGACCATGAAGTAAAGTGCAACCCGAAATAGTCACCAAAGCTGAGACCAGGAGAAGTAGGAAATAACCTCTCTTTTCTTAATATGATAACAAAGAACACACTAAAACGATTTTAACTAGGGATCCTTTGACAGCCCTAAGGAATGCCCCTGACAATCCTACTGACACTGAGCGGGCAGAAACTATCAGCACTTTCCAAGCACAGTGGGCCATGGTACCCTAAGACATTCAATACATTTGTTTTAATTATACATAAGGTACCACGAAATAAAGGATACGCCTGTGGTATGCCCCAAGGTATTTTTAACCATCTTAAGAACTCGCCCACAGACTGGGGTTCAGGATCTGCAACACTGTTTTTTACGAGCTCATTGCTTGTAATACCCCTGCGGCAGCTCCCCTCGGGGGTCCAGACTGAAGAATATTGTGCGGGCCAATGGTCTTCATTTCGCTGCCTTTTGCTGCGTGGTGCCTAAATACAGTTCAGAATGAGGGAACATTTAAGTGCCATATAGTGTGGCTGTGCGTCAGTCCGAGGTGTCTGCCGCCTCTTTTGGCCAATGCAAAAACAGCAGTTGATGGACAGAATGCAGAGCACTGTCATACATTCACCCCAGTACAGAGATCTGGGCCTAAATCCATCGTTTTTTTGCTCACCATGCCATTCCAGTTTGAACCCAGCCATATGCAAATCAGTCTTGACCCTGTGCCTCATGGGAACAGTCCAGCCCGAATTGCCAAGCCAGGTCCTCCCTGGACTGGAAACAAGCATCCTAGGACCGGTTTCGGGGTTTCACCCCTCTTCAGCCAGGATAGCTTGATTCCAGTGGCATGGAGAGCACGGGACCCACGTCTTGGCATACCCGTCCCACTCGGGGTGACAAATGCAAAAACAGTTGATGGACAGAATGCAGAATAATGTCATACATTCACCCCAGTACAGAGATCTGGGCCTAAATCCATCGTTTTTTTGCTCACCATGCCATTCCAGTTTGAACCCAGCCATATGCAAATCAGTCTTGACCCTGTGCCTCATGGGAACAGTCCAGCCCGAACGATGGATTTAACCCAGATCTTTTGACTGGGGGAGAATGTTTGCATTGTCAGCATTCCGTCCATTTGTTTGCTGTAACACTTTTCGCCCTAAGTGGGATGGGTATGCCCAGACGTGGGTCCCTTGCTCACTGCGCCACTGGATTCAAGCTAGCCTGGCTGAAGAAGGGTGACATACCCTGAAACTGGTCCCAGGATGCTTGTTTCTGGTCCAGGGAGGACCTGGCCTGGCAGTTCGGTCTGGACTGTTCCCATGGGGCACAGGGTCAAGACTGATTTGCATATGGCTGGGTCCAAACTGGGGTGGCGTAGTGGGCAAAAGAACAATGGATTTAACCCAGATCTTTTGACTGGGGGAGAATGTTTGCATTGTCAGCATTCCGTCTATCATTTGTTTGCTGTAACGCCTTTTGGCCAGGCTTCTTGACTGAAAATAAAAAAGATTTTGAAAAACACTAGAAATTCGTCCCAACTAACAACTTCAAAATAGTGTACATTACGCGGTGTTAGTCATTTGGGTAGCGTACATTCATTGGTGTGGTCTCGCATCACTACATTAGGGATACACACACACTTAACATCCTTCCTAAGCAGTCCACGATTGTTTTATTAACGCAGAAATCGGAAACCTAGAAAACTGATCACCTCATACTGTTTGTTGTCTTTCTTGGTAGACAAGAGTAGTACAGCAAACAAAGACCACTATAATTGTTATGTAAAGTGTGTGTAGGCCTATGAGTGGTGCACAGAACAGGGTCGGATTGGTAAGGTGGGCACTCTGGCAATGGCCGAGGGACCAGTATCCAAGTTCGAGCTGTGGGCTGCTTTTTTGGCCAGCCTGGGGCGGTGGGTGGCGATTTAGGCGGTGTCTGCATTGTTAGGATGCTGCCATTGGCCCAGTGGGTGCCTGAGTGGCCTTTCTGGAGGCAAATGGGTGTCCTTTACCTCCCTTTTATCAACGGGCAGTGTGTTTCACCTGTGTGAACTAATCCGTGCATTGTTTTGCGGAAAGACAATATGCAAATGTGGGCCACTTTTTGCGTGCCCGGGCTGATTTTTAATCCCAATCCAACCCTGGCACAGAAGCAACAATTAAATGTGTTTCAATTATTGTGAAATTTGACCATAGACCGTTACTGACACACTCTGTAAAACATTTTTATTACACTCATGCACATATAAATACATATATAAATGCATACACGAGCTCGCACAAACACGTGTTTGCATGCGTGGGAGATTTTGGAATGCATACACATCATACATATGCTTATGTAATGCATACAGTGCGTGATTATAATTCATTTACACCAGAGTACGCAAACTGGTACGCAAATGGTAGTAAGCCCTATAAAATGTGCCTAACATACCATAACACGCTATAAATCACATCAAGTAATTATTTGATATGACTCAACAGATGCACTTAGAAGCTACATTGTGGTAAATGGAGCCACCAATTGCTCTTGAATTCACATGTTTTTGTTTCTGTTTTCGACTGTGGATGCTGGTGACCTCCTGTTGACATTAAGGCACTTTGTGGCTAGCCAGACATTTATGCTGCGAAACAGCAGCGTATTGTTTCCAAGATTGATAAATACATATGCATCCGTGACAAAATAAACCATGTTGCACATTATGCAAAACTAATGCTTTAATGGTTTTTTTTTTTTCAACTACTTCTAGCAGATTAGCAGGTGCTATTAGTATGGTAATATATATATTCTCTATTTCTAACAAAATTCAGCTCAAGCAGGCATATGTGGTGATTTTAGGTCACAGTCTACTAGACATCGCAGCTGTCTGGTTTGCTAAAGACATCTTGGGGATATTCAGAAAGTTAACCTGGGAATGCATTCCGCCCATTGCTTACCATTGGCTTTGTGATTTGTTACTCACAATTTCTGGCTTTCTTTTTGTAGGCTTTAATTGCTTTAGGCTGTGTAGCTCAAGTTTGTCCCTCCTGTTGCCCAAACCTTGTGTACTGTATTCTTCCACAAACTCGCTTTCTGTAAACAGACCTTTATATCTTGTTCTTAACTTGTCACATTTGCTGTGCATTCAAAGACAAAGGTCAAATGTCAGGCTCTGTCTTCCAGGGATATTGGTGATTATTTTTCTTTCTCTGACTTCAAAGTGAGAGGATTTATGTGGCAATCATGCTGGCTCTGGAGAAGTGCTTGAGGAAGTCTGTATGATGTTAGTGTTTTCTTTCTAGCATACAACAACATTTAAATTTCCGTAAATGAACTGTGTTGATGATCAAAACAATACACTAGATATTTCCACACATTGTTAGTGCACCTTTAAATTTTTTATCAGTGAAACTGTATGTGAGTGCAAATGTAATGGTCATTTCAATTGAAGATGTGTTGTCTGTAAAGGCAGTACACTGCCATACCATGCATACTCGGTTACCCCAGTCCATTCTACTCTGCACCACTCCATGCCACTGCCCTCTACTCTTCACCACTCTACACTATGCCCCACTGCACTCTTCTCCGCACCACTTCACTCTACGACTTTCTATTCTACACCACTCCACTCTACGACTTTCTAATCTACACCACACCACTCTGCTCTATGGCAATGCACTCTACCCCACACTAATCTACTATGCACCACTGCACTCGCTGCTACTGCACTCTATTCTACTCCGTGCCACTAAACTCAAAGCTACCCTGCTCTGCAACAGAGTACTCTATGCCACTGCACTCTACCCCAGTTCTATGCCAGTCCCCTCTACGCCACTCTAATCTACTCTGCACCTGTACACTCTGCGCAACTGCACTCAGTTCCACTCTGCGCAACTCTATGCCACTGCACTCTACCCCAGTTCTATGCCAGTCCCCTCTACGCCACTCTAATCTACTCTGCGCAACTGCACTCCATGCCACTCCACTCTGCACCACTCTATGCCACTGCACTCTACACCACTTTGCTCAAAACCAATGCACTGTACGCCGATTTACTCTGCACCACTGCACTCTACGTCATTCTACTATGTCCAACACACTCTATGCCACTCTACTCTGTGCCACTGCACTCTACGCCACTCTACTCTGTGCCACTGCACTCTACGCCACTCTATTCCATGTCACTCTACTATATACCACTGCACTCTGCAACAGTATACTCTGAAACACTGCGCTCTCTGCCACTCTATGCCATTCTACGCCTCTGAATCTTTATTGCTCCACTCTACCCCACTGCATTCTATGCTAATCCACTCTACTGCACCACTGCACTCTACGACACTCTACTCTATACCACTGCACTTTACACCACTTCAATCTACTCTGAAACAATCTACTCTATGCCATTGCAGTGTACGCCACTCTGTTCCACTTTACGCCACTGTACTCTGCGACACTTTACTACAAAAACAATACTCTATGCCATTGCACTCTACTCTACACCATTGAACTTTCACTTTACTCTGCATCAGTGTACTCCACAGCATTCTACACCATTGCACTCTGCGCCACTCTATGCCACTTCACTCTATTCTGCACCACTCTACGCCAATGCACTCTACGCCACTCTAATCTACTGTGCACCGCTGCAGTCTGACACTGCACTCTACGCCATTTCACTCTACACCTCTCTACTCTTCGCCACTGCACTCTTCGCCACTCCACCCTTCCCCACTCCACCCTGCAACACTGCACTCTAAGCCACTACTCTAAAAAAACAACTATACCATGTACCAATCCACTCCACGCCACTTCACTCTACTTTGAAACAATCTACTCTACACAACTGCACTTTGTCACTGCACTTTACGCCACTGCAGTAAACCTTGCGCCACTCTACTCCACTCTGAGCCACTACTCATCCACTGCACTCTACCCTGCACCACTCCACTGTGCCCCAGTTCACTACTCTGAAACAATCTACTCCATGCCACTCCACTCTACACTTCGCCACTCTGCACCACTCCACGCCACTCTACACCACTTTACTCAAAACCAATGCACCCTACGCCAACTACTTTGCATCACTGCACTTTAAGCTACTATACTCTACAATATTCTAGTCTGCCACTGCACTCTACATCACTCTACACCATTGCGATCTACGTCACTGCACTGTAGGCCACTCTATTCTACTCTGCACTCTGCATGACTGCACTCTGCGCCACTCTACTCTACACCACTCTGACATTCTACTCTGCAGCACTACACTCTCGCTGAACTCTATGCCACTTTACTCTATGCCACTGCTCTCTACTACGCACCACTCTGTGCCACTCTACTGCACACTATGCTAATGCACTCTACGCCACTATAATCTACTGTGCACTACTGCCCTCTGAGACACTGCCCTCTACATGACTGCACTCTGCGCCACTCTATTGCTCTCAACGCCACTGCACTCTATGCCACTCTATTGCTGTCAACACCACTGTACTCTATGCCACTCTATTGCTCTCAACGCCACTCTATTGCACTCCACGACATTGCACCACTCTTTGGCAATGCAGTCTACACCACTCTACTCTGCATCACTCCACCGTATGCCACTGTAGTCTACCTTGTACCACTCCACTCTATGCCACTTCACTCTGCAACACTGCTCTCTCCACCACTCTTCATTGCTCTACTCAACGCCACTGTACTCTATGCCAATCCACTGTAAGCCACTCTAATCTACTCTGCACTCTACGACACTTCACTCTACTCTGAAAAAATCTACTCTGCACTGCAATCTATGCCACTCTATTCCACTGTGCGCCACTCCAAACTATGCCACTTTGTTCTACACCACTGCACACTACACCAATGCCCTCTACTCACTTTACTCAAAACCAAAACTCTGCAATGTACGCCACTTTACTTTACTCTATGCCACTCAGCACTTTTGCACTCTGTCACTTAACTCTGCATCACTCTACGCCACTACATTCTACACCATTGCACTCTATCCCACTCTACTCTACACCACTTAACTCTGATACTCTATTCTGCAGCTTTGCACTCTGTCACTCTACTTTATGGCACTCTAGTCTGCGCCACTTTACTATATGCCACTGCACTCTACTATGCGCCACTCTACTGCACACTATAACAATGCACTCTACGCCACTCTAATCTACTGTGTACCACTGCCCTCTATGACACTGCATTCTATGCCTATACACTATTCACCACTCTACTCTGCCAGTGCACTCTACCCCACTCTACTATGCACCACTGCAGTCTTTACCACTGTACTCTACAACACTCCAGCCTAGGCCGCTCCGCTCCACTCTACACCACGCCACTCTGCACTTTTTACCATTGCACTTTACGCCACTACACTATACCACTCTACCCTGCTCCACTCTACTCTGAAACAATATACTCTATGCCACTGCACTCTACACCACTCTACCACAGTCAACGCTGCCCCACTCTACTTTACGCCATTGTGCTCTAACCTACACCACTATACTCTACCCTGCACCACTCCACTCTGATACAATCTAATCTACGCCACAACACTCTATGCTGCACCACTCTACTTCCCTGCAGTCTACGCTATGCCACTGTACTCTAAAACACTGCACTCTGTGCCAATACACTCTACACCACGTTAAACACAACCAATGCACCCTAAGCCACTGCACCTATGCCAACTACTTTGTACCACTGCACTTTACGCCACTATGGTCTACAGCATTCTACTCTACTCCACTCTTCACCACTGAACTCTACGCCATTCTAGTGCACTGTACGCAACTGCACCACTCTACAGCAATGTACTCTACACCACTCTACTCTGCATCACTCCACTTTATGCCACTGCACTCTACTCTGCACCACTCCACTCTGCTCTCTACCACTGCACTGTACGCCACTATACTTCGTGCCACTGCACTCTATGCCACTCTACCCTACACCTCTGCACTCTGACACACTACTCTACAGCACTGCATTCTGTCACTGAACTCTATGCCACTCTACTCTGCACCACTTTACTCTATGCCACTGCACTCTACTGTGAACCACTTTACGGCACTCTACTGCACACTATGCCAATGCACTCTACGCCACTCTAATCTGCACCACTGCCCTCTAGCACTGCATTCTATGCCACTTCACTCTGCCTCTCTACTCTTCACTACGCCACTGCACTCTACGCTGCACTACTTCTCTACTCTGCACCACTCCATTCTACACCACTTCACTCTATGCCACTGCATTCTACGCCACTGCAGTCTACTGTGCACCACTCTACTCTATGCCACTGCACTCTGTGCTGCTCTACATCACTGCGCTCTACATCAGCGCACTCTACACCACTTTACTCAAAACAAATGCACTCTACGCCAATCTGCTCTGCACCGCTGTACTTTATGCCACTTCATTCTAGGCCACTCTACTATACCCCATCCTATGATGCTCTACTCAATTAAACTCTACTGCACTCTACTGCACTCTACTGCACTCTATGCCATTCTACGACACTACTCCACTCTTCGACTCTCTACACAACTCCCTCTATGCCACTCCATGCCACTTTACTACAGTCCATTCTATGGCGCACCACTCCATGACAATCTATTCCGCTCTGCACCACTCTACTCTACAACTCTCTACTCCATTCTACGCAACACCCTCTACACCACTCCACTCTGCACTACACCACTCCATGACACTCTATGCACTCCTCTCTATGACCCTCCACACAACTCTGCCCCTGTACTCCTCTCTACGCCACTCAACTCTATGCCCTTCCACTCTACGACACTCCTCTCCCTCCACAGCATTGTCCGCTACTCCTGACACTCAACTCCTCTCCATGCCACTCAACTTTACTGTACGCCACTCCATAACACTCCACTTTATGACACTCCACACCAGTCTCCTTTACCCCACTAACTTTTAGCCATGCTGAACAGATGCCTCTCTGGTGTACAACATTGCTAAAACATATTGGCAAAGCCAATAACTCTTGCATAAGTGAGACCTGTTGGCTTTGCCAATGCTTGTTGTAACTCTCATCCACCTCCCAGCCGCCCTTCCACATCCCCGACCAACCCGTGCTTTATTTAAAAAAAAAAAAAAAAAAATAAAGGTGAGGTTTGTGACTCTGTGATTGCAAAACATCAAGTCTTGTAATAAGATTTAAAAAAAAAAAAAAGCAATTGGCCTGCTGGTTTACTTGAGGGATGTGGGCAGTGGCGTAACGCAGGCCCCCGCAGCCCCTGCGGTGCGGGGGGCCCCCAAGCTCCAGGGGGCCCCCTCAGCACAGTACTCCAGACGGAGAGCTCCTGATTGAGACTGGAGGGGGCCCCTCCATGTACCTTGCAGGGGGGCCCCCTCAGGTTTCGTTATGCCACTGGATGTGGGGGAGGTAACAGACCAATTAGGTTGTTTGTTACAGGCAGAGGCTGGTGTTTTTGTTCCAGGTTGGTGAAATATGGAAATGCGAAATACCGGATAGCTAAACAGTCAGGCAGAAGCCCCCACCGGCTGTCTGTGTTGTTGCGTGCCCCCACCGGCTGTCTGTGTTGTTGTGTGCCCCCACCGGCTGTCTGTGTTGTTGCGTGCCCCCACCGGCTGTCTGTGTTGTTGCGTGCCCCCACCGGCTGTCTGTGTTGTTGCGTGCCCCCACCGGCTGTCTGTGTTGTTGCGTGCCCCCACCGGCTGTCTGTGTTGTTGCGTGCCCCCACCGGCTGTCTGTGTTGTTGCGTGCCCCCACCCGCTGTCTGTTGTTGCGTGCCCCCACCCGCTGTCTGTGTTGCGTGCCCCCACCCGCTGTCTGTGTTGTTGCG
The DNA here is from genome assembly GCA_963921515.1 of Calotriton arnoldi. NCBI lineage: Eukaryota > Metazoa > Chordata > Amphibia > Caudata > Salamandridae > Calotriton > Calotriton arnoldi. The sequence goes on from CAWUFW010014742.1 coordinate 292,994, forward strand.
TGCCCCCACCCGCTGTCTGTGTTGTTGCGTGCCCCCACCCGCTGTCTGTGTTGTTGCGTGCCCCCACCCGCTGTCTGTGTTGTTGCGTGCCCCCACCCGCAGCCTGTGTTGTTGCGTGCCCCCACCTGCAGCCTGTGTTGCGTGCCCCCACCCGCAGCCTGTGTTGCGTGCCCCCACCCGCAGCCTGTGTTGTTGCGTGCCCCCACCCGCAGCCTGTGTTGTTGCGTGCCCCCACCCGCAGCCTGTGTTGTTGCGTGCCCCCACCCGCAGCCTGTGTTGTTGCGTGCCCCCACCCGCAGCCTGTGTTGTTGCGTGCCCCCACCCGCAGCCTGTGTTGTTGCGTGCCCCCACCCGCAGCCTGTGTTGTTGCGTGCCCCCACCCGCAGCCTGTGTTGTTGCGTGCCCCCACCCGCAGCCTGTGTTGTTGCGTGCCCCCACCCGCAGCCTGTGTTGTTGCGTGCCCCCACCCGCAGCCTGTGTTGTTGCGTGCCCCCACCCGCAGCCTGTGTTGTTGCGTGCCCCCACCCGCAGCCTGTGTTGTTGCGTGCCCCCACCCGCAGCCTGTGTTGTTGCGTGCCCCCACCCGCAGCCTGTGTTGTTGCGTGCCCCCACCCGCAGCCTGTGTTCTTGCGTGCCCCCACCCGCAGTCTGTGTTCTTGCTTGACAACACACGTTGTCCTTGTTGCTGCCAGCTGTCGTGTTTCCCCCCCTTGACCACATAAAAAAGAACTATGAGAAAATAGCTGGATCAGCCACAGACTTTTTTTAGAAGAGGTGTGAAAATGGCCCTTTTCCAACACTTGAGGAACCTGTGCTTCTTGGAAGGGCATATTAGAGTTCCATAAGCACTAGAGCAATGCATTTACTGGCCCGCGTAGTGTTTCGCACTGGGCGAGGGTCCTAGAGCGAACACGGCTTGAAGGTACTGATTTTCAACATGTTAAAACTAATTAGTGGCTTGCATAAAGCTGGTAAAAGAACCAAGACTAGCCCCGCCACTATCAGAGAGGGTGTTGGTAGGAACCATAAACGAATTAACAAAGGCGGTATGAATTCTCTTAGTGTTGTCGCTAAAGAATTGTGAAAGATTTCCAGAGCTCTTCAGAGCATGTCCAATATACTTGTATTGGACAGTCCCAGCTTCTCATTGGAGCTACTAAACCTTTAATGCGACATTAGAAGCACTTCTCAGCAGATCTGACTCATTTGCATGGGATAGGTTAAATATTCATCAACAAGGTGACAAACTTATTAGGGACAGTACCAACACGTCTTTGCCGAGACTGCTAAACCTTCATTGGATAGTATTAAGCAGGACAGTAGTATTTTTTTGTATAGGTCTAGCCGCAGGATTTTAATAGAGACAAGATTCAGCTGTTTCTGGTGTCATTCCATAGAGCTGGTAGGATAGCTTAGAGACTAAGGGGCCGATTACGATTTCGCTCGGAAAGCCTGATGTTGGTCGGAAAGCCTCTGACCGACCTCGTGACTTTTCAATTCCGACCGCTTAATTACAATCTAGGCAGTCGGAATTGAAACCGGACGGTCATTCCGGCTGGCTTCCGACGGGCTCAAGGAGCCCATCAGATAGTAAGAGACCGGCCCATAATCCCAATAGGACGGCGTTTCCGCCGTCAGGATTACTATGTCGCTTTCCAACAGCCTTTCCGTGCCGGCCTTTCTGACATGGAAAGGCTTTTGGAAAGCAACTTTGGGCCTCCACAGCCTACGGTTGTGGCCCTGGGGGGGCACTCTGTGTAAATCCCTGCACCCTGGGTGCAGGAATTTACAAACTCCCATTTCTCTATGGGAGCTTGTGCTACGGCCGTTTTATGGCCGTAGCACATGCTCCCATAGAGAAATGGGAGTATGAGACCGCACAGTGTGCGGTCGCATCGTAATCATGTGGTCAGAACCACCGACCTGAGGTCAGTCGGTCGCGAATCCGAGACGGTGTCGGTCGGAGGCAACTCCGGCCGACATCTTAATAGGCTAAGGGCCTATTAAGGGTTTACTGCTGATGTTTGTGTGAGATGAGCAGATTGCAGCTTAAAAATCACTTAGTATACTTAGTCTTTCTTGTGCAAGAGGTAGGTAAAGATAGATAAAATGAATACCAATATTGATAAGGTGTTATATACAAAATTCCTTTCTGCATACGCTTTGGTTAATGCTCTATGTATGGCAAATGATTATTCGTGATTTTACCATTTTTAAATAGGCGAGAAGAGATGGATAGCTATCAAGGAAGGGGTTGTTTTCCAAATGAAATTAGATTGCACATGCATAGTTGCACAAAATCAGGAAATTTCGAACTTGTGTAGTCTGCGGAGTTTCCTTGTAAGTAAAGACAAGCATTGGCATAGCCAATTGGTCTCACCTTTGGGACCTTATAAGTATTTAGTTATGCAGCACAATATCCTTGGTGCAACAACATCAACTGTTGCATGGCTAAACACTTATAAGGTCCCAAAGGCGAGACCTATTGGCTATGCCAATGCTGCTCAACTTACACATGGAGCCAATGGGGCATCTAACAAGACATTACATTGCACCAATAGGTTGACGGCACCCAATTATACAGTAACGGGTCATTGGTCCGACTACATCCCAAAATTAAGAGGCGACCTGGGTGTATTTTAAACCTGTATGTCTGCAGAGCATCTGAAATTGAAACCAACAAAAACTGAGGCTGCTGCCATAAAGAGAGGAACACTCAAACACCCAGCAAATCCAGAGGTACTCAACAATATGAACTTGGATTGCTTCCTCCTTGACCTCATCCGCCCTTAAGTCACTAGGTTTTCCCGTGAATCTATCGCTTAAACAGCAGATTAAGACAAACACTGGTAAAGCCAATAGGTCTGGATTTAAAGGTGCCATCCATTGAACAATGCCAAAATAGATCACAAAACACAAGCAGACTTCATCAAATAAAGGGAAATTCTGGAATGCTTATTGTTTGTGGTGGTTAGAGATGCAGGAATGGGTAAGCATTGTTTTTTCACTACATTGGATGGAAATTTAACATGCTAAAGCATGCAGAGTAAGCACACTAGAGGCAGACAAATGTAAGAAAAGAAAGGAGTTTAATATTTAAAGCACCTTTGTCTAGAATAAAGTTCTGGTTTATTCCTATGTCAAATAAAGGTTGGATGGCAAGAAAGCCTTCAATATAACCCTCTGTTAAGAAGAAAAATTAAAATGAAGGCTCCCTTGCCATCAGACCGTTATTTGACATAGAAACAAAAAGAGGCCTGAACTAAAGGCAATGGAACCTTTAAAATTGTTAGGTTTTCTTTTATAGGCAAGTAATTATAAAAAAAAAAAACACCATCAAGAAGAAGCCACCACGAGCGGAAGCACAGGCGAGGGGGAATGAGGATGACACGAAGGGAAAAGGTGGAGGAGTGAGAGGGCGGAACGAGATGGTATGTGGGCAGAACAAACAGCAAGACACAATGGAAAGAGGGAGGGTGGTGCAAGCCTGGGAATGAGAAGATCACAAAGGGACCCAGAGGATGAAGAAGGGGTGGCAGGTGGGAGAAGGAACAACACATATGGGGAAGAGAAAGGGCGAGAGAGACCTCTTATGTGCAGATAAAAGTGGGGAAAACGGAATGGAAGGTGGATCTTGACTGGTGCTGTGCAGTTGAAAAAGTGGTGTACCAGAGTCAAGGCTTCCCACGGAATTGGGATAAGGTCTGGGGCCAATGGGTGGAATACAGTAGCTATTGAGGACTCTACTGGACAGATAAGGTGGGTGGGTTGGGAACCAGATGGACTAACCGTGCTAGGTAATGACACTGGGATGCTGGAAATAACTACACTGCTTTGTACCTGAAATTATTGTACTGGGTGAGCATGAAGAGACGAGATTTCTCAAGATTTATGTCGAACAGTTTCATTATACAAACATTTCTGTGTTGCTAAGCATTTGTTTAACAAAAAGATTTTTTTTTAAAGTGGGTAAAATGGAGCAGCGGGAACAAGCTTCGAAGAGCTGACAGAGGCTATATATTATAAAATAGCTTCTCGTGTAGTTTAATGCAAGCACTCTGTTAGAAGAAAAAGATGGGACCTAACTGCCAAAAGCACAAGGTGAGAAATGAATACTCCTCTGGGCTGCACCAACACATAATTGACAGTTTGACGCCAATGACTCAAAGGAGGTTAGTGTGGTGTCCTTAGTTTCTTGCCTTCAGCTGCACCCTCATGGCAGCACTTAGTACATTACAACATTTCAACCATTGTTCTAAATAGCTGGGGATTTTATAACTGTAACCAAATTATTTGAGGACTAGAGTTAGAATAGTAAATAAGCCTCCAGGACTATTTTGGTGAAAACTGCACCTCCTCCGAATATTCTATGATATGCATTAGACTACTTAAAGAGTTAATCCAGCACGCACTAAAGTCTCTGCTGTCCTGAGGGGCCTCTCCCAACATGACTGCCCTGAGTGTGCATACCAACTCAGATTAGATTTGTTTACTTCATTCTTAATTTACTATACCGAAAGGGTTGTTGTCAATGTCAGATCAATAAATTTAGAAAAGGATCCACAAAGATATTGCACAATGATGGGAATAGCGATTCGACTCTGAACAGTGTACAGATGTTCGGCCTTCAAAACAAATGTAAAAAATAAAACACACAGGTAGCAGGGCCACAAATGGGCTAAAAGTTAGCAGTCTGATAGTTTGCAGCTGCCAGGTTCTCGCCAAAAAAACAGTAAAGAAAAAAAGGTGGAGGGGAGATGTTGAGGAAGCATGGGGCAGCAACAAAATTGCAAAAAGAGTGGCCGAATCAGTAGCAGTGCACAGATGCCAGGACCATGCTAAAAAAAACAACTAAATAAAATTAAAATAAGGTGGGGAGGACAAGGAAGAGTGCGAGGAACGCAATGTACACCATAAAGTGGGTAAACGCAAGTAGAAATATAGGCCACTAACATCAGCAATGGAAGGATACAATTAATCCTATCAGAAAAAATGGAAAGCGGCAATGCTCTAAAGTGAGAAAAACAAGAAGAAAGCGGAAGAGGTTGTGAGAGAGAGGGGGAGCAGGAGGTGAGCCCGCGAGGCTCGCGCGCTTGGGAGAGCAGTCTTCATTTTTCAAGCACTGCACTCGTGGCGTGCCGCTGCTCGCTCCCGCAAGGTGGATGCCGCCACAAGAACGAGTGCAGTGCTTGAAAAGTGAAGACCGATGGCTAAAGGCCCACCTAGAGCAGCGCATGCGCGCTGCCTAGGCAAGACCTAAAAAATGACTATTGGATATCCGCCCCCTCAGCCTAAGGAATTTCTGCGCTTTGAACCTCAAAACAATACACAAAACTACAGAAACAATGTATACATCAAACAAATGCAGAAGGTATTAAATATTTTAATTCATTGAAGTATGAAAATCAAAATTTTAATTGAAAGGTTGGATCATTTCAAAATATGGTTTTTATTTCTAAGACAAAACTGTATGCTAGAATATCATTGTCTTTATTAATAATAATGCGTATTCTCGCTTATTCAGCTCACAGTGCTTCAGTGGAGGCCTCCAATCATCCATAATGCTCCCACAAGTCAAGCTCAGTCTACCAACTTAATTTTTAGCCCCCAGTTTCAACTTTCTTCACGTTTAAAGAATGGTTTAACATTTTCAATTTTACATTTTTTTTTGTGTGTGTACTTTAATAAGTGAAGTATTAGTTTAATAATCAGTTGTGAACCTCCTGAATATGTGTCTGCAGATCCTAGGTTAAGAACCCCTGCTGTTTACCCTTTATCCTTATACCCGTACCAAAAACTCATAATTCTGTAATCTTGTGTCCCACATTTTTAGGATTGTACCTTTCACTTGATTTCTGTAATCCTACACATCACCCCTAACTCCATATCCCTATACCTCAAATTTCTAATCTCAACCCATTACCGTAAATCCCCATACCGTTAACCCTGTATTGAAAGCACTTAACTCTGCATCCCTCACCCCATATCCTTCGCCCCTATACTCTTCGCTCCTTCACACTGCCCTTACTTTAATATATTTTGTGAACAATCACTTTGGGAAATGTTCCTTTTTTTAAAAAAAAAATAACGCAGCCATGTTCTGCATAGTATTAGGGATATGTATAGTTAGGTTGTGATGATTATGAGGCCAGATGTTAAATGAGTCTGGATATTCCTAGGTGGGTTGATATGGCGCACCTTGAAGCAGCCTCTGGGCTCCATTGGTACTGTAAACATATCCCACATGTGCGGCTGGGATTGTGAAGATGATCTTTCAAGTTGGGAGAAGATGTAAAAGATGTTTTCCACTGCACTCTTAACCTGTTGTTCTAAAGTTGTGTTGACCTTCAACCTTCACCGCTGAGAGGTGCTCTGCCACTATCGTGGACCAGCAGATCATGCCATGATGTGATCATCCATGGACCCAGGAGCAAAAAAAAACAAAAACGTTTAATTCACATTAAGTTGTAATCTGAGGTGTGTTTCCATGATCTCAGCCTAAGTGTAAAATACAAATGCCTGCTCTCAGTTCTCATGCACACTTCCCTCTTTTGCGCACTACCAACTGTTATACTCGCCATTCTTGCACAGACCTTCCTCTCTCACAATCACCTTTCAAAGCTGCCTTCTAGCACTTTTCCTTCATCATTACTCATCTCTTTTGTATTTTATTCACCCATGTGCCTCTTGTACACTTCTGTTGCACAAGCTTTCCTCCATTGTGCTCCCCCTTTTGAAAGATATCCTCTTGCCTGCTTACCTCTGTCTTTAACGTATGTCTCTTGTGTCTTCCCCCTGTCTCACGTGCACCTCACTCTTCTTTGTGTCCTCAGAGGGGCGCAGCGTGGCTGTGATGCTGAACTGCAAGTATGTAGAGACCTCTGCAGCGCTGGACCACAACACACGTGAGCTGTTTGAGGGTGTGGTACGCCAGATCCGACTGCGCCGGGGTGAGACCCGTGAGGAAGGCGACGGCCGGGGCCCCTGCCCGCTACCTCCAGCCCTTCAAGAAGGCCGGCGCGAGAGCTTGACGAAGAAGGCCAAGCGTTTCCTGCAGAACTTGGTGGCTAAGAACAGCAAGTTCTTCAAGCAGCGATCCAAGTCATGCCACGACCTATCTGTCCTATGAGGAGCCCGCACTGGAGTCCACAGAGGAACCTGGTTAGAAGCCAACTGAGGCTGATTGGCCCTGAAGAGCCTACACAGTAGACCTCTGAGGCGTCCATCACTCTTACTACTGAGGACAGGAGTGGTGGCAACTCATAGGAGACCCTGAAATCCCTTGACACCCCCAGGATTTTCCCATCTTTCATAAGCCAGACCATGACTTCAAAAACATTCTCTCAGGATCCAAGATTGCTCAAAAATCCCCCTTCCAGTTAGAGCCCAAACCGCTCCAAGGATATTCCACCTCATAAGAGCCCCCCTTGAGATCTTGTACCACTGTGTAACTTTTCGAGACTAAAGGCTCAGATCACCACAGCCTTTCGCGCCACCTTGCTTTCCCTGAATAAGAAGATGAAGGTCCTTGCTGAACCACCGCATCCATTATTAAACTGTGAGGGGGAGAACTGGAAAGGGGTATTGTTCCTTTTTCATTTTTAACAGGTGCCACAAACACTGTTGTGCTGCTCAACCGTCAGCATAGTGCCGCCTGAGGCCAGTGAGGCCTAGCTGGAGCACTTCTTCTTAATGGAGCCTCTGGTCATGGTCCTTCGTGGTCCTTTCACAAGACATGGTCCTCTTTGCCCCTCTCTCGCTGCTGTCATATGGTGGCTAGGTGTCCAACCTGTCACATTTACAGTCGGACTGCTGTCCTCAGGAGAGGGCGACCTAAGCACATTGGACCACATCCTACTGAGGCTCCTAAAGGGGGCGCTCTCCATAACCTGCTTTCATCTGCTCCTTCATTGGCAGATTACGGGCCGTCCCAAAATCACACCCAGGCCAGTGTTTGCCCAGCAGAGAGGCTTGAGAACTTGGCACAAGGCCCTCAATGACGTGGCCAGTGGGATACCGAGGTGCAGGACCCTCCTGCGCCTGTGGAAATGTTTCTTTATTTCTTTAATATATGTGGAAGCGTGACCCGTGGCTGACTGTACCAGGGCCCAACCGGACTGTCTAAGCCTGCAGCCTTTCCTGAAATCCGCATCTTTCCCTATAGATCACTCTATCTGCAGATTCATCTGTTTTTAAACACTCTCTCCATAAAATCTGAATCATTCGTGAAAAATCCTAGAGTAGGCACATGCTGTGTGCTTGTAACTCCTAACACATTTTATGTTTTACAGAGATCCTGTATAGCACTTGTCTAGCTTTGTTTATGCTCAGATGTGCACTTTATTTCTTATGTTTGGCACAGACTGTATAAATCTGGATTGGTTTCTTTAGATGGTTAAATATATTTTCTATTTATTGCATCATTGATATTTATGAAAAATGTTAATATTGTTTTTCAACATTGCCTACGCTTCCCTGGACACAAGGCCCACCTCCACCCTCTCACACCAGCTCCATGTCAGGTTGATCTTAGTCCTGAACTTGGCCCTATGTGTGACATTTTAATGCCGAAACTGTCACGTGACGGAAATGGTATTGTGATGTCAGACTTGAAGAGGGACTGTTGCCAACCCATTGGTTGGAGTCGAGTTTAGTAGGTGAGGCCTACGTGAACACGGGTGAAAGCAGAACCAAAGTGCTGAACAGACCTGCACTGTTTTCCTTCGAAGAGCCTAGGGCATTAGACCCCAAAATCTAGGGGTATGGGGGTTGGAATTAGTCTCTTCTCTGAGTGCCGGTTCACGCAGCTGACACTCTCATGAATCGTTTTGGGATGGGTGTGCTCGAGTATACTTTTGTTGCAGGAATGTATGGGGGTGCACTTGATTTTTGAATGTTGATTGGGTCCTTGAGTTTGGAATCCCACTGAATGTCATAGAAAACAGAATGTCAAAGTGTGTGCCCATGATTTGGGAATGTTGCAGAGTACTCTTGAGAAATATAAGGAGGGAGTGGCAGCATATGCCCTCGACTTGAGAATGTCAGATTGTATTCTTTGGATATGAATGTTGGGTGGCGTTCCCTTGATCTGGCAATGTTGGAGTGTGCTGTAGGATAGGAAATGATGGGATTTGCTCTTGAGTTGGGAATGTTGGAGGAAGCCCTTTAGATGCATTGTGAATAGGGAACCTGGTCAGTGCTTGTAAATCAATGGATAAATTAATTTACAGTTTTCAATAAAGTATTTTCTACAAACTGCTTGGTCTGTCTGGTTCATATTCACAAGGCAGCCAAAATCTACAAACTGTTCTACCACTCTCTTCCCAAACCTTGTCATACCATGGTGTTGGCACCTGCCACAAGGCAGATTACCAGGCTATGGGAATTTGACCACTCTTCCTGTGACTACTGAAAATGTGTGCCACTCTCCCCTGGAACTACTGCAATGTATACCACTTTCCTGTGGGACTGCTTGGAATTTATACCACTTTTCTCTCTTGTCAGAGTGTTCTACTGCTCTTGACCGGGCACTCTGAGGTCGATTGTACTCCTGAGGGCTGCTATGACCTGCTCCTCACCAAGGCTACTGAGGGATTGACCACCTCCTGCTGTACCCATTTGGACTTACTAACCTTACCAAGTGCTACTAAAAGATCTACCACTCACCCTTTGTGGTTTCCGCAGACTGGTGGATGTTCCCGTACCACTCGTGCTTTACTTTCTGAAACTGTGCCACGACTGCTAGCAAAGTAACCAAAGGCATATGCGTGTCCCTCCCAGACCGTGGCCATGTGGCTACATGTTTCACCCCGATCTCCATTTCTGTTACCAGGTTAAACTTTAGAGCACTACAGTGAGTTCCATGACCATTACATGTGTCTTTATTTATATAGCGAAATCCTAACTAGAGAGCAATGGAGCATTAAACGTTCATTGGGGGTGGGGGCTGGGAAGCAATTCAAGACCGTGTACATCATCTTTTGTATTACATAATTACACTACATTTTATAATCCTAATGTTTAAAATTTTAAGTCCAGGAAGGCTCACAGCTGAGTATTTTAGTGGAAGCTTAACATGTACGTAAACGGAGCAAACCACAGAACCTTCCACAGAGCCAACCACTTCTGAAACCCAGAATCCCTTCACCCAGGCTCTCTTCACCTTCCACATTCTCCCAGGTGGTTCCATTTTCCAGCCTTACAACTTACCTCACATCCCCCTTCTTTTTCAAAGACGAGTACGCCAAAGTAAACTCAAGATATAACCCTCTGACCAATTCTGAACCCCTCCACCCCCCCCTCACATACAAACCAATTCAAAACAACACACAGATGACATTAAGTTCAAAGGACACCAACCAGCATCACATTCCAGAAATCACAAACCATTCATCTGCACAGCATGTAAACCTTATGGACCCGAACAACCATCTTAATGTCACAAAATGGTAGTGTTTCTTAGGAACATTGGTTTACTTAGTGCTACAGCATCGAATGTTGGCACAAACCACTCCTCCACTAACTCTTTCACTGTGACCTAGACCCTCTTCTCTCAACCAGATCATCACCACCACCCCTTTTACTGGAAGCAATCTCCCAAAAGGAATTTTGACATCCAAAAACACTTTGCTGTTGCGCTCCTCAAGACGGTCTATGCCCAAATCGTCACTTCTGAAAACGGCAAAACTACCCGAATTCCATAACTTGCCTAATTTTACTCTTACTGCCCTCTAGAATATCTGCACTACTGCCTGAGACTTTGGCCACATATGTTTAACTGTACCCGAATTACTCTGCATCTTGACATGGACTAACTGTCCAACACAAATATTCACCTTAGATAATCTACATTTAGCTTGATGGGTTTGATGCTGAATTCTACTCTTGTACACCCCCATCCTCTCATAAAGGGCGAGACGATCCACAGTTAGTCGAACTCTATATTTATTAACCACCAAGAGTACCACTTTGAATCAGAAACTTAAACGCACAACTGAAGCAGCCAGCGTCCCACTGTTCTAGCATGACTGTTTCGGTAAGACAACAGCATCACTTGAATAGCCCTCTTCAACTCGCATCATTACTATGTGCTGACTACATAGTATCTTTTATCCTATTAAATCTCCTACCGGTACATTGGCTTCAGGATGGAGCCCAGGGATTCTATTGTGAACAATTACTGATCAAAGTACTTCTTGAAGGTAAAAAAACATTCAACAGACACTCATTGTCTGAGAAAACGCTTAGGCAAACCTTCTCTAGCAGATATCATCCAAGAATTTGATCATCCGATCTGATGTCACTCTTTCCATAATCCTGATCTCTAACGATTTTGTAAAGCAATCCTCTAACACAATACCAAATGCCTCCCTGAGGTAAAACCACACATGGACCAATAACGTCTATAGCCAGTTGCCTCCAAGGACCACCAGGCACTTCCAACAGGTTTGGACTGAACGCTGCACACCTTGACTTATTTACCACTGCTGATACAAATGGCACAATTTTAATCTAATAATATGTGAACAAGGACAATCTGTCATCCCAATAGTACCAGGTTATTTAAAATATACAGAACAAAGGGTCCCTTGAGACTTAATTCTTAGTTAAATCATTTGGAACAATCCCTGGTATTGGAGTGTATCATTTGTATTTCATTCACGAATATAACAAAGCATATATTCAATGTACTTAAAGTAATCCGAGTCTTCTCTTACCTTCTCATAGAGATGTATTTTTCATTGAATCAAAAAATGCTGAACTTAAATTGTTGTGCAGATGACGCAGTGCGCAAACGTGTGGTATTATGTACAAAGTCATATGAAAGTGCTATTATAGCTCAAGGTTAATATTTTTACTGTAATCAAAGGTGAATCGTGACGCAAAAGGTTTCTGAGGTCATTAGTAGCACGATATGCAAGTTTACCAGCAGTGATCCACAGTACTAGCAATCTTTACCAGCAGGAATGTAAAAAAAAATCCTTTATCAGTGTGGAATGCCTCAACGTGCGTAATACATAACGGCCATTGCTGCAATGCCTCTGCACCAGCTTAATAATATTTGTAATAAGTCTTTGCAAGGCGGCATGATTTATTTCTCAAATAGTTTTAAATATATTTTGGAAAAGAATCCATCTTTCTTCAAACCTCAACTTCTGACTTCTGAAAATACATACATTTTCATGTCAAATGCACGTTTCAGTTTCGGGTTGTATGTGTGTGTGTATATATATATGTATTGAAAAAGGCTACGCCGAAACGCGTCGTTGTGGACACAATAAACTAATTGTGTTGTCCTTTGGTGTGCCGCTGTTCTTCTTTTGGGATTATCCGAAAATGAACGATTTGGTGTGTGTATATATATATATATATATATATATATATTATATTATATATATATATATATATATAATTTTCAACGAAGCAAAGGCTTCTAACTTAGTAGGCTGGGCTGCACACAGAAAAGCCAGGTAGCTGAAGAGCTACCAGTAGCTGAAGAGCTACCAGTAGCTCATGAGCTACTCGTTGGAGAAGCCTACTTTAGACATTTGCTAGCATGAGCATAAAAACTTGGCTAAAGCAAGTTAAAAGTAAACTAATAGAATGGGGATCACACAAGAATCTATTCTTTTGCCCGCGAATATTTGCCCAATTAAAGCTGAAGCCTAACGTAAATTTTGTGTCCTGTTTACCCCCCCTGACGTCTGAGATCCCTTCCAGACCAAACTCATGAACAAATCCTACCCTATGATGAAATACCACATGCACGAGTCTGCCATCAAGCGTATCTCACGCCATCCACCCCACGGGATCGTAACATTTATTTGATGTTCTACTATTTCAATACTTGGCACTGCACTACTTCTTGTGAATTAAGAGATTCACATCTTTAACCATATTCCTTACCTGAAATAAATAATGCTTCCTACCTGATTACCTATTTTTGCACACACTTCAAATATTCTCCCCACTTTTTTTTCTTATTTTTTATTTTAAACAATTGTTGTATGCCTTATCCATGACAAGACGCAACGTGGAATTCCCAAATGAATATGGCTACTACACCTGTAGTATTGCGCATTTTGCCTCCTACTCCAAAGCTAGATATCATAACTTTTCCTATTTATTTCTATTCCTGGCTCCTGATTGCAGCATTAGTCTCCGTGAATCTACCCATAATATCCTGCTTAAACTGCTGAGAATTTTCACCACCGTTTGTAGTACTGACTGCTGTTCTAAGTGATAAATCCGAACATACTCCTGAGCTATTTTGTTTCTGCCTTCCTTCAAAATATGATCTCTCAAAAACTGCACGCAGTTTGTGCTTAGAACTGCGTGTTATGTACAAAGATCTCAGTGCAACTATGTTTTCCCAATTGATTCACTCTCATGCCATTCTCTTGAAATAACTTGCTATTCTCTTGAAATAAACTATTACCAATCTATTTTTTGGCATACTCAAATACGTCCAAAGTTTAAAAGAAATTGCTAATTTTCTTGTAACCAAGTGATTTTCGCCCTTAAGAACCTCTACATAAGTCAACTTCGTGCCAGTCAGTCCATGGCAATTTCACCTACATGTTGCAAAAATGGAGGAGATGGCACAACATAACAAAAGAAGCCATCTTGTCTGCACCAATACAAAACAAGCTAAAATAACAAAATATAGTCACCGTTGTCTCAAACAAAACAGGAATATGGTCTCGATTATCTATGTTCTTAGACCAATGAGCTTAATTTCCTCCGATTATAAAGCACTGTTGTGTTCTAAAACTTCTCCTGAGAGAATTACCAACGAACACAGCTATCCTGGATAATTACCTTGATGAGTCCTCCTTTTTCTGTTCTTGTTTTTTTCTTCTCCTGCCATCCTTCAGTGCAATTATAGTGCACTGGTACATATCTTTCACTGATGATTGTAGGTTCTGTGTTACAGCTAGCTTTTGTACTGTAGTTCGTATTAATTTCTTGTTACACACAGCAGCAAATGAAAACCACCAGTGCGTGCTTGACTGTGCACTTTTCCCTATTGCTACTTCACCGCTGGAGCCCGTTTTGCAGACCTTGTCCACTTTACTACAGATTCCAAATGATGACTGGTTCACTCACATGCTCTACGCGTGCACTGTTTATGCTTCAAACTGCAGAAATCCTCCCAACTGTGCCACAAAAAAAACTCAGGTGTTTGACTGAAAGCATAATATAGATGTATACATACTAATGTGATGGTGCAAACAAGTGTACTGTGATTTTAATTGATCTATTCTGCAAATGGGTGGATTTTAGAATAGGTGATGGTTGATACCAAAATAGTTGTTGGATTTCTTGCGCTCTTTTAATAGATGGGTTTGTAAGAGGACTATTGATTGACAAAAGTATTCCGTTTAAATCCAAGAAGATGCTCGAGTATTTATGGTGCAGTAGAAAGGGTTAATTGTGTGACTAGAGGTGCTATACAATAAGTGAGGTATGGTGGAAAACATTGGACAAATGCGTTAAGAAGGATACCAAGGGTGAGAGTCTCATTGAGATTGAGAGGGTGTGTGCTTTATTCTAAAAGCAATCTGGGTTGGATTCTTCAAGCAAGAGTAACTTGTTGGAATCCCTGGAGATGAAGTAGTTCATAGTCTCTCAAACGAAATTTAAGAAAAACTACAATGAACGGAAAGTACCTAAAGGGGAGAGCAAGTTTGATGAACTGGAGAACTAAGAATGCTAGAAAGTTAGAGGACGGGAAGGTTTGGTACACGATCCAGGTAGCTTTAGCAAAGGAAGAGAATGTTATGTTCATTTCGGAGAACTAGGTGGTCATTGAAATGTGAAGTACTGAATGGATGAAGAAAATGAGAATGAAGACGTTTTGTTGAGTATGGAACAATCCAGCATGGTTGCTTACAAGGGTAAGGTTGGTTATAAAGCTGTGAATCCTGAGGGCAACCAGCATAATGGCAATCCAAGTGATGGCCCAGAAGCGGAAGGAGGGCATGGTGCCATTTCTGATGATTCTAATTATTCGGAAAAAGGGGAAAATAAAAATCTGTGTTTTTGTAAGAAAGTTAAAAACTTATAAGAGATTTGAGGAATACATTTGTTCATAACACTGATCATTGCCCGTTTGGAATTTCGTTATACGTTGACAAGTGTGTGTACAGTTAAATCATTGTTTTATGTTAGTTATGTATTTTATTCTGATTCATTGTTAATTATACAATCATTATTGGAAATGGGGAGTGTGGTAATGGAGCAATTTCATTCCTCTTTAATGTTATTTTAATATGATAGAATACATTAGGTTCTGTATGGAATGATGTAGGAAGGTGGAATCTGACTATATGGTTGCCCCCACTTTTTTATGGTGTTTTGCTGGTTTATGACTTAGTTGGACTGGGATCCTGCTATTCAGGGCCCCAGTCTATCTGCTTTCTCTGTAAAAGGTTTCCATGTGCCTTAGGCACATCTCTGATTGGAATCTGGAGTGCCCTTATAAGTCCCTAGTATATGGTATACTATATACCAAGGGCATAGGTACCTCAGAGGCCTACCAGGGGCTGCAGCATGTATTATGCCACCCCTGGAAGGCCATCCAAACTGACACCACAGGTCTGCTACTGCAGCCTGGGTAGGGTGGTGCATGCACCCCTTACTGTGATATAGGTTACCTATATCACTAAATACATACACACATATAAACCTATAAGTCACTCCTAAGGCAGGCCTTATCAATCCTAAAGGCAGAGTGCATGGTTCCTATGTGAGAGGGTGCCCCTGGATGAGCAGGGCCCCTCTGCAGCGTTCGGAGACCATCTCTGATGCTGTTTGTAGTGCAGCCTGACCATATACTCTTAAGCGCATTATATCCTCGCGGTAAAATGCTAACTTTGGAATGGCTGCACCTAAACATGTCGTGTTTGGTGTCAAACATCTTGGAATACTACCCCCCGCCAATCCTGGCGGCGGGGTAGCATTCCACCCTTCTAGAGGGAAAGACATGTTAACTCTGGCTTACCCGGTAACTTCTTTCTGAAGCCCTGGCATCACAAAATGGATGCTGCTGCCACAGACACAAGTCTGGCCTCCTGCTGCTGGATGAAACTCAGGCAGGGGAGGCCTGGACAATAGGTTTCCTGTTGCAGGGAGGTGTGACCACCTCCCCAGACAGGATAATGTGTATTGGGGCTGGGTGGGTGCACTCTTAGAGTGCTTTGAAGTCCTGCACTGGGGGAGCAAAAGGCTCCTCTGTGCATATGCCAGTTCAAACCAGCTCAGGGGCTACCTGCCCCTGCTCTGGCGCGAAACTGGACAAAGGGAAGTGGGTGTAGCCACCCCCTCCCTTGACCCTCCCATAGGTGGGGTCATAGAGCTAGTCCATCCCCTCTTTTTAGTATAAGAGGGGGAACCTTGCCATTGCAAAGCAGATAACCCCTGGACGACACTCTACAGAAGAATCCTGGCCCTTCGACGTTCCACTACCTTTGGAAGACAGAAGAATCTCCCTTGGAGTCAAGGAGTGACTCCCCTGCTTGGCAGGCACCAAAAACGACAACGACGGTCGCAAACTACGCCGCTCCCGCCGGAGTCCGAAGTCCCTGCAGCCCAGGAAGTGGATTTCCTGACCTCTCCCAGGCCATCGTGAGTCCCCAGCGAAGCTGAGGCAAGTGGACCCCCGAGTAACGAGGAACCGCGACCCCTGGGTACCGTGCACTATTGTCGAGTGCAACTCCTTCACAACGTTCTACGAACCTGTGCTTTGGACCACGTGTGGTCCCGACCTCCAGCAGGAATCCCTCCGAAGATCAGAGGCCTACACCGTCCCGAGTGACCGTGGGCCCCTGTTGAGTGATTCCGCCCGAGGTGTCTTCGCGATCCCTTGCCCGCTGGCTTGTGGGTCCCCAGAAGACTTCTTAAAGAAACCAAAGGGCTCCCCTGGTTGCTCCAGGCCTGCCCTGACTTACCCTCGCTGGGTCAGTTCCACAGACCTTGCTGGTCTGCACCATCGACGATCTACATCTTACTCAAGACTTGCCGTTGCCAAGGCTTGTTGGGTCCAATCCGGTCGCCGACACCTCAGCACTCGACAGACATCGAGCACCAGCCCGAATCCTGCTCCTGGTCGCCGACAACGCCTCCCGGACCTCGTGGCTGAAGAGTCAAGACGACCGTCAACGCACCTGAAGCACTCGACATCGGTGGGCATCTGTCCATCGCCTTCCTGGTCACTGGCTAGTGACCCAGACTCTGTCCCCTCTGCTTTCAGGTTCACCAGAACTCCGATCCACTCTTGGATCCACCCGGACACTTTTCCCTTGGCCGCCAGCAGCACTTTGCAGCAGATCGCCATTCGAATCGACGACGAAACCCGACCCCGAAAGGCACCTATGCACCCGGCTTCCTGGGTGAGGTAACACGAGTACTCCGGTGCTCCCGTGGGTAGAGACTCTTCAAAGTCCTAGATCTCAAAGGGTTTTGTCCTAGTCCTCGTCTAAGTGTCCCTTTCCTCTATTTTCCCGATCCCGACTTTCTCCATAGAAGTTAACGGCGTATCGCGGTTGTGTATTTACACTGCACGCGTCTCCCGTGGGTCCCCTGTGTCACTACCTTGGGTGGTTCCTTGTGGTCCAAGCACTTCTAGAGGCTCTAGGCCTAGTGTCTAGTTCAGTCGTGGTTCGCATACCACTTTATTGGTATATGGTTTGGTACGCCCCTAGGGCCCAAACGTGTATTTGTGCTATTATTGTGATTTAAGATCTTATAACCTATGTACTTCGAACTCTAGCCTCATAAAGAGACTAGAGGGGTGTGTTTAGTAATAAATACATATATTTTGAATATATACCTGGTGTGGTGCTCTTTCATTTGGTCACTCAAGAGATTATAGACTGGTAAAACAAGCTGCTTTACATTCCTTCAAGACTTAGCCTGAAGGCTGCTCTCCATAGCTACCACTAGGATAGCTTTCAATAAGGTTGTCTTTAACCTACCTACCATAAGAGTCGATTTGGACTGGTGCAAGGTGCCCACTATAATTAGTGGACAGCATATGCCAGGCCAACTTCTCACATTGGTGGGCAGCGTGTGGGATTCCAGCTTGCCATTGTTTTACCAGAAAATCTCTATTTGAATTACTAACTGAAAACCATTATAGGTACTCAAGGTACATATAAAGTCAAGCTTAGTATCAATAAGTTCTACTGAACTTAGAGCTGGGTGCCAAGGGATAGCACACCCTTTCCACAGCTCAAACTAGGATCAGTAGGCCACAAACTAGTGTAGGTAGTACAACACTGCACAACACTAGAATGTCTTTAAGGGGAGGATCCAAAGAATCCTTGCAGGAAGCCATTGAGCTTCCACCCTCCAAGTATGATACACTCCCATTCTTGGAATTGAGAGCTTTATGCAACTTGAGAAAAATAAGGACAGGCCAAAGCCCCACCACCCAACACCTCAAGGAGTTGTTGGTGGCTTATGACCTTAGTAAGCCCCATGGACTGAAGGGGTAGGAGCTGAGGGTGGGGCAGAAGAAGAGGAGGCGGCCAGGGGTACCAATACCCCCAGCCCCCCCTCTGAAACTGGCCAGGAGGGTGACAATGACCCTGACCTGGAAAACCCAATCCCTCCTGTGGATGATGATGAGGATGATCAAAATGATGCCCTCTTTGTCCCCCAGGAAGGATTAAGAGTGTGCCCAGGAAGTCTAGATCTCCTTCTCAGGAGTCTAACCACTCTGGCACCTCTATAGGGAGCGCTGTCTCCTCTCACAGGAGGGAATCCTCTCATGAGAGGAGAGCCAGGCTGGTCCGGTATGAGGAAACTCAGCTGGAAATCAGAAAAAGCAACTGGCATTAGATAGGGAATCCCTAGATCTCCTCAGGGAGAGAAGAAAGTTGGGACTAGAGTCCCATGGTGGCAGCAATATCCCTAGAGATAGGGACAGGTCTTATGACCATAGAAACCTAAACAAGATTGTCCCTCCCTACCAGAGTGGGGATGACATCCACAAATGGATAACTGCACTGGAGAGGGCATGTAAAGTTCAGAAGGTCCCCCAGAGGCAGTGGGCAGCAATCTTGTGGCTCTCCTTTGCAGACAAAGGTAGAGACAAGCTCCTCACTGTAAGAGAAGAGGATGCTGACAATTACACAGTCTTGAAGAGTGCTCTGATAGATGGGTTTGGCCTAACCACTGAACAGTATAGGTTGAAGTTCAGAGACACCCAAAAGCTCAGACTCAAGACTGGGTTGATTTTGTAGATTGTGCTACAAAGGCTCTGGAAGGTTGGATACATGGCAACAAAGTGCAGGACTTTTTAGGATTGTACAATTTGATTATGAGGGAGCAGATCCTTAATAATTGTCAAAACCAGCTTTTGCACCAGTATCTGGTGGACTCTGATCTGACCTCTCCCCAAGAATTGGGAAAGAAGGCAGACAAGTGGGTCAGAACCAGAGTAAAAACTAGAAATCAGGGTGGTGACCAGAAGAAAGATTCTACTAAGTCCCAAGAGAAAGGTGGGGATAAATCTAAGGATAAGTCCCCTACAGGGCCCCAAAATTCCTCTTCTGGGGGTGGGTCCCAAACTCCTTCCTCTCCTGAAAAGAAACCCTATTGCCATGTCTGTAAAAAGCCTGGGCACTGGAAAACTGATCCCAGTTGCCCCAGGATTGGCAATAAAGAAAATGTTCCTCCCACAACCTACTACCACCCCTCCTGGTACTACCAGTAGTAATCCTCCAGTTGGGAGTAGTGCACCCAAAAGTTAGGTGCTTTTGCAAGAGGAACAGAGGTGGGCCCTAGTTTAGACAGGGACCCCTCAACAGACTCCTCTGACTCTGATGGTGGTATAGGATTTGCCACCTTTACCATGGGTCCCATAGCATTGGGCAGGTACAGATTGGAGCCAATAATTAATGGTCAGAAAGCTGTGGCATTTAGGGACACAGGGGCTAGTGTCACCATGGTGGCAGGGAAACTAGTCCCCCCTCACCAGCTTTTACCTGAGTTTAAATACCAGGTGACCAACATTGATGGTGTCAGAACAGATCACCCCTTGGCCATAGTCAATCTCAGCTGGGAGGGGGGTCACAGGCCCAAAAGAGTGGCAGTGTCCCCAACCCTACCTGTAGATTGCCTGATGGGCAATGATCTGGAAATTTCAGCCTGGGCTGAAGTGGAACACCAAACCCATCTTAGGATGTTGGGCGTCCCTGTAAGGTTAGTGGGGCTGTGATGGCCACAGCCCCAGCCCAAGAATTTGGAGAGATGGAGCCTGAAAGAATGGCCCACTCTCCCCCGAAAGAGAGCACAAGGGTTGAAGAAAAGTCTTCTTCCCCCAGACAGTAGGTAAGGGTCAGCCTCCTCAGGGAACTGACCCTACCCCTAGTGAAGGAACTGCCACAGAGGTAGTCAGGCCTGGCCTGGCCACACCCCTGATGGCAGAGGACCCTTCCAAGGTGGTACCCCGTCTGGAGCAGGTAACCTGCCCCTCTCTACCCTGCCTCAGTCAGCCCAGGGCTGCAGAGGTCAGGGAGGTCAGTGGACCCCCAGGGCCCCCTGTCCAGAGGAAGCCCCCCATCAGCAGATTAGGGGCACCCAGTCTAGTAGCCCTAGCCAGGTGAAAATTCCTCTACACACTGAGGGATCCCCCATACCTTTATGTAGGGACCTCCCCAGAAGGACTCTGGTAGGCAAGGGCAAACCTGGGACCAGAAGGTTCCAAACCTGCCATGTCCCTCCAGTAGTCCATCCAAAGGGACCCAACCCCCAGCTGTAGGCAGCCAAAGGTTGACCCTTAGAGCAAAGTGCAACTCAGTCATGGAAAGACAGGCATACATGGTGACCAGTGATCTGAGGAAGCTGAGGCCAACATTCCTAGGGCCTCACTTCCCTACTCAGACACCTCACCAGCCTTGTGCTTTACCTAAGCACACCACAGGTAGTGATTCCCCATGGTGGAGACCCTCTCATACCCTTAGGGTGAGGGATTGCTTAGTGGACCATAAGACAGGGGGCAACCATGCTAGTGCAGGTGCTTCCTTATATGACCACTTAGTCAATGAAGGCTCAACTGGCCAAGGTTAGCCTTATCTCCTTTCGTTTGGGGGGGTTATGTAGGAAGGTGGAATCTGACTATATGGTTGCCCCCACTTTTTTTATGGTGTTTTGCTGGTTTATGACTTAGTTGGACTGGGATCCTGCTATCCAGGGCCCCAGTCTATCTGCTTTCTCTGTAAAAGGTTTCCATGTGCCTTAGGCACATCTCTGATTGGAATCTGGAGTGCCCTTATAAGTCCCTAGTATATGGTATACTATGTACCAAGGGCATAGGTACCTCAGAGGCCTACCAGGGGCTGCAGCATGTATTATGCCACCCCTGGAAGGCCATCCAAACTGACACCACAGGTCTGCTACTGCAGCCTGGGTAGGGTGGTGCATGCACCCCTTACTGTGATATAGGTTACCTATATCACTAAATACATACACACATATAAACCTATAAGTCACTCCTAAGGCAGGCCTTATCAATCCTAAAGGCAGAGTGCATGGTTCCTATGTGAGAGGGTGCCCCTGCATGAGCAGGGCCCCTCTGCAGCGTTCGGAGACCATCTCTGATGCTGTTTGTAGTGCAGCCTGACCATATACTCTTAAGCGCATTATATCCTCGCGGTAAAATGCTAACTTTGGAATGGCTGCACCTAAACATGTCGTGTTTGGTGTCAAACATCTTGGAATACTACCCCCCGCCAATCCTGGCGGCGGGGGTAGCATTCCACCCTTCTAGAGGGAAAGACATGTTAACTCTGGCTTACCCGGTAACTTCTTTCTGAAGCCCTGGCATCACAAAATGGATGCTGCTGCCACAGACACAAGTCTGGCCTCCTGCTGCTGGATGAAACTCCGGCAGGGGAGGCCTGGACAATAGGTTTCCTGTTGCAGGGAGGTGTGACCACCTCCCCAGACAGGATAATGTGTATTGGGGCTGGGTGGGTGCACTCTTAGAGTGCTTTGAAGTCCTGCACTGGGGGAGCAAAGGCTCCTCTGTGCATATGCCAGTTCAAACCAGCTCAGGGGCTACCTGCCCCTGCTCTGGCGCGAAACTGGACAAAGGGAAGTGGGTGTAGCCACCCCTCCCTTGACCCTCCCATAGGTGGGGTCATAGAGCTAGTCCATCCCCTCTTTTTAGTATAAGAGGGGGAACCTTGCCATTGCAAAGCAGATAACCCCTGGACGACACTCTACAGAAGAATCCTGGCCCTTCGACGTTCCACTACCTTTGGAAGACTGAAGAATCTCCCTTGGAGTCAAGGAGTGACTCCCCTGCTTGGCAGGCACCAAAAACGACAACGACGGTCGCAAACTATGCCGCTCCCGCCGGAGTCCGAAGTCCCTGCAGCCCAGGAAGTGGATTTCCTGACCTCTCCCAGGCCATCGTGAGTCCCCAGCGAAGCTGAGGCAAGTGGACCCCCGAGTAACGAGGAACCGCGACCCCTGGGTACCGTGCACTATTGTCGAGTGCAACTCCTTCACAACGTTCTACGAACCTGTGCTTTGGACCACGTGTGGTCCCGACCTCCAGCAGGAATCCTCCGAAGATCAGAGGCCTACACCGTCCCGAGTGACCGTGGGCCCCTGTTGAGTGATTCCGCCCGAGGTGTCTTCGCGATCCCTTGCCCGCTGGCTTGTGGGTCCCCAGAAGACTTCTTAAAGAAACCAAAGGGCTCCCTGGTTGCTCCAGGCCTGCCCTGACTTACCCTCGCTGGGTGAGTTCCACAGACCTTGCTGGTCTGCACCATCGACGATCTACATCTTACTCGAGACTTGCCGTTGCCAAGGCTTGTTGGGTCCAATCCGGTCGCCGACACCTCAGCACTCGACAGACATCGAGCACCAGCCCGAATCCTGCTCCTGGTCGCCGACAACGCCTCCCGGACCTCGTGGCTGAAGAGTCAAGACGACCGTCAACGCACCTGAAGCACTCTACATCGGTGGGCATCTGTCCATCGCCTTCCTGGTCACTGGCTAGTGACCCAGACTCTGTCCCCTCTGCTTTCAGGTTCACCAGAACTCCGATCCACTCTTGGATCCACCCGGACACTTTTCCCTTGGCCGCCAGCAGCACTTTGCAGCAGATCGCCATTCGAATCGACGACGAAACCCGACCCCGAAAGGCACCTATGCACCCGGCTTCCCTGGGTGAGGTAACACGAGTACTCCGGTGCTCCCGTGGGTAGAGACTCTTCAAAGTCCTAGATCTCAAAGGGTTTTGTCCTAGTCCTCGTCTAAGTGTCCCTTTCCTCTATTTTCCCGATCCCGACTTTCTCCATAGAAGTTAACGGCGTATCGCGGTTGTGTATTTACACTGCACGCGTCTCCCGTGGGTCCCCTGTGTCACTACCTTGGGTGGTTCCTTGTGGTCCAAGCACTTCTAGAGGCTCTAGGCCTAGTGTCTAGTTCAGTCGTGGTTCGCATACCACTTTATTGGTATATGGTTTGGTACGCCCTAGGGCCCAAACGTGTATTTGTGCTATTATTGTGATTTAAGATCTTATAACCTATGTATTTCGAACTCTAGCCTCATAAAGAGACTAGAGGGGTGTGTTTAGTAATAAATACATATATTTTGAATATATACCTGGTGTGGTGCTCTTTCATTTGGTCACTCAAGAGATTATAGACTGGTAAAACAAGCTGCTTTACATTCCTTCAAGACTTGGCCTGAAGGCTGCTCTCCATAGCTACCACTAGGATAGCTTTCAATAAGGTTGTCTTTAACCTACCTACCATAAGAGTCGATTTGGACTGGTGCAAGGTGCCCACTATAATTAGTGGACAGCATATGCCAGGCCAACTTCTCACAAATGATGACTTTTTTTTTTTATATACAGCTGAGAACGGAGTTGAGGATTTCTGGGTGGCGGTGTCACCATCTGTCTAGCGCTTGTCCAACTTGAATAACACACTTTGATACTACAAACTGACCTTATCCTCACTACAGATACTCAATTAAACACTATTCCTGCCTATTCTACTGGTTTCTTATTACTATGGCGCGCATGTTCCCTAATTGAATAAAGTAGCCAAGAAAACATACAGCTCTAAGCTATAGGCACTCCGCAAACCAAATGCCAATTCCCTGACTTACACCACAGGATGTAACGGATATTTGCCTGGGTTCCCCCCAGCCAGAAAGCTTCCTTAACCTGTGATGAGATCCTGAGATTATCACCCAAACCTCCTATGCTTTGTCTGTGAGAGTCCTTTGGAGCTGCTCACTTGCCAGGTGAAATGTTGGGTCTACCTTATGTTTGTGTGACACACGTAACTGCAGAAGCCCGAAGATGCCCGCCCAAGAAATCTCAGTTTCTGCTACTTTGGCTTTTGAGGCCCACCAGACGTTGTGCAGTCTGTAGAAGACAAAGCACACAGATCCCACTTAGAAGGCAGCTCTACTGTGCACTGCTGTGCCCCAATGTGCATGTTGCACCCACGGGTCCAATCCTCTGCAATAACAGGTAAGTCAGCCATGAGCCACTGTGTACAACAGCAACTGTTTGTACAATGAGGCATCTCTGGGTCCATACATTTAAAAAAAAAAAAAACAGGCACATCAAATAAATCCTTTCTTTAGTACTCTGAACAGAACTGTGATGCTCTGCTACTAAAAATAGTGATTCCACAGCATAAGAAATAACATTTTAGCTTTAAAAATGCTCCCCATTTTATCTTAGGCTGCCGATTGCCATTCACTGAATCCAGCCTATTAGAGGTCAGATTTGAGAAATGGTTGAACTTCTTTAAACCCGCTTCTCAACCAAAGTTATGTTGTACCTGTATGTTTTTGAAGCAAGATGAAATTCGTATTTTAGTCTAGAAGATATTCCCTTCATTTATCCACTGTTTCTGTCTTAATCCCCCCCCCCGGCCCTCTAGTCCCCATCATCTGACGCAGCTACCAAGGTTGCGTCAAGGGGCCCCAGGACTTTTACTCTGCCTTTTAAGGAGGAGGTGCTCCCACTGGGCTTTAATTTGACAGCTTCTTTGAAATATCTGCATCCTCCTAGTGGCTATAGAGTAATTTTTCTACTCACATCAGTGATCCAATGGCGGCAGGCATGGAAGGGGTCTTGCAGTAAGACAATGTCACAGGTGGTCTTCAGTGAACAATAGAGAGAAACCAGCCTCTAGTGGATAGCCTAATAAACAGTAGGCAACACCATAGTGTGGCTGCCCAGTAAAGAGCAACCCAGATGCTGTTGATGTAAGACCAAGCTGCCAGCTCCACTAAGGGTAGTAGGCAAGAAACATCTCACTCCTTTGTGCTGGTGGTCTAGTGATGAGAAAAGGAGATGTGGTCTGGTGGCTAATGTTTCCAGCTCTGGGGATGGGAATTCTAATCCAAGCGTTAACATGTGACTGAAAATAGAATCCGAGCAAATTGTGGAAAGTTGTAGGGCTTGAACATGAACACTCTAGGGAGGGAATATGGATAATGAATAGATTTTAGGGCCCTATGAAGGACATTTGGTAGAGTGGCCTTGGAGCTGTGGAAGGAGGGGGAGGGGGTGTGTGTGTGTGTGTGTATATACACACACAATGAATGGTATATTTCAGACCTTATGTATTTTGTTTGTGGTGTTGGCTTTCAAAATAATTTTCTATAAAAAAAAATATAATTTGGCTATTTCTACTTTTAAAAAGTTATGACATTTTCCCAGTGCACGCTTTCTTGTGCCTTCACTCTTGAATGCAAAAAGTACTTGTCCAGCACTGCATGGGTTAAAATGATACACTCTGGTCGTTAGTCTTTCTACCCAAACAGTGATGGACCCTCCTTGGCCTCATACAACTTACAAAATGAGGCAATTCTGTTCTTAAACATAAAATCTAAAGACCTTTAACCCAACATTTCTATGCTGCCTCCTGTATAACTCTTCGGATTCATATCTGATGGCTGTAACTTACTCTCGTTGCTATGAGGAAGTTTTTATTCCCACACACTATGAGCTACTACGGCATAAAGTGAGCCCGAGACTGCTGCGACTTGTAGTGTTGTTCTCCCAGTTGTCATCCGATACAATGGTTTATTTCGATTACACTCTTCCGCTTTGATATATTAAGACTACATATTGTCTGCCATTAGTACAAACAAACATGTGTTTCTTAACTTTCAGAAGCATTTGAGGTGCTATCGTGTAAGACGTGATGGTTTTTAGGTCTCGCGCCTAGCGTTGCAGTGCGCAGCCCTGCTCGCGCAGCGCGAGACCTCTAGAAAGGGCTTTTGAAAGCTAACCACACGCTTGTGCGTGTGTTTTTGCTTTCCGCGGCTGCCATTGGCTTTCGCGTGCTTTTTAAAAAAAAATCTAGCCCGCAATTGGGAAAAGGCGGGCGCATGTCCCGCCTTTGCTACGCCCATTCCCGTCGGTGGCCAGCACGCGCAGCAGCGCGCGTTCTTCTCGCTCCCTCCCCCCGCTCCACTGTGGTGCGCGCGCACCACTAGCTTACTCGGTAATGTTTTTTTTTTAAACTTGTTAAAGTAAGGTTTCGGAGTTTCTGTTGGGGCGTTAACGTGTTTTCTTCAAGACTTGTTAAAAACTAAATCACGTATCAGAAGATCCAACGGTGATGTGCCAAACTTAAAACTCTTAGTTTGTGTACGTGTATTTACAGTCTTGTCTTTTAAATCTCGAAACTGTTTGCATATGTAAATGCTAATTTAAGAAAAAATTAAGTTATGCTTGTGGTTTGGCGAAGCTGCCTGCCCCTTCCATAAATAACTTTTTATTTTCTTCCGTCGGCCGTGAGTGCGGGTGCGGTGGGGGCAGCTGAAGGACGGCCGGGGGTTGGATGACCTCCGGTGGGATATCTCATACTTTGGGACCGATGCAACTCCTGGTCTCTCGGGGGAACAGAATGAAATGTTTGCAAATGCTATCGGTGCCAGGCGTGTGCTTACGACCTCTTTAACAAGCTTCTTCAAGCGTTTTTGAACTTTGATCTTGAAGGGATGTCCAACGCTGAATATCACACTGCGCAAGGACGATAGTACTCCGGATTATTAATTTGAAACCAGCTCTTGCAGTATTGAAAAGTGGAAATATCCAAGTTTCGCAGCTTAAGTCGCTCCACGAGATAGACTAGTTGAGAGGAGCACTACTTGTAACTGTATAAATGTATATTCCTTGGCATTCACTGGTAGCCTTCAGATTGTTGAAGGCGTGTTATCCCCGCAGCCTTCTTTATCATTCTTTTCTGTAGGTTCATCTGGCAGGTTCTTCATACACCTGTTTAAATGTGAAACTTCCGAATGAAGGGCTGGTCCAGTTAATTTGTATCCCGAGCAATGTTTCTCCCAGGTGTGCTATTAATATGTTGGTGTAAGGAATTGCTTCACATGAGTGTTTATCGACCCACTTTTCTAATGGGAACAGCGAGTGCCGCCAATTCCTGGTTTGTGCCGTTTCAAAACAGAATGAAGAGGATGCAGTTGTGTGCTGGGATTCCGTGAGCCATATTCGGTCTGGAGAGAACCCCTTTTCAGAGTAGTATTCCGCGTTAAGCATGTGCAGGGCGGCAATTGGAAATGTTTTTTTGTGCTCCTTCCAACACTGAGTGCGTTTTTTTTCTTCTAAATCCAGGCAATTGAAATCTGTGATTGACCATTAGGGTCTTATGTAAGGCTCTTAATCAGAGCCTGCCTTGTTTTAGATAGCGGCATGGGTGGAGAGAAATCTGGCAACCTTGCCTGACGGTAGTGAATTAAATGAGGCAGCAGGGATCCCTGCGGGGGTTGGGGGTCCCCTTTGTGTTCACTGGTCAGTCCCTGGCTGAGCAGTGACTGGCAGGTACACAAACACAAGGCTGGAGCAAGATTGGAAGGGCGCTGCTGTTGGCACAAATTTATTGCACACAGATCCATGCGCCCCTCGAAAAATTAGCGTCACTGGTTCAGCCTGCCCATGCTAAAGGCCAGCCCTGCTCTGAATGGAGAGGAAAACGCACAAAAATGACTGTACACTTAAATAGAACACACAAACAAGTTAGTTGTTTGCCAACACCCCCGCAAAGCCACACACACAACATTTACCACATCATAAATATAAATCTCTCATCACCATAGTGGAACGTAGCAAATTTAATTTTGCACCATTGTGAATGTTTGGGTACATTTTACAACAGGCGTGTAGAATAAAGGTACATACATCCCACCAGCAATTCAACTGTCATTGCACATACTACAGGACTGGAATGTATGGAGTTACATTTGCATAAAACTTCACTTTTCTTTTTGCACAAGTGAAAAGCACAAAATAGGTACAAAACTTAAAACGAATACCACCAGTGCCATAAGGGAATGAATAAAAGTATCCTCACAAACGCACAAGAGAAAGGTAATACATTTGGAATTTAAATTGGTACACATGAACACGGATGTCATTTTTATTTACATATTTGCAGCATTGTGTACAGAAACCGCCAGCATCACTTTATTTTTTAGCAAACCATCAAGAAAGTAAAGTCACAGACTGTTGCATAGCCAAAGACCTGAAATGGTGAGAAACATAAGATTGGAACATATCCAGTTTCTAATTCCAAATAGTCTCGCATCCTGTCATAGTAAAGATACATGCACACACAACAGCTTTTTTTTTTTTATACGTTTGTGATCCATGAACATTAACATGGAAAGACCAACATGTTTGTGAATGAGACAAGACATACTGGAGAATGAAAAAAATTACTATTTTTAAACCAGTTAAATAATCAATATCTTTATTCGGTCTGATAAAAATAGACCATAAAAGCATATAAAAATCAAATACAAATCCATAATATCAAAAGTGTGAAAACAATATGACACTTAAAACAATTAAAAATGTGTTCACGTAATCTAAGTTGATTCACGAATTTCATCATATATAGTAGTTAAAAAGAGCATAAAACGTTTTTCCATAAAATGATCATTAACATCAACTGCTCACATGTCGCGGTTGGCAGAGGTTGAACTACAATAGTGCAATAGAGGAGAAGAAAAACCTCAAAGTCTGCCATGTACTCCCATTAAAACAAAATTGAAAAAGGGATGCCTGTGCCTAACTTCACTATCAAATGTATGTTAAGCAAGCCAAGACACAGATATAAATAAAAAGTTTAGCTTTCCATAGTTTTTCTAATCCGGGTGGCTGCTTTCAGGGAGTTGCAAACAAAGTAAGTGGTTACATGTGAGTTTAAGAACTGTAAGTGGAGCAAAGCTACTCTACACCGACGAAAATCTAACTTATGTAGCAAAGGCTTCAGAAAATGCTTACGTGCTAAGCTATAAAATCTACAAAAAACATAAAATGCAGAATCGATTGAGTGAATTGATTATCGCAGGGGCACATCAATTCTGTATTTCCCTCTGGGGGAATTTTAAAAAACAAGGACCAGAAAATGGATCCTGCTTTGAAACGAAGAAGAAGTGATCGCTCCCACCATGTGAAATCTAAAGACAGGTACACCGTGGGATCGACTGGGAGTAACGATCTGCAGTAATTCATAACTGAAGGTTTTGCTAACTCGAGTTTCAATCTTATGTCTGCACAGTACTTCAAAAATGCTGCTTTCACCTCTACCTTAGCAGTTTTAGCAATAGTGTTAGGTTCGGTAAACCAAGCAGCTAAACCGAGGATTCCAAGAGTGACCTGTATATAGCCTAACCAAGGAATATTATGGGCCTTACCACTCAGTGTGGCATAGTTACACGCCACATAATTGCACTCTACTCAATGCAACAAATACACCCCACATACCACTCAGTACCACATAATTACAAGCCACATAATTACACTCTACTCAATGCAACATAAATACACTCCACATATTACCACTCAGTGCCACATAATGACACACCACATAATAACACTTTACTCAATGCAACATAAATGCACTCCACATAATACCACTCAGTGTGACAGTTACACGCCACATAATTACTCTACTCAATGTAACAAATACACCCTACATACCACTCAGTACCACATAATTACAAGCCACATAATTACTCTACTCAATGCAACATAAATACACTCCACATATTACCACTCAGTGTGACAGTTACACGCCACATAATTACTCTACTCAATGTAACAAATACACCCTACATACCACTCAGTACCACATAATTACAAGCCACATAATTACACTCTACTCAATGCAACATAAATACACTCCACATATTACCACTCAGTGCCACATAATTACACGCCACATAATAACTCTACTCAATGCAACATAAATACACTCCATATAATACCACTGTGCCACATAATTACATGCCACATATTTACACTCTACTCAATGCAACATAAATACACTCCACATACCACAAAGTGCCACATAATTATATGCTACATAATTACACTGCACTTAATGCAACATACACTCCAAATACCACTCAGTGCCACATAATTATATACTACATAATTACACTGCACTCAATGCAACATACACTCCAAATAATACCACTCTGTGCCACATAATTACACGCCACATAATTACTCTACTGAATGCAACATACACTCCACACAATACCACTCAGTGCCACATAATTATATGCTACATAATTACACTGCACTCAATGCAACATACACTCCAAATAATACCACTCAGTGCCACATAATTACACGCCACATAATTACACTAAACTGAATGCAACATACACTCCCCATAATACCACTCAGTGCCACATAATTACACGCCACATAATAACTGTACTCAATGCAACATAAATACACTCCATATAATACCACTCAGTGCCACATAATTACATGCCACATATTTACACTCTACTCAATGCAACATAAATACACTCCACATAATACCACAGTGCCACATAATTATATGCTACATAATTACACTGCATTTAATGCAACATACACTCCAAATACCACTCAGTGCCACATAATTATATACTACATAATTACACTGCACTCAATGCAACATACACTCCAAATAATACCACTCAGTGCCACATAATTACACGCCACATAATTACTCTACTGAATGCAACATACTCCACACAATACCACTCAGTGCCACATAATTATATGCTACATAATTACACTGCGCTTAATGCAACATACACTCCAAATAATACCACTCCGCGCCACATAATTACACTCTACTGAATGCAACATACACTCCACACAATACCACTCAGTGCCACATAATTATATGCTACATAATTACACTGCATTCAATGCAACATACACTCCAAATACCACTCAGTGCCACATAATTATATGCTACATAATTACACTGCACTCAATGCAACATACACTCCAAATAATACCACTCAGTGCCACATAATTACACGCCACATAATTACACTAAACTGAATTCAACATACACTCCCCATAATACCACTCAGTGCCACATAATTACACGCCACATAATTACACGCCACATAATTACACTGTACTCAATGCAACATAAATGCACTCCACATAATACCACTGTGTGACATAGTTACAAGCCACATAATAACACTCTACTCAATACAACATAAATACACTCCATATAATACCACTCAGTGCCACATAATTATACGCCACATAATTACTCTACTGAATGCAACATACACTCCACACAATACCACTCAGTGCCACATACTTATATGCTACATAATTACACTGCACTCAATGCAACA
This sequence comes from Calotriton arnoldi, assembly GCA_963921515.1. Classification (NCBI taxonomy): domain Eukaryota; kingdom Metazoa; phylum Chordata; class Amphibia; order Caudata; family Salamandridae; genus Calotriton; species Calotriton arnoldi. The sequence goes on from CAWUFW010014742.1 coordinate 324,678, forward strand.
TACACGCCAAATACCACTCAGTGCCACATAATTATATGCTACATAATTGCACTGCACTCAATGCAACATACACTCCAAATAATACCACTCAGTGCCACATAATTACACGCCACATAATTACACTAAACTGAATACAACATACACTCCCCATAATACCACTCAGTGCCACATAATTACACGCCACATAATTAGTCTACTCAATGCAACATATATACACTCCACATACCACTCAGTGCCACATAATTACACACCACATAACACTGTACTCAATGCAACATAAATGCACTCCACATAATACCACTCAGTGTGACATCGTTACAAGCCACATAATTACACTCTACTCAATGCAACATAAATACTCTCCACATATTACCACTCAGTGCCACATAATTACACGCCACATAATAACTCTACTCAATGCAACATAAATACACTCCATATAATACCACTCAGTGCCACATAATTACATGCCACATATTTACACTCTACTCAATGCAACATAAATAGACAACATAATACCACTCAGTACCACATAATTACACGTCACATAATTACACTCTATTCAATGCAACATAAATACACTCCACATAATACCACTGTGGCACATAATTAGACGCCACATAATTACACTCTACTCAATGCAACATAAATATACTCCACAAAATACCACTCAGTGAGACATAGTTTCACGCCACATAATTACACTCAACGCAACATAAATACACTCCACATACCACTCAGTACCACATAATTACACGCCACATAATTACTCTCTACTCAATGCAACATAAATACACTCCACATACCACTCAGTGCCACATAATTGCACGCCACATAATTGCACTGTACTCAATGCAACATAAATACACGCCACATAAATGCACTTTATACCACATATCACCAATCAACATAAATGCACTCCACACCATGACACAATTTCACGAAGCATGATTTCACTCAACACCACAGTTCCAGGCCACACAATTCAACTCCACAGATTTCCAATACACACCGCATAATTACACCCCAAACAACATATTTCAACTCCACAATCCACAACGTACCTCCAATCCACACCATATAGTGTCACCACCTGAGCACCAAACATCATTCACCACCACCATTTTGCATCAGCGCAGCACCTAAGCATCACGTCAATCTGGCCTTGGAATCTGGCATCTGTTGATTCTCCCCTAGTGTCCGTCCGCTGATCGTGTTCTAATTAAATTACTGTTTTCCTACCTCCACTCCCCCGTTATTTATGTCCCGCTCCCCCATAACAAAAAAAATTATAACAAACAAGCATGAGAACAGGCAGGAAGAAGTTGCCAGCAGTGCAAGTACAAAAAAACTAGAAGACATTTTTTACGTTAAAATCTTTTTTTAATCAGGTTTTTCAGTTGTATATAATGTCGTCTTCGTTTATATAAAGGTAACAAGAATGCTTAACAATTTTTATTATAACTTTTCAACATAATGCACAGCAGCCACAATGCTCTACAACATAGCCAAAAGTTCTGCCTAAACACATAATTTTAAAAGTCGCTGCTTGTTTGGTTTACTTTTGGCCAGTCACTCTCCAACAGAGCATTTTGGCACTCCGACACCAACTGCTCCCTCTATCCTCCCTTAGTAGGTAACAGACATTGCCATTTACAATGCCAATAGCTCTAACTTAAAAAAATGCGAGACCTATTGCATTTCCAATGCTTGTTATTTTTCTTGCACACACTCGCAAAATCTCCAACCTATGCTACATTCTGAACGTTTGCTCAGTTTGAAAAATGTCCTAACCGTGCCAGTGTTTAAAGCAACCACATCTGTAACCAGTTATATTATCACTGTTTGTTATTCTGTCCTCGTGTACACACCACTCCCGGTTGGATCCTTTTCTATTCTGCAGATGTGTCCTGTACTTCGTGCTCCACTTTATTTCCCCCATACAGTGCCGCTTTGGTGCGTGGGGGAGATGGCTCTGCATTCTTTTACCTTTTCGAGCGTCTTTAGGATTACACTCTCCATTCACCCAAAGTCTTTCTCGCTCAGTTTGGTTAGAAGTGTGCATAACTATCTGGTTTTGAGTGCGTTCACTATATAAAGTAACGAGTTTACAATTGATAGCAATTTGTTTTTAGAGCTGATGCAGCGTCATCCATAGTTTGAATGTGTCCTTGTTTGTGTTGGATGAAATTGTAATGAGTAATCGCCACACAAACCATTGGTGAGCATTGATCATCCAGATCGGAATAGAATTAACAAATACATCTGGCGCCCCAGCGCCTTTTTAAAAAAAAAATGTTGGGGGGGGAGGGGCATCCCATTGCACATGTAAGCCAGGCAGGACAAGCATTTTATTCTACCAGCATTTTCTCTGTAGGCCGGTTTGTAGGGCAGGGGATGTTCCTGTGTCTGTCACTTTCCCCAACTTCAGAGGTTGACTGCAGCATGCACGGTGAGGTATCAAGAGAGGGAATTGGGGGTGTGAAGTATTGAGAAAGCGATCAGAGAGAATGGAGGATTGGAGGAAAGTGGGAAATAGAGTGAGTAGACAAAGCGAGCGGGTCTGGTTTGAGCCTTTTTGCTAGGGCTGGTTTGGGTTCCCTAGTCTGGCCCTGACTAAGCTCTTTGGCCCTAAATAATTTTGCACATTTTTTTTGTTTGTCTCTGGTAGGAAAGTTTAATTTTCTATTGTATAAATATAATGAAAATTAGTTATCGTTTATTCACTGAGCTGTGAATTTGCTGTAGAGTGGCTCTGCTTTGCACTCTATTGAAAATTTAAAGCCCTGTAGTGAGATGAACCCGCAGGGTAGTTTTGTTTTCTCTTTCCTCTATGATCCTTATTCATTTCAGAGGCTGCTCATCTGCTCTGCCTCGGTGTGAGTTTCAACCAAATATATTTGGAATTTGTGAAAGGCCCAGAAAATAACAAAATCGAATTTGGCTGTTGTTGTCAAGGTCTGTTCTTGAGGCAGCAGCTTTTGATGTAGGAAGGTTTCTGGACCAGAGATGCCCCCAATCCATAAACCATGATCTTCTGAATAAAGCTAACTACCCAAAGTAATAGGGCACAACAGAGTTTGTTTTTGCTTCAATAAGGCCTTATAGTAGTCTGCACTCCATATAGCATTGTGATGCTCCTCATTGGACAGGTGTTCTGAAAGCGGAGTTACTATAGAGTCTATGTTCTTCACAAAACTTTGCAGTACCCAGCGAGACACAGGAATTCATTTACAATGGCTTGAATAAAGAGGGAGGGGGGCGGAGGGTTGGAATTCCAAATCAATAATTATTTGGGTCACAACTGCCAGATGTTGTTTTTTTCTTCCCCCCATTGGTGTCCAAAATTCACCACAAACATGTTCTCTACCTGGAATTTCGAAGTCTTTGTGGTGATTTTGGCTCATGCACTGCCTGCAATTCCGGCCATTTGGAGTGTAGCACAGCTGCACCACATGTATGTCTAGAACATGCTTAGCTACAAAGCAGCAAGACGGTAAAGACTGGAAGAGAAAGAAGGTGGGTAAGACAAGACTGTTGGGTGAATGATGGTGTGGAGGGGCAAGAAGGACACATGAGATGAGGCGGGTGGTATGTCGAGACAGGATCTGGATTTTCAATGTGACTGGGTGATGCTAGTTTAGAAGGGTCTAGAGCTCCTTTTGTCAAGTGCAGGATGGAGGGGGTTCAGCAAATTTCAATACCTTCTCCTTGCAGTAAAGTGAGCACATAACTGAACAATCACTGGAAAGGTGTAGGTGTCGTCTTCAGACCAAACCACTTGCAGATCTTTATCTAGCACAGTCTTCTCTGGTACTTCGCAAATAGCCTATTATAAAACTGATGTGCGAATGTGCTCTGGAATTGAATAGAGACCAACATCTCAAAAGGTGTGTTACCCTATGGAATGAGTAGGCTTCTATTCTGGCAACAGTGTTGAGTCCTCTACAGGCAACACAAAGCCTTCAATCAAACCGTAACATTCAGCCAGGCTGGAATTTTGAGGTGACCCAATGACCACCAAGTTAAGTTCCCTGTCATCTTACAAGTTTTCACTTTTATGCAATGCTAGACGTTGTCTTTCATCCTGAACGTTTTAGCCTTCACAAGCAAGCTGTCAGCAGTGTCCTTTTTAATATTACACTGCTTGTTAACCTAAGTGATGGAGAGAAAAGCAAGGAGAGATGTCAATGCAAAGTTCATCAGTCTTCTTGTAACCTCAGTACCTGAATTGAGTATCAGTCTCCTCTCTCACAGAACCATCTGTATCCATTCCACAGAGCAGACTGGAAATGGTTAATATACCTCCTTCATATCTTCTGATACCACAAAGGACATCTCTAAGTTAGTGTGCTTGTGATCAGGCTTGAGCCCGGCTACTTGGGACACTCGTAAGCATGCTTTTCTGGCCCCCATTCCAATCGATTAGTTCACTACCCCTTTGAAAGGTAAGAGGTCGACCTTTTCCATGTAAAAAGGTCTGTGCTTTGTCAACTCGAAAATCAGAACATCCTTGACTTTCTGGCAACCTGTTCAGATAGCGTTATGATCATACATTTCTTTCATCCAGTTCAATGGCTGGCCTAGTGGGTTGTTTTTGCCTGGGTATTGATATGATCCCAAAGGGGATGATGGACGGAGCGTTAGAGCAAATCAAACACTCACCCCCAGTCAACTGATCTGGGTTTAATCCATCATCATTCTTTAGCTCACTCCACCACCCCAGTTCAGACATGGCCATATGCAAATCAGTCTGACCCTGTGCTTCATGGGAACAGTCCAGCCCGAACTGCCAAGCCATGTCTTCCCTGGACCGGAAACAAGCATCCTGGGACCGGTTTCGGGTTCATAACCCTCATCAGCCAGGCTATCTTGAATCCAGTGGCAAAGTGAGCAAGGGACCCACGTCTGGGCATACCCTGCCAACTTAGGGCGAACAAAGCGATACCAAAGGGGTATCGCTGGGTATTGATATGGGATAGATTCGTGAGGTCCATAATACACAAACAAATGGTGAGGGAGAGTTGTGAGGTTTCCTTGCCAGCGCCGTTTATCAATGACAAAGTAACCCAGATTGAGTGTCCAAAGAGGTGAAGAAGGAATATAAACAACGGTCCTTCCTGAAGCTCCTCCCTATGTGCAAAAATCAAATGTGGGAGGAGGATATTTGGCAAGGTTCATCTGATGTACCCGCCATGCCTTTTAACATCTTGAACACTTCAACAAGCCCATCGGTCTCAGAATGGTACAGCACAGGCTACTTATTTTACCCCACATCTCTACTCTGTGTCAATATGGAATTACAGCTCTCATTGAAAACAACCTCCCTGGGAACCCAATATGCTGAAAGATCCCAATCAAGGACTGCTACCTCAGTCATGTCACTATGGGAAGTATCCATTTGCATAGCCCATAATAACACATAGGTGTTCAATTCAATTACATACTTTATTTCGGTCCTAGGACAATGAAAGTACACAATAAAATACATGTTAAGAACGGAGAAACATAGCTGCGCCTCAAGTTAAAAATCGAGACAGTACTGATGGAAAAAATAGAGTTTAAAATCACGTTACAACCTTTATCACTACGGTGCCTCCCTGCTAAGACAAAGGCCAAGACGACAAAAACCCAAAAAATAGACCAGTATGGGGGCTACAATCCGGTCCCTTATGCCATTTGGAAAGTCAAAACTAATTGCAAGGTCCGGGTGGCTTATTAAAGTTACTATCATATACAATTATCAAGTGCACAGTGTGGGTTCAGATGTTAGAACTAGTTCCATTCACAAACAAGCATTTACAATGCAATAGGTCTCGCAATGACATTGTTTTGAGCTATTGGCATTGTAAATGTTATTGGTTTTTTTTTCCGTTCGTGAAGCATTAATCAAATGGTGTAATGCAAAATGGCAATAGCTCACTTTGTTGTAATTTTGAAATCTATTGCATTGGTACTAGTGTGAGTTTTGTATTGTAAATGGTACTGGCTTTTATTAATGTTTTTTTTTTATCACATTAAGCTAATGCATTAAAAATGTTAATACCCACGCATTTTGGAATAAGGACTCTGAGTGGATATTACATATACCTATGTATTGTTACTATGATTGCAGTTACAGGTGTGAGATCACTATCACTGCAGATATAGGTGTGATATTACTATCACTGCATATATAGGTGTGAGATCATTTGGGACCTTATAAGTATTTAGTTATGCAGCACAATATCCTTGGTGCAACAACATCAACTGTTGCATGGCTAAACACTTATAAGGTCCCAAAGGCGAGGCCTATTGGCTATGTCAATGCTTGTTATATGTAGCTAGATGACACACAACTGAATTGCCCAGCCCATTATAGACTAACTTTCACATAACAGTAAATGCTTTCATCTGGTACAAATTTAGTCATGGCTATGCCATCTGTCCATCCTCTCCGAAAAATAAATTCATCAATCAACCGACTGCAACCGGGGCAAAATACAGCGGCCTGACTAAACACTTGCAGTTCAATCAGGACCCACGTAACTCCTATTTCACATCAACTTTACTGGCTGTCAGTAGAAAAGAGTCGATTTTAAACCTATGGCGACCATTCCCCAAATAGTTCACTAGGGCGCTCCATATTTTTTATCAAGTAACTGTTCTTTTTATTCCTATGACAGGACCCTATGATTGTATAACACCTTTTGTCAAGAACAGTGATACTCCAAGTATGGCCCAGGGGCCACACGTGCCCCCCCTCCCCCCCCCTGCTGAACGACCGCACTGGGCTGTATTTTACTTGAAAGAGAAAACTAACATTCAGCAATATACTAAATAAACGGGGAAGCTTTTATTTACAAGCTAACTGAAGTAAAAGAAAATAAGCAAATAAGGTATGCTGCAGCACATAACTTTATAAACATTCACTTTAAGACATCTTGCAACAAATGTATAAAAATGACAAATTATCTTCAAAATGCAAAAAAGTATTTCATTAACATGCAGAAGTTTTTCCCCTTAGTACATCAGATTATATCAGTGCATTGAGGAGTATTTTTTTAAGTGATAGTTTTCAAAAATGAACAACAAAAAAAGCATTCATTCCTACTCCCACACTACAACATTGCCAATAAAGAACATAGAGCCAAGTCAGTTGTCACTTCGAACCTTCTGGGTGGCCTGAGTTGTTATTATACATGGACAACATTATAGTTTCTTAAATCAAACACAAGAGATGTTTTTGGACAGTGCATAATCCTGAACGCATGTATTTCAAGGTGCTCTTACATGTGATAAGTGAAATAAAACAATTGCCAAGGATCACACAATTTGGCCAAGTGGGGAACCCGAGATTGATTTTAGGTTTTCTGGTTGCAAGTGGTGCAATTCAATTCATTCCAATCAATAATGAAGTTACTTCTTTTACTAGTTACTTGACTCTCCCATGGTAGTGCTAGCGAGCAGATAAGGCTTACCCTAAAGTGTGGTAGAGAGACAGCAATTTAAACATAGCATAACACAGTATTGGAAAATCTATGACTATTCTAGAGACTAGAGGCTTAATTAAGAGGGCAGTACGAAATGAAAACCTTAAAATAGCTCCATGAAACACTGACTACACCATGTAAATGATTCACTTCTCCAATGCCAACTTTGCGCCCCCATACCCCCTCCAGCACAGCCCTACATCAACATGAAGCATATAATGGGCAATTACTATGCAATGCTTCAGCCAAGATGTGTGAGTTTATTGCAGAGTGCAGACCTGGCGCGTATGGGCACGCTCCGAAATGCTCTTAATAACCAAATCATCAGAAGGCCTCCCCCCCCCCCACTCTAAACACAAAGGACCATGGACAGGGTATATGGCTATGACTCCAAATTACTCCCTGCTTTACGTGTACTAAAAGGCGGGATTTGCCTAAACTGCATGCGGGCACCGCTGTGGCAGACCCACGTCTAGAGAAAGGTGGGCTGTGCAATGGGGTTCCCGGACACCGATGCCTCTCTTGCAATCAATGGCTGAAGGTGTTAAACTGGGTTTAACAGAACAACCGCCTTAGTACAGTTCCTGACCCTATCAAAACTAGTGTTTAATATAAATTCACGAGGACACTACTCGAAGGGCAGCTCAAGTCCCTATCAATGTGCACGCAGGCACCTTCTTCGGGTAGGCGCCTAGACTCCTGATAGGTGCTGTAAAACTCCCCATCTAGCAGCCTCGGGAACTTACCATCTGGTCGAAACTCAAACTCAAGGAACTCGTGACCGAACTTTCCCTTATGGCCCATGTAATATCGCAGGTAGAAGTCGCTCCCCATAGCCACCACTCTCAGACTCGCAAGTGGAGCAGCCCCACGGGCAAAGCACGCATGGGCAGCAAAGGGCGCAGTATACTGACGTCAGAGCGTCTATCGTCGACACATAAAGAAGGCCAACAAGCCATAGAAAAACGTTCGAAAATAGGCAAACGGACAGAGTGACCACGATAGGATAGAAAATATTTCTTGACACATTTCTGTCGTAAAATCAGTAAATGTGTTTTTTAAAACAGTAACGTGACCACATCATGGTGTAATATGCGCCTGCATCTAAAACAAGTTACTTGTGCTCCGAGGCGGGGGGCGAGGAGAGGCTCCCTGAGTGGACGTGTGCTCCGAGGGGGGCGGGGGGCTGAAGCGAGGAGAGGCTGCCCGTGCAAGCAACAATAAAACCAGACTTCAGAAACATGATCTCCACTACATGCCCCCTGTAGATGAGAAAATGCCTCACGACAGCCGAAAGGGAGACGATCCAGTCCAGATGCGCCGGCCGAAAAGGAAAAAGGGCAGAGGCTAAAAAAAAACATTTCCAATGGCAGGCCATCGTTTAGCATAAACGGTGACGCAAACCAATGAAAATAAGGGGCGGGGCTTCGAGACCCCTTCTGAAATCTCCTCTCCTACAATGTCTCACAGAGCGAGCTGCGCATGCGCGCAGCAACGCTAGGCGAGACCTAAAAATAAAAGCAGTAAAAGCTAAAACACATGGCATCCATCAGGTTGCTACTCACGAGAGAACAAGAGCATTGCCATGGGGCAGCAATGGATAATAAAACATAATTTCCAGAGACAAGAAATTAAAAGTGAGAAATTAGAAACCATAATATAGCAGCATTATGTTTCCATAAAGTCAACGGTGCAAATTTCCAGACATGACAAGTTGGTGCCCCATACTTCCCCTAAGAGTTAGAGCAACTTTCCCGCTTTCTTCCTAGGTAACCATACAGCGTGTAGATCTCTGCTAAAACAAAAGACCAAAACCTGGCTTGTGTCTGATCGCAGAATGCGATAGGCCTCCCTGTAGGAATGTATGACATTACAACGCAAACATTTACAATGCATGCTTTTACAACGCGGTTTTTACATTGCAGCATCCATTACAATGCATGATTTTACAACGCATGCCATCACAATGCATTTTTAGAAACTACACTTACAACGCATACCATTACAACGCATACCATTACAACGCATACCATTACAACGCATAATACTTTTAGGGCAACAGTAGGATAAGTGTTGGATAGTGTAGGGGTAAAAATTACCATTCCCACTCCAGTGAGTGCAACAGTAGGATAAGTGTTGGATTGTGTAGGGGTAAAAAATATTCCCACTCCAGTGAGTGCAACAGTAGGGTAAGTGTTGGATAGTGTTGGGGTAAAAATTTACTATTCCCATGTACCCCAAAACCCATTCCCACCCTAAAACTTAAAAAAAATCCCCATTACTTACCTTATAATGTGTTGTAATGGCATGCGTTGTAGTGACATGCGTTGTAATGGCTGTGTTGTAATGGCATGCGATGTAAAGGCTGTTGTGTTGTAACAGCCACGTTGTAAAGGTAGTGCGTTGTAATGACTGCGTTCTAATGGATGTTTCCCCCCTGTAGTGTCTTACCCCTATCAAGATACATAGGGGTTTGATCCAGCTCCTCCTGTGCCTATCTATTTGGGGCAAAAGAATAGTACGTGTTCCACGTCCTCTGATTCATGATCGCAAAACTCACAAGCTGCTGAAGTCAATTGGATGGATTTCCAGCTATATATGAATTTGTTGACTAGTAATGTTCCCAACCTGAATTTTATAAAGAGTGTACAGGCTAAGCGAGGTTGAATCTGGTCGAGATGCTTTTCTCTAGCGGGGGCAGTTTTACATACTAGGTATGCCTCTACCAAGCTCCCAGATTTGGCCTTGCGATGGTGGTCGATAACTTTTCTATCACAAAATGCAGCTTTCACCACACCCTTCGTGTCAGCCCCAATTGTTGAGGGACTATTCCAATATTCACCCAGGCCCAAGTCATTTAGATTGAATTTAACAAACTGGAGCCAGGGGAGTGATTGCACATTGCGCAGACTCACTACTTCACCCAGGGCCAACCTATAAGGGTCGGGCTTTGGGGTGGACCACAATATCACCCAAAACAGGAGGGATTTTAACAAAGCCAGGTCACCCCACCCTTTTGAGGCCTGTATCAAAAATAGTGGCAGCGTAAGGGTGCTCTGTGGTAGGCTAAAAAGGGATCTCAGAAAATTATTTTCCTTTGTGATCAAGTCATTCATATTTGAGTTCCCCCATAATTCCGCTCCGTATAATGCTGCAGCCTGTGCTTTTGCCCTATACAACTCTATTACTGGAGAAACAAACTTGGGGGAAGTTGCTTTAGATCTCTTGAAAACTGCCGAGGCAGAGTGTAACAGTACCATTTCACTCTTCTGTATGTGGGATCTCCAGGTTCTGATCTTGTCAATTTTGATCCCTACGTAGTCAAAGTTCCCTACTACCTGCAGAGGCTTTCCATTCATTAGGAAATTACCTCTACCAGCTTTGTGCTGATTAAGCATCATAACTTTGGTTTTTGTGGTGTTCACCTCCAAGCCACGGATGTCACAATACTCAGAACATTTATTAAGGAGGTTCTAAACCCCTGTAGGTGTTCGAGAGAGGAGAAGAGTATCGTCTGCAAAGAGTAGTGCAGGTATGGGGGCATACAAAAAGCTTAGGAGAGTGTTGGACACACTCCCCTAGGAATTTGACTGTCATTTATATATAGGGAAAAGAGTATCGGTGCTAATACACACCTTTGTCAAACCCCATGCTGGACCGGGATAGGGTTAGTTAAATTGCCATCCACCCGCCACCTGACTTGTGCAGTGGTGTTAGTGTGTAGCCTAATGAGTGTCCAATAAGTCAGTCCATTGCTGTGGTTGGATTGTTAATTCTAAAGGGCTACTAGATCTAGGACAGCCATGGGCAAGGATGTGCCAAAATGACAGAGTCATTATTATTTGAGGCCTCAACTAGAGCCAGCCAATTTGAGTCAACCCAGCTCTGTTTGGTGCTGTTTGTTATCCGTTTATAATTTATACGGGTAGCATGGATTTCATCGTGGTTCCCCCCCTTTTTAACGGCTTCGATAAGTTGCCCCTTTGCTTTACGGCACTCCTTAGTGAACCATGTTGGGGCGAGGGACATGGCAACTGTTTTACTATTTTGGGCCCTGGTACAGAGTTTCTTCAGGGCTGCAAATAGGACAGGGTGATAGTCCAGCAATAGGAAGGTATCACCGACATATTCAGTAAATGGTTTAAGGATAGCATTAATGTCCTCGTAAATGCCTGTTGTAAGTCCCATGGCTAGGCACAGCTTGGACTATATTATCGATTTCCTGTTATTGCTCAAGTTCATGATTGTTTCTGGACTGCCGCCCAGTGCTACAGAGTTCCTCAAAAAAGGACTACCCAGGGTGAGCCTGTGATCACTATCATTGCGTATGAGGATTTCGAAATCAACTGCCATGTGCCAAAGGTCAAGGTCTAGAAAGACCAACAATTGTGCTTTGTTTGGAACTGCGGGAGAATGTGTGGGTGCAGTTAGTGTCAGACGGAAAACTCCTTTTACATGCGCCTATGCCATAGTTCAGGGCAGAAGCTGCATGGCTGCCACTGACCACGAAGATAGTGGTTCACTCTCCAATGAGGGAATGCTTCTGGCATCATCCTCTGAACCAAGGAGGGAGGACAAGCCATTCAGAGGCTAGAAGGTGGTATTAAAATCGCCTGCGATTAGAACGTGGAGGCTATCTGCCCTATTGGCAAGGTGTTGAGCGAGAAGATGTAATGTGGGGGTCGCATTGTACAACACAACCTACTTATTTTACCCCATGTCTCTACTCTGTGCCAATATGGAATTAGAGCTCTCATTAAAAACAACCTCCCTGGGAAACCTAATATGCTGAAAGATCCCAATCAGGGACTGCTACCTCAGTCATGTCTCTATGGGAGTACCCAGTGGCATAGCCCATAATAACACATAGGTATTCATTCCCTAGGCAATTGTGTTCAGGTACACCTATCATTCCACAATGAAATTACACTAGCATCACTGATAGTTGAGTTCAGCCAGCTTGGTGTGAACTCTGCCTTATTATTCTTTTGGCACATTGGGCATGTGGTATTACACCACTTTTACTTCCATTTTGGGTGAGTGAAATTGGGAGGTTGTCTTCTTGACAGTGAGATAGCTAGCAAGGGGTATCAACTATAACGTAAGGGACTGTTTCCATGAGAACTTACTATAGAAGAAAACGACTTCCTAAAATTCCAGGAAATACCCAAGCAACAAACATTTTTATTTGGCAAAAGTTTCCTTTCAAAGACCCTCCAAAGTAGAGCACTCCATTTGAGCCAAACAGAATTATAGGTGCCCCGAACTTCAATTGGCCAACATCTATCTTGACTAGCAAAACCGAATATCTGAAACCTGGAATGTCTTCAGCCAGCAATGTATCTTCAAAGACCCATTGAATGATTCCTTGTTAACTAGTCGTTCCTGGACGTTACCCAGGGGTAGCCAGATCAGGGAGCAGACTACTGAGAAAAATCTTTGTAGCCATCTATGGACGAGTCACCACATCAGCTCTACCTGACTTCAGCTGGTTATTTTCAAGGATCCTACCACAAGCCCAGGGAGTAGAATTTCTCCCATTTAGTCAATTCTCAACTCAACTGTATAGACCTCATGATACCAACATCTCTCCTCCTTCCCTCATGCTGTCCCCTCAGGGTAATTCTGCATAGCGCTACCTTTTGTGGTCTACAAATATATACAACACGTTCTGGATACCCTGGGTACATCACAAGGTGGTACTCTTTGCACCAGTAACATCTCCCACACTAGGCCGCTGGGCACCCAGGTTAGAGTGCGACTGTCCTCCTGCCACATTTATACCAATGCTATCATTATGTTGGTCTCTTGACCATCTACGCTATTGAATGGTGGGGTGGCAGTCTGGGCTTGGGCCTCCATCTATTCGGCATGCTGTGTCAAACGCTTCATGATGCCCGTAGGCCTTTTGCCTGGTTGAAGATGAGGTCACGCAGCTGGTGCTGTTTACAGACTCCATGTGGCCTGATTGATTGCTTCAAGAACTGTTGTGACTGCAGGTGTTGAGAGCAGTGTTTCGACTGGTCCTCTGAAGGACGATTCCTAGGACCCTTCTAGTTCATTCTATTAGTGGTTTACCTATTTGTAGGCAGGGCTAGCAGCTTAGGATCTCACAGACGGCAATTCACCAAATAACAGTTCAATACATGCCCAAAGGTGCTATTTTAGTATGTCTCCAAATTGTTCCTATGAGGTAAGTCCACCATTTCAATTATGTTTAGAAATATACAACTTCTAAGGGCTATATGTAAAAGTTATTTGGTAACGTGCAGGTGTTCCTCCAAATCCCCAGGAGAATATTGTCTTCCTTACAGTGTACTCCATACTAGCCTCACCTTCTTGTAGCAGCATATGTCTACATAGCCCTGCTCCTAGATCTTCCTCGTTCATCCTCTTCATATAACGTGTATGCTCAAATATTACTAACTAATCTAAGCCATCAATTTGCTTCCGATAATTGCCGCTAGATCTTTGGGGATGTGTGCACCGGCTAGCATTGGCGTAGGCAGTAATCGCTGTAGTAGCACAGGTGCTGCCTCATTTCCAACTATTTGACCTCTAGTTTGCGTGCCTGGTAGATTTGACACTTCCTGTGGCTGGCTCTCTACTTGTGTCTATTTGTGACTTCTCTTCGTGGGCCATCTGCTCCCTTTCCTCCGCATGCTGCTTCTCTCGCTCGGCTCAGTGGAGCTCCTGCTGTCTCTTTCCCTGCAGCAGTCGGTTGGTCCTTGTGGAGAAAATCTTGCACTAGTGCTCTCAGCTTTCTGCTAGTGGGGGAGGAGGGTGTATTTCACATTTACCTCTTTTTGCTCGATTTGGATAGCTGTCACGTTCGGGAGCGTGAGCACTCACGCTGGGTTGTGACGGAGTACTCCAGCAGGGACAGATGGTCCGCCCCATGGGATGTGGCACAATCTTTTGACCTAACTACATGAATAACTTGGTAACTGAGCACAGGATGATCGGGCCATCTTTGAGCTGGTGGTGTCTCACTGCTGACAGCTGTTAAGATGCACCCATCTTGAACCCTGTAATGTTTTAGCTGGGAGTGTCGACTTCTCCCACATTATCACATTAATTAACACTTTTAAAGTAACATAAAAGTTTTTTTTTTAATTGCTAGACTAGATCGCTTATGATAGTTTGTGTTTCCTGTATTCCAATTCTCCTGGCGAAGCACCAACATCAAACCAGAGCTGGTCTAAACTGACCAGAGAGCAATATCCTTCCAAAGTTGTCAATAGCGTAGCTGAAGACCACATATGTGGTGCATGCCTTGAGTGGAAGCGGCAACACATGACTCCCAGGCTGCTTTTATTTAACTGTTGTATCGCCAGGGTCAAAAGTTGAATCTTAGAAGCGAGCGTGGAATTCTTAGAGTTTTAATGTAACATAACTGTTAAATAGTACATAAATAAAGGGTGGGAGAGGCAGAGATATATTGTCAAATGAAAACGTCACATTAGAGCACATGTATGTTGAAGAAAACGCTCTCCATTTCGGTCGAGGCGCAACATGTTTATTGAGAAAAAACAGCCTGTGAAACACAGATCAATAAAGTCCCACCGTTCATCAGCCGTGGAGCAGGGCTCCGTGATACAAGGCAGAGCTCGAATATACACCATACAATTCACACGGTGTTAGGAGCAATCACATGGCAAGGTTCCCACCAAGAGAACAAACGGGTGCCTAGCTGCACTCAGGAATACATCTATTGCCTTCGCTAGTTTAAAAAAATACAATTTAAAAAAAAGTGCCAACAGTTCTCCTGCGTCAGTGGTTTTTCAAACATTCATGTCTTGAATCAGTATGGAGCCAATCAGGCTCGGAGACGGGCACATCCGGTAATGCTAAGTTAGTGTTGGCAAGAAAATATGACAAAGGTTGGTAACAGTTAAGCTAAACAAGTAATGTGTTTAAATTCTTCTACATATGTAGTATTGAAAACTGATTTAAGTCTGGCCAGTGAGATATGATCCTATGTTATTTGGTCAATAGGCAAAGATCAAAAAAAAAAAAAAAAGGGAAAACCTGAAACATGGTGTAGGGAAACAGGTTTTTTTTTGCAGGTTTCCCCACTTTTGCCCCATTCTGACTGGTAGGTACTGGTGTGATGGCTCTGAAAATGCGAGCCCTGATACCCGGACTCAGTGAATGTGCTCTGACCCTTAAAATTGTGTATTTCTAATTGGCTTGTCCCCAGTTAGCTGGCAGTCCTGACCTCCCCTTAATTTGTCTCCTTCGCAATAACATCCCAGAAGTTGGTCCGAGCCCAGAGGGGGCAGCCACCCAGGGCGCTGCCAGTACCAATGATCCTGGAGGTCCTGTCCCTAAAGTTAGGAGATGTAACCCCAGAAAAGAGGTAAGGGTGTGAAAGGAGGGCCACTCCTAGTTAGGGAGCCAGGTACAACCTACCAAATAGGGGAGGGCCCCAAGACTGGCTCTGGTGAGGCCTTTCCTAACCACCAAGAAGTCCTGGAGTGTCGAACAGCTGCTCAGCCAGGGTGTCCCTCCTGAACTGACAGAAGAAAGAGTGCAAGGAGGATGTCTGCCACCTGAAGTAGTAGCCCCCAGAGAAGCTCCAAGAATCCCCAGTAGCCCTTCAAGTAGCACATCCACCTGTCAGTGGAGAGCAGAAGGTGTGGTTCTGGGCACTGACAGCTGTCAGTAGCCTCTTTTGGGTGCTTGCCTTTGTAGCATCACGACCCTTGGCATGGGAGTCAGACCCCATGGCAAGAAGTAAGGTGGGCCCCCTGACCCTGTTGGTCATTGTGGGGTTACTCAAGTGTTGGGTGACCTCTTTGGGTCAGCTAGGTGTTGCCCTGACTAACACAGGGCTAGGTGCCTCACAAATCCCAAGTAGAGGATGGAGAAAGGCTGGCAGAGACACAGTCCTAGCCAAGGCCCAATTTAAGTTGGGGCCTTTGATAGTTGAGGTAGGTCTGCTCACAAATTTTGTTCCAGCTGTTTCTTTATTTTCTGTATTCGCTCCAGGCTAGTTCATCCATATCTTTTGTCATCCCAGTAAAGCCGGAAGAAGGGATGGAGCTGAGAGTGCTCTGACAGGGAACAGGACGCTAAACTACAAAGGGGTGGAGAGGCATCTACATCTCCTGGCTACAATGAGGTTCCTAGGGGAAGGGATCTTCCAGTGGTCACTCTGAAATAAGACAAATGACAGGGTATTTTTCCCCTCCCACCAGCCACCAACTACAGTAAACATCTATGGGGCGGCGGAAGGGGGGGGAGGGGAGGTTCAGGAAACTTTCAGACTTGCCTGCAGTTCAAACAAAGCCTCACCTAAGCCCTCTGTTTTGTTTTTGTGAAAGCAGTAACAAGCAAATCGACATTTGTCTGACTCAGCCCAAACCTTGTGACCACTACGAACTCCCAAACATCCTTTTCAATCTTTCACCCCTCCTTTAGCTGTGCCACCCACCCAACAAGAACACACGACCACGACTTACAAAACACCTCCTCACTATTTCCCCCTTTCAAGCCCTCTCCCATAATTCTAGCACCCCCAAACTCTACTAAACACACAATAAATCAAGAGCACACTCTTAGCACAACTAATGCACAAGACAAAAAAATGTACTCGCCTACTAATTAGGTTCTAGAGTAACGTGCTACTCGCCACAAAAAACCACTGTAGTGCTTCGGCTGGAGCCGTAAGCGCTATATAAATACATTTACGATTGCATCACATTATCATTGCAAAAAGCCTTCCAATAACACAAAATAAAAAAGGGTAAAGTGTCATATGCTTCTAAAGAAAGGTACTTGATATACAAATACCTAAATTCAGCTTGCCACCAGATCATAGCTGAGAAGCCCTCTATTTTGTGTAGCTAGCCACACAAAGCAAATCTAAGATAGATTCTTTTGGCCATTCAGGAATATGCAGTCCACTCTCACCCTAATTCCTACATGTACCCTAAACACGCACTCTCTATCCAGTTTGCACATGGATGGAGCAAAGGATCTGGTTGAGTGAGACTTGCAGATGTTTCCACAAGGAGTAATGCTGCTGTCACTACCGGTCTCTTAGCCTGGACAGAGGACAGGGGTCACTCTCAAAAGGAGGCATGCACTCTGGGTGTCCCTCCTGAGGTCTGAGCCTTTCCTCTGGGGTCTCCATTATGTGAAAGGCACTTTGTGAACATACATGAAAGTCGCTTTCTCTGAGGTGAAAATCAAAAACCAGCAGAGACCTACTGTGACCTGTTCGTGCAATTACAACGATTTTTCCAGCAGTGTAGTGCAATTGAGGTCCTTTTTAGGTCTCGCCTAGCGTGCAGCGCATGCGCTGCTTGCTCTGCGAGACCTCTTGTAATCGAGCAGATTTCGGAAGTGGAGTGGAAGCTCCGCCCATCCTTTCTATTGGCCGGCGTCATCCTTTATGGTAAACGCTGGCCTCCGATTGAAAGTGAGGCTTTTTGGTGACCGCCCTGTCTCCTTTAGGCCCCGCCCATCCGGACTCGATCTTGTACTGGCGACGTTAGCCTGTCTCCTTTAATTACTGGGTAAGCACTTTTTGTTTCCCCTTCCCTCTCTCTCTCCCCGAGCATATGGAGATCTGCAGAGACACAGCTACTTGCGCCGCCTTTATGCACTACAGGCTTCTAATTACTTTCAACATGCTGCGCTTACTTAAAGCAGATTTTTAATCCCAATCCGACCCTGTCCATGCCCCTTTTATTCTCGCTCTCTCCTACCCCTCTTTGTCTCTTCGGGCCCCCCCCCCCTCCTCCCCGGACTCCCCCTGGCTCCGGTCCCAGCGCGGACAGGAAAATGAAACTGAAAGAGAAGGCGCGTCTCTCCTCCCTCCCCGGCTCTGCCCGCCTTGGGTTTCCCCTTCAGCCATCAAACGCCGCGAAGCCCAGGAGGCAGGAGCTGGTGAGCAGCGAGGCGTTGTACATACCCCGGGACAGGAGCTGGTGAGCAGCGAGGTGCTGTACATACCCCAGGGCAGGAGCTGGTGAGCAGTGAGGGGCTGGAGATACCCCGGGGCAGGAGCAGGTAAGCAGTGAGGGGCTCTCTGCCCCAATTATTGTGCCCCCTACTGTTGTCACCTCTGCCCCCACTCGTCTCTGTCCATCCTGTGCTCCGATAGTGCTTCTGCCCTGTCTACCCACAGTCTTCTGTCCTTTGTGCTCTCCCTCTCCACCCACGTTCACTTCTACCTCTCACTTTTCGGTGCTCTCTGCCCTATCCTGACTTCTGACAGTACTCTCGTGCTCTCTGCCCTTCTGCTACCTGCCCTTTATCTTTTGTCCGCCCTCTGCTCCTTGCCTACTGTCACATTCACCCTCATGCCATCTGTTTCCTTCGATCTCTGCTCACTGCCCCTTCTCTGCCCTCTGCTCACTGCCCGCTCCTCCCTGTTCTCCTGGTTTATTCTGCCCTCGGACTCTCTTGCATCTTCTCTCTCTGCTCACTGTCCCTGTCCTGTCTGCCCTCCCCCTGTCCTCCGTGCCTGTTCTACCCTTGGGGTCTCTTCCACCTCTCCTCTCTGCCCCGTGGCTCTCAGCCTCCACCCTTTATACCCTCGGGGTTCACTGTGCACTGTCCCTTCACGTGCTCTCTGCCTCTGCTCACTGTCCCTGTCCTGTCTGCCCTCCCCCTGTCCTCTGTGCCTGTTCTACCCTTGGGGTCTCTTCCACCTCTCCTCTCTGCCCCACGGCTCTCTGCCTCTACCCTTTATACCCTCGGTGTTCATTGTGCACTGTCCCTCACGTGCTCTCTGCCTCTGCTCACTGTCCCTGTCCTGTCTGCACTCCCCCTGTACTCCATGCCTGTTCTACCCTTGGGGTCTCTTCCACCTCTCCTCTCTGCCTCTACCCTTTATACCCTCGGTGTTCACTGTGCACTGTCCCTTCACGTGCTCTCTGCCTCCTGCACTTCCTGTCACATTCACCTTCACGCTGCCCTAGGTTTCTGCTTCCTTTACTCCCTGCCCCCTCTCTGGCACCAGTGGCACTTTGGGGCCCCGGCGCATATTTTCCTCATCCTCAGAGTTTGACCCTCGGCAAGAGAGAGAACAAGCATTTGCAATGCAGTAGATCTCGCATTTATGCGAGTTTGAGCTATTGACATTGCAAATGACAATGCCTCTTATTTATGTTTTAAAAACGAAAACAAAAATAAAAGGCATTGTCATTTGCAATGTCAATAGCTCAAACTCGCGTAAATGCGAGACCTATTGCATTGCAAATGCTTGTTATTCAGAGCCACACAGCGATATTTCTGTCAGGTACCCTCCCATTGTCCTCGACTCCTCGGTTCATCATCAAAGCGCCCTAACAAATGCAGCATTATTCCGGGGAATGTGTGTTTTTTTTTGTATTCGAGGCAAACGAAAACGAATTAACAACCATGAAAAATATGCTATAGTACAAGGGTTGTCACCACCAATGTTAAAGAACCGCAGCCCCGGAATGGTTACTCTTCAGGTAAGAGGTTTAATTTATATTTCTGCACCCAAACTTTGAAGGAGCCGCTTATCTTTGAATTGCGTACTAAAAAGACCGCTCTCCCGCCAAGGCCAAGTTTTAACTCCCTGGCAAAGCAAGAAAACGTAAAAGGAATTAGAGAACAGATTAGATTAACCTAAAGGCTTAACGTCCACAGCTGCCAGTGCCAACCTTGTAATTGGAGAACCAGGTTTGGGTCCTGGTCTCAGTGCAACATCCTGTGACTCTGGGCAAATCACTTACTCTCTTGTGCCTATAAAAATGTGTAATGTAAACTGGTTCGCGTGTGGAGTGCTCTAACATCCTTGGGCCACATAAAGCTGTGCTTTTTCTGACCCTGGCAATGCACTTGGTCAGTCACAGTCTGACTTTGAGACACTGGAGGCCCCAACCAGGCCAGTGTCCAGGGGATGTGGGTCTGGTGGGGGACAGGGGTGGTGGCAGGGCACAAGTCGGGGGTACACGCAGGTACACAGCGTCCACCCTCTATTTTCACAGGGTGGACGCCGTCCCCCCTGCCAAGAAGTTGGGCCCCACAGAAATATCCTTGTATATGCAACGCGCCCACACAGGACAATGGCGGCCGCTTTTCGTATAGAGCGCTATGCCGATCTAACTTTAAAAGTGGCTGCCCCCTACCATCACAGCACTCGTGGCACAATGGCTACGTTCTTTCGCCTTTTATTTATTTTATTTATTATAAAGTTGTATTCTGATTGCGGCGCCCGATTTAGGGACACTGCGCTCAGTTTCATTTTTTTTTTAAACTATAATGTGGAGAGCAGCGCCCACTTTAGGGATACCGCGCTCTGTTTTTAAAATGTTTTTTTTTACTTTATTGGTGAGCGCGGCGCCTAATTCACGGACACCGCGCTCTACAATGCAATAGGTCTTACTTTTGCCAAAGTTTGACCTATTGGTATTGTAAATTACAATGCCTTTTAATATTATAAAAGGCAATGCCATTGCCATTTACAATGCCAATAGCTCAAAATCTCGCAATTGCAAGACCTATTGCATTGTAAATGCTTGTTTTCACCTCAAGCTGGGCAGAAGTTAAGGGGCCGACAGGCCTCCTTTTGTTTGAATATCCTGACTGGAGGTGGCCTGGAACCTCACACTTAAATGTCAATGCCACGGAGGGGGAAACAAAGGCACACAGCTTGTTATCTCTTCACAGGTACTTAAGAGAGGCATGCTTTTGACTTTGTTCAGTCCCTGTATAGAAGTGCATGCACTGGAAGACTGTCAGATGTGTTGGTCTATCCCAGTATTTACACAAATAACAATTTCAGTAGCACTATTTTATTTCTTTTATAGCGCCACGCAACCCAATGCATGGTGTCAGAACTCTTTACATAACATACACATTGACAATAAATCATGTTCATGTGTAAATCAATGTACAAGATGAGTTACATGAGACCGGGTTACAAGGTGTAGGAGTTACATGTCCTTCATAGCTCACTGTGCTATATTACAAGGATTGCAATTTTTGAACTGCAGGAAACAAAAGGATCTCTGTGTTAAAAGCAGTATCCCACTTTACTATCTGCATAAAATAAAAATCTGTCATCTGCATGTTACGTGATGTGCTTTGCAGGAGACACATTAACCTTGTACTACTTTGATTCAAATCTGGGACTTCACAAAACACAAATCTCTCCAACAAATGTGTTAAACTCCAGAGTTATCTCACCATTATTACTATTCCCTGAGATTTACTGGCACCTTTACAGCAGACGTCTTTACCCAATCAAATATTTTAAAATGTAGACTTTGCAACCAATTAAGCATAACAGATCTACTCCCATGCTTCTCCTTGCTGCCAATTTCTTTGTGGCAGGTGCTTAAAAAGCATAAATGTATTAGTTGAGGCCCAGATTTTGCGTCTGGATTGCGCCACTTTTTGGCACAACCCTGATGCCAAATCTCATTTGTTAAATCTCATAACGCGCTTAAATGTACTCATGATAAACCTGATCATATGTGTGAGGTCTTAATATCTGATGTCACTTCCTAAGATATCACGAAGCTCCTGTGATGTTGCATGCAATGTCACGCTTTGTGACATCATGCGTCGTGATGGCATGCGTCATGATTTCACGTGCATACTGCCTACCCTGGTTAGTCCCCCACTTTTTTTTTTAGGACTTGTGCCCTGGGCGGTGGTTACTGTTTACTGGGAGGTTCAATCCATTGTAGTCACTGGGTATAAGAGGCCTACATATCTCTTCCTCAACTCTTTATTTATGCTATTATCGTCCTCTCACTAAATCTTTTTCTCTGCCCCCCCACCCCCCATCACTTTGTTCTGTCTATCCTCCCTCGTCCCTCTGACTTGTGCTTTCCGATCCATCTTCTTCTCTCCGCCCCCACTCCTTTATCCCGCTTCCCTCCTCTAACCCACCCCCCCCCATATTCAACATCTTCTTTTCCGTCTCTTTTCTTATACCGTTTTTCCGCCTCATTTCTGTCTCTCGGGTTTTCAGAAAAACGAACAAAATAATTGGCCAGTCAAGGCTTTGAAAGGCAGCCGCTCTGAAGTGTGCAGGTCGTGCGGAGAGATCCGATGAGGCCTGCGTACACCTAAGCCCTGCGCAACAGCACGCGACGCCAGCACGCCAAACCGCGCCTGTCACACCAGAAGCGGAACAGCCCTGCAGATCTGTTTCCGCTGCTGGTTGGATCCTATTCCTACGGCTGAAGTACCTGGGGTTTAAGCAGTGGTGGAGGTGCCATGAAAGTGTTGAGGGTGGCCTACGTGTTGCCGGGCGTAAAGTGCTATGACGCCTCCTCGGGGGTAGTAAGCGCTATATAAATGGAATTACAATACAAAACAATAGAGTGGCGCAGGACAGAGTTGTCCCTACGGTCACAGCTGCTATGTTCTCACTTTGCTTGTGTGCGACATTTCTGTGTTTTCAGGGTGTTTGTTTATCTGTGACATTTAAACACCTTTGCGTAACGCTGTCATGCCCTTGTAAGGACATACATTTCATATGTTGTAACCTTGTGGTTATGGCCGAGACATGACCTCAAAACACTGACTGCTTTAGGGTTACCCAAGCAATGTCGGTTAACTCCGACCCTTTTGTAACATGCGCATTACATTTGTATTCTGGGACTTATGAGCCTATTTAAGTTTGGTTTTAAAGGGTACAAGCAAAGCAACGGAATATCTGGGCTAAGCAGAAGAGCTAGCCACAGGTGTTAGTCACTCAAGACATAGCCACTTTGTGGCTATTTTATGAGCTTGGCACACCAACATGACACATGAAACACACGAACCATCACTGATAAACAGGTATTCCACAGTAAAGGTATTCGCAGGAATTTCAAATACCTATTGTTTTCTTTAAGATATTATTTGACGATCCGTTGTACCAGCAAACTGTAATAATGTACAGGACACTTGTCAAGTTAGGTTTTTGTTCCTGGCACGATCTCCCCCCAAATCACGGGCATGTACGACTCTCCTGCACTGTCAACGGTTGAAGTGTCTATAATGTCACGGCCCGCCCAGCTGCACAAACCCATAACAGGACCGGTGAGAAGTTGTCCTGCATACTAGCCACAAGTAACCGCATGGAGTGTTACCTGTCCAGTCACGCGTGGCTTTTTAAAGACAATAGCATGTTGCACTTTGGGAGCTGTGGGTTCAGTGTGTGCACGGGCTGTTGACTACATACCCTTGCTGGAGGTGTCGCACCTGACAGCTTAGGCTATAATATTTTAGACTTTTTACTTTAAGGAACAGCAGTGGGCGAGGGATGAGGGACAGAAGCAGCTGCTGCTCATTTTAAAGTGGGACGGTTCTTAAAAAAACAGCAAACACAGAAGCCTATAGCTAACTTTTGTGACAGAAAAATAGAAGCACACAGAATGCACCCCTGCTGCAGGCCATAGTAAGAGGAGGACATGTGCTCAGCCTCGAGTAGCTCAGAGAAACTCTAAGACGTAACACGGGCCAGGACCCATTTGTTGTACTTTATCATGTTAAAGGAACACTGCACCGGCGTGAAAGTGAGCTCATTGTCATATACTAAAGTTATAATAGTAATGCATTGAGAGAAAAGCTGCCCTTGTACAGCAAATGTTGAACCTACAGTGCACCCACAGACCCCTCTCTCTCTTCCCTCTGCCAATGTAAAACTGTCTGCCGCTGGCCCCAGTGACCTCTTACAGGTAATTCTATTTGTAGTCCTAATTAGGGTTTGCAACGCTAGCTCGGGGCAAATTGAGCGTCTGCAAAAACGCACACTTTCGGCTCTCAGAAGCTACTATGTTGAGGACCCACGTGGCCTCCTTACGCTGCAAACACAATCAATGTGCTAGCAACAGACAGGCCTCCAGGGCAATAGAACAGGTCATTAAAGGTAGAAAGACCCTTCTTGATACTGTGCAGTGACCCAAGGTCTCATGTGTCACTTGTTAGAACTCTGAGAAAGGCGGGCGGATGTCTGCTCTGTTAACAACTTGCTTAGCTGACTGTGACAACCCTTCCAAGAGCCTTGCATTTGAGTGATCGTTTCTGGTACTTGTGGTATGTGGGGATTTTATCAATATGTATTAGTCTAACACGAGATGCGTGGCACTTGACAGGGCTGAGAGCTGTATTTGGGGTACTGTTCTAGAAGGTGAACTGCAGGACCTGATGTACGACAAGGTGCACATCCCAGAGGAAGTTCCAGATATGAACACAAAGGGGCTGCTGCAGACAAGGCACATTGGCAGGCCTTATGGACGTCGATTCACAAAAAATGTCAGGAATTGCAGAAGTGACATCACACACACACTTTGACCTAAATGACATCATATGACCTTTGACCCTGAATCTTCCCAGGAAGTGTGGATCTTAACCCGGATGATATCACAATAATTGACATCAATGAAGTTACTTTATAATTGTGTCATTAATATCAAAATAGAACACAAACGTCTCTTTTGGATACACCTATATTAGGGTGCTACCATTATTTTTAAAAATGATGGAATGTAATACAAGACTTGCCCTAAACTGTAGTGAGCATAGCAAATAAATCCGAACTCTTTTGATTGGGTTGGGAGGTGGGGGATACGGTGTTCTCTCCACAAGAAATGTTTGAAAAAATGGGCCATATACTGCATATTAAAGCAAACTTTTCACATCAATCTGTTAAAAAGCCTTGGGCTATGAAAGGGCACTCATTAAATATATAAGACCTTTCATCATGTGCCAAGTGAATGAAACCTGCTGTTCCACTGTAGGTGACACCTTTATTTTCCAAGATGTGCTTTGGGTACCCCCATATGCCTAAAATAAACTCCATTGTGCCAGGGCCAGCATTTTGCCATGGGTGCCCCCTTATGCTAACAATTACATATAATATTTGTTGGGCTTGGCCCTCTCTGCAGGGTCCTCCCCAAACCTTTTGCCTTAACCCTCCTGTTTTCTGATCCCGATTTTGTTGGCTTTTAGGAGTCTGCGCACTTTACCACTGCTAGCCAATGCTAAAGTGCTTGTGCTGTCTCTCCTTTAAACATGGTGAAATAGGCTTACACTCAATGGGCACATTTAATCTACTTGTAAGTCCCTAGTAAAGTGGTACTACATATACCCAGGGCCTGTAAATTATATGCTACTAGTGGGCCTGCAGCACGTCTTGTGCCACCCACTGAAGTAGCCCTCTAAACATGTCTCAGGCATGCTATTGCAGTCTGTGGGTGCAGTTTTAACTGCCATTTCGACCTGACAAAATAAACATTTTGCCCGGCCTAAACCTTCCTTTTTAATACATATGTCATCCCTAGGGTGGACCCTAAACACCCCATAGGGTAGAGTGCAGTGTAAAGTTGAAAATGTACATTGTGCCTTTACATGTCCTAGTAGTAAAAACTCTTAAACTTGTTTTCACTACTGCAAGGCCTGCCTGTCCTATAGGATAACATTGGGTTGCTTTATTACATTTCGTAAGTGATAACTTTCAATTAGAAGAAGTTAGGAATTTAGAGTTTGGCCTGTAAAGAATCGTAATTTAAAACCCGCTTTTATGGTGAAGTTGGATTTTAAGGCACAATTCTGAAAATGCCACTTTTAGAAAGTTGGCATTTTCTTGTCCCCACCATTTGGTGCCTGCAGCCTGAATCCTGGGTCACATGACTAGGTGTAGCTGGCAGATGGTCTTTGTGTATTACTCCCAGACAGTGAGACAAAGGGGGAATAGGTGTTGGTAGTATGGGCCATCTCTGTCTTGATAGGGGGGGAGGAGTTGTCACCTACCACACTTGCACATCACAAAGGCTCTGCCCTAGCACACTCAAAGAGGGTTTTACACTAGTCTTTTGTGCCCCCAGACAAGCTGGGGCCAGGGCAGGCAGGAAGGAAATTCCAAACACCTCTGGGGTGGAACCCTCTAGAAATGTCTACTTCAAAGCTGGCACCAAGTATAAACAGTAGGCCCTCAGACCCAACTCTTCGGTACAACTCTGGACCAGTGGAAGACTCAAAAGGACTATTGTGCTGCTCTTTCCCTGCTGCCTGAGTGAGAAGGACTGGACCTGCATCTTGAACCCAGGACCACCGGAGTGACTCCAAGGGCTAGTTGGCTGACCTCCTGATCAGAGCCTCGGACAGAAAAGGCTCCAACTACCTTAAACCCTGCACTTGGACTTTTCCTACAGTGAATACTGCCCTCCAAGTGGTGCAACCCCAGTCCTGGACCCTTGCAAGTGGGCCTGAAGGTGCTCTGCCAACCCAGCTGTGGTCTTAACAGAACCTACGCATCACCTCTCAGCTTCACTTCGGAAATCATACTGACGCAAGATCTCACAGCTCCTCAAAACTGCCGCTGGGTGACTTTTCCGCGACGTAGGACCTCACATCTCAGCCCCACAGCTCCTTGGAACTGCCGCTGTGCGACGCATCCTCAATGCAGGACCTCACATTGCAGCCCGCAACTTTTTGGAACCATTGCTGCTCGA
Source organism: Calotriton arnoldi (assembly GCA_963921515.1). Classification (NCBI taxonomy): domain Eukaryota; kingdom Metazoa; phylum Chordata; class Amphibia; order Caudata; family Salamandridae; genus Calotriton; species Calotriton arnoldi. The sequence continues at coordinate 351,589 of CAWUFW010014742.1, forward strand.
CGCATCCTCGATGCTAGACCTCACAATGCTCTGCAACCAGGATTTAAAGTACTTTTTTCAGCAGGCCTAACTTGGTCCCTGTAACTGGTCCGGTCTCCATTGCAGTCGGCCTGAACTTGTGACTTTGTCCCGGTCACGCCGGTGTGACCAGATAACCACAGTTGGCGCTTTGTGCTTTTAGGCACTATTTTTATCTAAACCTTTAAAATTGCATATCTCAGATTCTACGAATTGGCTTTTTCTTGTTTTGCTGTCAAATAATTTATTACATTTTACCCAGTTTTTCTAAATTGGCGTAGGATTTTTCCTGTATTGTGTTTTTACTTTATTATTGTTTGTGTGCTGCATAAATACTTTACACATTGCCTCTACGTTAAGCCTGACTGCTTTTGTGCTAAGTTACCAGAGGGTTAGCAAAGGTTAATCTAAGGTTTGCTTGTGTTTCACTCTGACAAGAATTGTGGTTGCTGCCTGCTTGAGTTGGGGGTTCAACCCCTCAACCAGTAACCACATTTCTCACAATAGGCTAATCCCAGAATTGTTTACTATTAATGTTATTTATGCACCATGGGTTAACCTTATGTCAAAATTTACCTATTGGTATGATAGGGCCAGCATTGTGTCATGTTTCTCCCCCTCGTATATGCCATAGCTGTCATCCTTTATACCAAGAATCACCTCCAATGTGCTAGCAGCAGCATTTTGCCTTGGGTGTCCTTCAGTATGCCTGTGCCAGCCCCCTCTTTCAGTATGCCTGTGCCAGCCCCCTCTCTCCCTACCCGGTGCTAATGTAAAACTGCCTGCCACTGGCCCCCAGTGACCTCTTGCAGGTAATTCTATTTGTAGTCATAATTAGGGTTTGTAATGCTAGCTCAGGGCAAATTGAACATCTGGGAAAAAACACACTTTGCACGCAGCCTCCATATGCTGCAAACACAAACAGTGTGCAAGCAACAGAAAGGCCTCCAGGGCAACAGTAGAGGTCATTAAAGGTAGAAGGACCCTTCTTGATACTGTGCTATGACCCAAGGTCTCACATGTCACTTGTTAGAGCTCAGAGAAATGCCATGGATGGCCCATATATCAAGTATTATCTCTAATACGCCGGGTCCCTGTCTGTTAATAATTGCCTCCAGTATTCCAACATTAGTATTTTGCTGGTGCCAAAAGCAGACTTGCAAGCATAACACCACATTCTCACTCGAGCTAATTTACATTCACTAATTCACACTCATTCTCACCTACTCACTCTTACTCCACCATTCTCACCCCCTTGCACTCATTCATCGTCATTCTCACATGCTCAGTCTTACACTCACTCATACATTGTCACTCATTCTTACACTGATTACCTCATACCTACTCACTCACACTGACTTGCATTCACTCTTACTCTCACTTCATTATTCTCAATCGCCCTAACTCACTCATACTCACTTAATGACAATTAATCTCCCTTATTGTCACTCCTATTACTGACCATCACTTTCACTCACACATACATGCTCTCATACACACACGCTTACACATAAGCACTCCGTCTCTCACACACTCTCACCTACAAACACACACACAACATACATTTTAAAAACCTTTTTACTTACCTGGTGCTCCAGTTTTTATTACACTAATAGTGAATACTATGCAATTATTCAATGTTTGCGTAATTAAAAATGAGCTGAAAACCAGGAGGGGGAAGACGCTCCTGTCTTCTTTTCACTGATTTTGCCACCTCTGAGGCCAGGGGTCGCAAAGGCAGTGCCAGGGGCTGCAGGGAGCAAGCCGGGGGTCGCAGTTGCAACCCCTGGCAACCTCTAAATGATGTCCATAGCAGGCCTGTCTGTTGCTATGCCCCATGAAGAATGGCTCAATTACTTACCCGTAATCTTCATTACTTCTAGCCAGAGCCTTTCTTGTCACAGTCCTGACCTTGTGAGTTTTCCCCGTGTATGAATCAGCCATTCCCATTGCAGAGTAAGTTGTTTTCTTTGCACTATTTCTTTGTTGTTGTGGAAACTACTACTGATCCTATGTTTATTTCTAATGCAGGAAGTCCCTACCCTTCCTTCAGTCCTAATATTACCAAGAAATATAATAGCCATAATGGATAGGGAGAGGAAAGATATTTTGGACTGTGATAATTAAGACTCAGCCTAGGGGTAATGAAGGTTACCGGTAAGTAATCGGGTCATAACCGCCACACCTCATCTTCCTCGTCACAGTCCTGACCTTGTGAAGCTTTTTTCAACCTGTCACATAAATTATCAAGTGTCATTGAGGTGCTGTATTCCTCCTCCTTCATTGTCAAGGTTCTCAATAAATCAACAAAAATCCCATTTGTTTAGCAATATAAATCAGTAGATATTAAATCGTTTTGATGTGGGTTTCCTAAATATCGTAGTCTACCTCCTCAGAACACCCTAAATTCTGGAGGTCTAACCTTTTAATACACATGCAGGGGCGGCTCCTCCACTAAGGCGGAGGAGCGTTGCCCCACTGCTCTGTGCACAGTTAAAAAAGGAAAAATAAAATGAACAGCTGAACAGGGCGCCCAGGCCTCACGGGGTCGACTGATGAGTCATGGATACTTCATGGAGTATCAACCGAGGTGCCTGTTGCAGCTGCTGAAGCCTGAGGGTCGCTCAGGTCTGAAGGAGCGGTGGTGCCCGTCCCCACCGGACACATCACGGGGTAGCGCCTTGTGGTGGCTCGGAGCGCCCGCCCTGCAGGAGGTATAACGGAGGAGTGTACAGCCGCCTGAGGATTTCCTGGTGAAGCAGGATACAAATGGCGATCTCCGAGGGTCGCTCAGGTCTTGTGGGGCGGAGATGTTGAATACCCGAGTGCCCGTCCCCACCGGAGACCTCACGGGGTAAACGCCTTGTGGAGTCTCGGAGCGCCCGCCCTGCAGGAGGCGCAACGGAGGAGCGCACTGACGGTGGTGCTTGCCGAGCTTCTCCCTGATCAGGTCGGTGATTCTGGACCCTAATGAGAACAGGGTTTCCCCTCCTTTGAGTCTGGAGGCTTCGTGCATACGTAAGGGTTATCAGTGACAATTTCTGTTGGCATAATTGAACTGGAGGCTCGTCCCGGTCTCTGCTGCTAGGGGAAATGATTATTGACTCGTGCGCTCGGTCCTCGAGGCGCTAGAGATCTATGATGACTAGTCCCCCAACTGATGCTTTTGTCCTGTTTACTGAACCCTGATGCCCCCGTCCTGCGCTTAATGATGTCTGTCTCTTTCTGATGCGACTAGTAGCCGCTCCTTTGACAGCCCTAAGTCCCTGACTTGTTCCTTTTGCTATGGGTCTCTCTCTGGGCACCCATTTTGTGGAATTGTAACTCTCGTGGACTGTTTGGAGTCCATCTTAACCTTCTACCTCGGGCTGGATGATTACGCCCCCTGCACCTGAATCCCGTTACTTGGCGGAGAAGAGAAACTGAAACTGGACTTGCCCCTCCTGTCCATCACGGTGGCCATCTTGTAGTGACCCCCTATCGTTCCCATTGTATATTTATATTTACATTACATTGCTGATTACTATCCTGTATCTCCCTAACTCTGCGGACTGACTTTGTGCTCTTTGACACTTTAATTTTTTCTTAATGTTTCCTCACCTGCTACCTGACAACCTGTAATTTTTCTCCTGAACTGCCATGTGATGTTTTAACCTATTGTGATCTGTAAACCTCATCTGTGCCTCCAAATTGATCTACCTCATCTTTATGCCTTGATAGTTCAATTGTATCATTGCCTGATGCTAAGCAATCAGCATCTTTTTACCTTACGCCCTACGTGTTCCCAAATTGATCCACCTCTTTCTGATGCTTCTATACTTCAATTGTCCATCGTGACTCTTTATCACCTGAAGCAGAATTAATTGACCGAAGCTGATGAGGTAGCTCACTCAAACCGATTGCCTCTGCTGGAGGCTTTTTACCTCAAACGTTTCTTTACCTGCTACTAAACAAGCTGTATTGCTTTTCTGGAATGCCCCATGACGCTTTTAACTTAACGCTCCCCAAACTATCTACCTCTTTTTTATACCTTAATATTATAAATGTTTCCGTACCTGCTGCTTGTCAATTTGTAATTTGCCTCCTGAATTGCCTCTTGATGTTTTTTTCTTTACATACTGCGATTTGTGCCGCCAAATTGAACTACCACATTTTGTAGCTTTCATAGTTCAAATGTTTTTTTTTCGCCTGCCACTACATTTTCGGTATTATATCTTATGCACTGCGTACACCCAATTTGATCTACTCCATTCTGCTGCTTTTAGATTACATTATTTTGTCGGCTTCTAAATTAGCCATTTAAAAACACTTACCACTTTGCCTCTTTATACTAATCTGATCGATCTTCTCATCATCGTTTCCCTCCCTCCTACTCTTCCCTTCCTCCGCCCATTTCACTCTACTGCTCGGCCTCCCCTACCCGTCGACTACTATTTCATCTCCCCAACACCCCTCCGTCTTTAGCCATATCTAGGCAAGGCTTTTGCCCGGCTTTGAGGCTTATTTCCCACCCACAGACGTTTTCTTCCGCCCCCCCCTTCCACTCTTCCCCCCCGTGCCTCTCTTCAACCTACCGCCTGCACAACCTGCTCCTTCACCTTGTTCATCCTTGCTGAATTACCATGCCTCCCCTCAATCATACCCTTACAGCACCGGATTCACTCATCACCAGGCATGGCCCCAACTCTTGGACCATCCTCTACCCTCCCAACCTCTCCAAAAATGCTAAGAAGAACTTTAAACGCAAACTATTAATACGTCACCAAGAAACCTTATTCGTTGATAACTATCTTAGCCTCACCTCCATTATTAAAACTAACTACATTTTTTACTCCAAACGCCCTCCAAATGGAAAAGTATCTTCCTCCGCCACCTCCCCAAAACTAAATCGTGCAAAATCCCATATGGTTTGAAATTGTCCACTACCCCTTCCTCCACTTTTCAAGGCGATATAGACATCTCCATTTTCAAATCCGGAAATATCCTCATACAAGCCACTGAGAACCACCTCAGACTAGATGGCACTCCATCTCACTCGCCCCATGCCTCCTCATCTTCTCATAGCTCCCATCTGGCCCCTGGGTATACTGGCGCTCACACTCCAAGTCTCCCTCAGTCTACCCTCAGGAACACCCCTCACTACCCGCCACCGGGGTTTCCTCCACGTCCATTTCCTAGTCCTCTCTCCCCATCTAATTTAATACATGCCCCTCTCCCTCCCGACCTCCTTTCCTCCTCACCCTCCTCGCTTGTCACTCATTCACTTCTCAACATAGAACTCCACCTCTCAATCTTGACGTCGGAACTCTCATCTCTCAGGAAAGACTTCAACACCCTCGTCGCTTCTAATCCCGCCAAGCATACCCATACTATAAGCGCCATACAAACTAACACTACATTCCCTCAACTAGGGAGTTCCACCCCTTGCGATATCTCCTTAGGTGGACCACCTCCTGGTAACTGTTCGCTTAGATCATCTCAAGCCTCAAGCGATCTCTCACCCTCGGACCCCCTGGACTCAAATAATACCTACCCCCCCACTACCATGACTACTGATTCCCCCTCTCCTCACTCCGCTATTCCGGTGATCCTGGGGAGAAGCCGTATCCCTACCTCCCCAGGCTCGCCTAGACCTCCTCCGCAACTCACCACTATCCACTCTTGCTCCCCACCTAAAAACAACCCTAAACCCCTCAACTGCATGCTGGTCAACTGTCGATCGGCTACACAACATGCAACAGAAATCTCGGAAACCATCCTCAGTGAAGACATTGACATTGCTTTTCTTACGGAAACCTGGCTCAAAGCTCACTCTTCACCTATTCTTGACCTGCTCTCTCCCCCGGGTTACTCCATCCTCAGAAAAGACAGACCTGTCAAAATTGGAGGAGGCCTAGCTATTATCTATAAAAAGGAACTCCAACTCTCCCTTGCTCAGAACTCTGATTATGCTACGTTTGAACACATCGGAGCTGAACTTAAAGTTTATGGTTCCCCTCCTATTCGGTTACATAACATCTATCATCCACCTGGCGACCCTTTGCCCTTTGTAGAGGAATTGTCGGACCTTCTCTCCCTATCCTCGTTCTCCAACTCTAAAAACCTCTTCCTCGGAGACTTTAATATTCACTGGAACAAAAAGGATGAGCCCTCGATTAACATCCTCAAGGATCTTCTCGACATTAACAACCTGACTCAACTCTGCCATTCACCAACTCATTCCAAAGGGGCTACTCTCGATGCTATCATCACTAGCAAAGATCTGGCTTCCCTCTCCCACATTGTCCCCATTGACTGGTCTGACCACCTCCTCATCCTTTTCACCATTAATTGCGCCCGCTTCCCCCTTCCCCTAAAAACATCAAACATAGGAAATTAACCAGAAATCTTCACCTTATTCCTCCAGGCGAGCTGGAAACTAAGATTAAAGCAAAACTTCAACTTACACCTCCCTCACTAAATGCAAATGACCTTGCCGAACACTACAACAAATCCATCATCGAGGTCCTTGACCAAATCGCCCCAGCCAAACTAAAACTGCAAAAAAACATCCCTGCCAAATCCTGGTTTAATGCTGAACTCAACAATGAGAGACGCTCGCTTAGACTGACCGAACGCATGTGGAGACAACACCCTTCCCCCTCAAATCTTGCTCTCCTCAGATCCGCAAGGGCTAATTACAAAAAGCACATCCTTAATGAGAAGACCTCCTTCTTCCGCGCACAACTCGACCGGGCAAAAAATAGACCCAAGGAGCTATTTAGCATCATCAAAAAACAAACTGCTTCTGCCTCCCCCCAAATTGATGGCCTCTACCGAAAGATGTGAAGAAATTGCTAACTTCTTCTCCGACAAAATCTCCCAGATTGATCAATCCTTTAGCTTAACCCCCCTCCACATTGCTTATCTCCCCTCCATGACCGCCCCCCAAGTCTCCTTTCACGCCTTCTTCCTCCCCTGACTCTGTTCATCTCCAACTTGCTGTCGCCCCTCCTGATCACTTCTTCGACAATCCCCTGCCAAAAAACAATGCTTCTTGGCTTACCTTTCGCCCAGTTACAGAGCTTGAAGTCTTCAACATCATCTCCAAGCTCAAACCCTCCTCTCATACCATGGACCCTCTTCCCGCTAAACTTGTTCAAGACTTAAAACACATTATTGCACCTTATTGGACCACCATCATCAACTCCTCCTTGGCCACGGGTTGTGTCCCGGTCTCCCTCCAACTTGGCCAAATCACTCCCATCCTTAAAAATACTACTGCCGACCCCAACGACCTCAACAACTTGCGTCCTATCTCTAATCTTCCGCTTCTATCTAAGGCCCTCGAAAAATGCACCTTGCTACAATTGGACAAGCACATTGACTCTTACAACCTTCTGGACACATACCAGTCAGGCTTTAGAAAGGGCTGCAGTACTGAAACTGCCATGCTCACCGTTATTGATGACATCCACCAATCCCTTGACAAGGGTGAGGCCTCCCTTCTCATTCTCCTTGACCTCTCTGCTGCTTTTGATACTGTTAACCACTCCGCCTTACTCAATACCCTCAATGTTCGTTTCGGCTTCAACGGCCCTGTCCTCAAATGGTTCACCTCATTCCTTCAACACAGAACCCAACAAATTAAAATCAGCAATTGCCTCTCTAAACCCATTCCTGTCTCCTTGGGTGTTCCTCAGGGTTCTATTCTCACACCTTCCCTATTCAACCTCTTCTTGGAACCCCTCACCCTCATTCTTAAGCAACATGGAATTAACTTCCACCTCTATGCTGATGACACCCAACTTTACTACAAGATTAAATCCCAAGCTGACATTCTACACCTCAATGATGCCCTGACTAAGATTCTACACTGGTTCCATCACAATCATCTTAAACTCAACCCTAAGAAAACAGAAATCATTCTCTTCGCTCCTAAAAACAACCGGCTCCCCATTCATCTATGGATCCCCGACCTTAAAGCTCTCAACTGCTCTCTTTCCACTTCTAACTCAGTTAAATCCCTCGGAATCAACATTGACCAGAACCTCAGCCTCACTCCCCACATAAAAAATTCTGCCAAAGGCGCTCTCTTCACTTTGCATCACCTCAAGAAAATCAAACCCTTCATTCCTGCTGATGACTTTAAATTAGTTGTTCAATCACTGGTGTTCTCTAAATTGGACTATGGTAATGCCGCTCTCTCTGGAACACCGAAAGTCAACTTAGCACCAATCAAATCAGTCCTCAACCTAGCGGCCAGGCTTTTTTCCAATTGTAGACGGTTTGACCACATCTCCCCCGTCCTCAAAGGTCTCAAATGGCTTCCCATCGAAGGCAGAACCACTTACAAGACCGCTTGCATTACGCATAAAGACTTGCATCTTCACACCCCACTGTATCTTTCAGATAAACTCCACAAAGCTGGCTGCGCTAGAGAAATGAGGAGCACCAATGCTCTCATACTAGTTCCTCCTTTGCTAAACAAGAAATCTACTCAATCACGCTCCTTCTCCGGAAACGCGCCTACTATCTGGAACTCACTCCCTAAAGATCTTCGTTGCAACCCCTCCTACCTCAGCTTCAAAAAAGACCTCAAGCTGCACCTTCTCAATAAATACTGGGGTCCTTAACCACTGCCGCCTAGCATAGTGTCTCAACCTGCTCCCGACTGTACCATGCTCCTGCACCTTTTTTCCTGACTCACTACCCCCTCTCTACCCTTTTTCATATATTTATAACCTCCCCCCTCTAGTTCTCCTATAAATACTGTCTACTCCCGCATGCTTTCTCCTCTCCCATCACCCGCCTCAGTTCCCTCCTTCTTTTAGATTCCCCCCTCATCCTTGACCTCCATCCCTAACTGAATTATCCAATATTTGTTATGACCTAATTATTTTTATTATTTTTCTTGCTCATGTTATAATTGTCCTATGCATATTGTTCTTATTGTCCTGCATTTTACCTTTTTGTACCAATGTTATAATGCAATTATTGTCCTTGCCTTACCATTGTAAAGCGCTCTGATACCCTCGGGTCTAGCCAGCGCTATATAAAACCTTTTAAATAAATAAATAAAGATGATAATGTTCATTATTATCATTTTATTTTTCTGTGGCTCGTCTGGTTAGGGGCGGGCTCTAACAGGAACAGGGGAGGAGTGGTAGGCACTCACTTAAGTGCGCAGGACTGTTTGGCCAGCCCTCTCGGGCCGACCAAAACAATCCTGCGCACTCTGCATGTTCTTCATCCAGGCTGTACAGTCTGGGTGAAGAACATGCCCAGGCTCCCAGTCCCCCTCTGAGTGCCAAACCACAGCGTCCAGACCAATCACAACGCTGCTCAGCAGCATTGTGATTGGCTATGGGAGTCTGGAAGCCTGGATGCTTCCTGTTCCTGGTTCCTGCCCTTGGAAGCAGGTGAAGAGGACCGAGAAGTGGCAGCTGGCCTGCAGGTAAGTGGTTTTTAAAATTATTTATTTTCTCTTGTTTACCCCCACCCGCCAGCCCCCCACACCCCTCAGACCCCACCCCTCCAAACCCGTTCAGTTGCAGCTGCCACTGTACACATGCATCAGATGCGTACGCCACAAAGACTCGAGTCATTTGTGGCAATACCAGGGGGGCTGGGTGAAATCAGGAGACGAAATGATGCACTCTGATCCAAACAATTTATCAGAGCGAACCACGGTCTTCTTGGCCAAAATAGAGCAATTAGTAAGCAGATTAGTTCTGTGTCTTCTGGAACATCCTTGGGACAACCAGAACTCGAGGAAACACATGTATAAGGTCTGGAGGCCAGTTAAAGTTAGGGCATCCACCTTCTAAGCTGTGTTGCACCTGTTCCTCGTACAAAATAAATGAAGGAGAGGATCCTCCTCTATTACAAAAAGATCTAACGGTGGCATTCCCATTCAGTTCTTTATTATCCGAAACATTTGTGAATGAAGATGGAGAGATATGGAAGAAGGGAAGCTTCTGTTCAAATAATCTTCTACTTTGTTCTGAGACGTCGCTGTATAAATTGCTGTTCGAGCAATTACATTCTCCCCTTCCCAAATTCCTATGTAGTGAGCTAGGATTGCCAATTTTGGAGACTACGTTCCCCCTTGTCTTGAAATATAGGTTTTTTGCTATCTGATTGTCCGTTTGTACTATTACAGCCTTCATTTGGATGTGTTGAAGAAAACTCAGCCGGGTGAGAAAAAATGCATCCTGAATTTACCGACATCCACCAACTTGATTCCTGTTTGAGTTGATGGGATATAGGAATTCGAACCTCCTTGGACTGCGTTTCTGGCTTCCAGTACTTTAACAGATGTTGAACTAGCAGCTATAGATGTAGGTTTGCCCAATTTACTATTGTTGAAGTAACAGCCATGTGTCCTTGAACTATTAGAATTTCCTTTTCTACAGAGAGACTTTGCGACAGCAGAGTCTGAAGTCTGCCTTATAGATTTTGCATTCTCTCCCTTGGAAGAAATACTTTTCCAGAGTCAATCTGAAATAGAGCTCCTATGAATATCCTCTCATGTGCCAGGATCAGTTCTGATTTTGCATGTAGACGAAGAATCTGAACCTTTAAAAACCTCGGCATACCATGGATGTGTGTTCTTCTGCCTTTAAAAAAAGGAGCAGGATTCAATCATCAGTCAATTGAAAGACTTGAACCCCCCCTTAATTGTATATGGGCAATGAATGGGGAAAGTACCTTTGTAAAAAAGAAAAAAAATGTCGGACCACTGGTTATTCCAAATTGAAGGGCTCTGACCTGATAATGCTCCTGATCCAAAACAAACCTCAGGAACCTTCTCGATTGCTTCTGAATTGGAGCGTACAGGTTTGCGATGTAAAAATAGTGTAGGGGAGAATCCTTGAATGCTAGTAGATACCCTTCTGACATCACTTCCAAGGTCCACATGCCTGAAATCTTTGACTTCAAGAATTGAACAAAATATTTTAGTCTCGCCCCACACACACAAATCCCCCCCACCCACCACCACCACTTGTAGCTTCACCTTGTCGGCAGTCATGTTTTAGGAGTCTGGGTTGTTCCACCTGGATTTGAAGGTTGTCTTTTTCCCCAAGGTTGTCTCCTCCCCCAGAGCACAAGCCTGCCCACAAAAGAGATTACTTACCTGTTGTTGTTGGGTTTAATGATACAAAAAAAGATTTTGTTGGTAACAAGTTTTCTTTCACCAAAGATGAAAACATACTAGCTAGCAAGGAATTAACCTTTACATTTTGAGGAAAATCTTTCCCCGCATCAATTAAGAGACTGCTTCAAAAGAAAATGTGGAAGACCAGTCTTCTCTATATTTTGACATTAGTGAGAAAAATATCGCTGATGAAATTGTGAATTAGTAATAAATGATTATTTGGAGGTCCATAGAACAGAAAAAAAACATCCGCGCTGCAAGAAGGGGCATGAGAAGTAAAATTCAGCCCCTTCTTTATTACGTTGTATTACTTCTTGCCACTGGGGTCCTTCCAGTCACTCTTCCCTGTTTCAGCATATTGGGGATTGGAACGGATCTTGCCAGAAACTCCGGTCCGAAACTACCAGACGTCTCAGACAGGTAAGACTACAACATTTACCCGTTCTAATCACTAAATCATCCCATTAATCTGCCAATTAAACACTATTGGGTCCCCAACTTATGAGCATTTACTTTCTCCTTTCCCTAGTGCTCCAATTACAACACTGTAGCACTCTAGAACTCTGATGGAAATTGCTCCAGCATCACTTCTGAGTATAGCCCTTGAGGACCACTACTGTGCTACGTGTCCTATTGAAATCACTCCAGCACCGACTCTGGGTTGTCCAACACTTCTTCTGGGTCCAGCCTGAAGTCCATTATACACACTAAAAGTGATCATAAATCTACTATTAACCCATCACTTTCTTCCCTATTCACACACATAAGTATCCTATTACTCTATTTATATCCTAGTAATTTACCCACCAACCACAGGTTAGTCAAAGTCAGTTCCTGAATTGACTCACAGTAATTTCACACAACTAAGCACCCCTACATGAGATCAATGACTGACACTTGACTGCCCACCTCTCCTCTTTACAAAACCATGAACCACACCAAACTATACTTAACCGTTTCTCCTACATTCCCTTTTCGCTCTCTTTGCTCTAACCTCCCAGCACAATCTCACTCCTCCTTTCCATCTAATTTTCTGGCCGAGGAGACCACTATTTCCTCTTCTACTTTGCCCCTCCTTAACACCTCTACTTACCCCAATCCCTTTCACTTGACTCCTCAATTCCAACTGGAGCTGCCTAAGTGCTAACTCCACCTTCTTTCTTTCAATCTTCAATCCACACACCCATCTCCTCTTCCTCAACTATTTTGGGCAACAAGAATTTTACTCCACATGGTATTGAACCTTCTCCACTAATTATGGTTCAATATAGTTTTATTTGCATTTTTCAAAACAATTAAGTTGCACTCCTCCAGTAATTACATACCTGCCTTCTACAATATTTTCTTATACTCCCTAACCCTTCCTCCTCACTTTACCTTCAATCTAGCTCAGGGGCATTTAATGAAACAAAAACACTGTGCAGAAAAGTCCCTTGCATAATGAGGGGCATGCACCCCTGCCCTGAGTGCCCAAGCTGCAACAATGTCTGAATCCCAGGTGCTGATTCCTATGACATAGACCTGTCTCATGAATTGCGGTCTTCTTGGACCTCGAGGTGTGCCCAGAGCGTTACCCACATAGTGGTGAAAGGCTACTGCCTTTGCCAGAAGTAGCACAAGCGCAGTGGTGGCAGCATACCGTGTAGTGATCTGTAGAAGTGAACAGGTCTTTTACTTGTGCCACTGGAGTGAGGCCTACAGGCTCACTCATGTAAAGTTATGCTGATGTGTGCTTAACTCATCCGTGTCCTACATCAAGTTAGTATGTAGAGCTGTGCAGGGCGCATGTGTGTGTGTGTCTGTGAATGGTACAATACTTTGGTGACCCAGTGCAGACTGGATGAGCACGTGGAGGTAGATGAATCCCCACAGAAAAATGTGTGGATTGCTGCATTCCTGACACATGGGTGGGACAAACAGTGGAGGAAGGAGAGCCAGGCCCTTCCGCACACTTCAGAGGGTGCTCTTTCATTCAGGGAGAGGCACATCTCAGGAAGGAGATGCGGCTGATAAGAGAATCATAAAAAGTAGGGCTGGGGCCCTGGGGTAACTTTTTGATACACATATCACTGGAGCTGACATCCAGATGTGAATCTCTAGACACTCCATGGCCTGTGTTGTGGGGCTATCAGATTTAGAGCCACTCCTGCTTTGACAGACTGCGTTCTGGAGGTAGGGCAGGTCAGAGGAGTGGGCACTTCAAATGGAAGTCGAACACCCCAACACGAACTTCAAAGACTCAGCCCCTAAATCATATGTAATGCCTGGAAATGGACTACAAGAAGACCCATACAATTGTCAACTGTCAAGCAGCTAATCAGGCAGCATGTTGAGGAGGAAAAGCTCTGCAAGGCTTCTCCTGTGACCAGGATCGTGGGATAAGGTCTGCTAGTCTCCCAGCGGGGTGAGGGGGCATCATCCATGGAAATCCAAGACAATCTACCCCTGGACCGCCCGTGCTTTCCTCCTTGCCAAGACTATGTGCCCTGTGAGGAGGAGTAGAGAGCTTGGAGGGAGCAAGGTCCAGTGGGGGACCCCTTAGCGAGGTGTGAGGAGATGGCTTGCTGAACCAATCAGGTCATCGCCTGTGGGCAGATTTCTGGGACTCAGAGATCAGCCTATCGAACACTAGAGCCCTAACATCAGGGGACTGTGTATATTGTTTGTGTATGCCGTATTTTACTTTGTGTTTGTATATAAATACTCAATTTTTCATAATAGCAAATATTTGACTCGACAATCTTTTATTGCTGCTATAGAACATATTTTGATTTGTGAGCCTGTGTTCACCACACTGTATCTACCTCCCCCCAAGAAGCCTTGGGCTTCTTGACCCACGCTAGTACTGAGAGTCAAGTGCTAAAGGGGTACTTGGCCCAGTTGCTCAGGAAGCATAGTATGTCGGGCCCGGGACATCAGGAGTAAAAGGCCTCAACCCCTACGGTTCGGCCCAGTAGCTACCGCTTGCACCATGGCCCTTTGAAAGGCGTACTGACATGCAGCACCAGCTGCTCCTCATGCACCACTGAAAACGACCTCCTACCAACCCTGCCTCCTCATCACTAATTTTATTCCCACATTCCCATTCACCCATATCTAACCATACATCAAGGTGGCCAAAATTTGTTGTGCATTGGGTGAGGAATCTCATCTGACATTTTTAATGGTGAGCCAAACCATAGCCTAACAACCTATAAATCTTCAATTAACACCACTAACACCTACTCTACTCTAGCCCACTCTACCAACATCCACTGTAAGTATCGCTCTATCTTGTTCAACCTTCTCATTACACAACAATAAGCGCCCCACAACACCTAAACCACCACCAACACTCCCACATTAACAGCCTACAGTCTCACCTTTTATAACAAACACACCTTAGACATACTGCAACAAAATAGGAAATAATGCAGCTCACCTCCCTGAACTGAATCTTTATCTTGTGCGATGCTCATTATAAATAATCATAACCACAAACACATATTACACATAACACTTACTATTTCAGAGCCTCTAATACCAATCAACAAATACACACCATTCTCCTTATAAAACTAATTCAATCTCTTCTATGTCTCCTATCGAATACTATCCTTACAAATGCACCTATCTAAGCACACGTCACATATCAGCCCACTCCAAAACCTCAGGCAATAATTACTTTTGCCTCAAAATCTACCCCAACATCCTCTGCTTTCCCCCACACACCAACAGCCTCTCTGGAACTGCCCCACGATCAATGCATGATCTATGTGGAAGAATATGCAAAATATCCAGTACTTAATAAGTGACTTAAGCCCAAACATATTTTTTATTACTGAAACTTAGCCTGAAGGCGATATGACACCAGTGCCTCATGAGGCAATTCCAACAGGATACCGAAGCCATACACAATCATCAAGGGAAATCTAGAGTATTGCCAGTCATATTCAAGAAATTGTTTTTTTTAATACTAAAATTGAGGAAATGTTTCTACCTAACCATGAGTCACTAGTAATAAGATATAAACCTACACCTAATTTCTACAGTACACTTTTACTATAGTTCTCCACCAAATAAAGGAGCTTTTGCACTCTTCGAGAGAATATATCAGACATATCCATCTAATACCCTAACTGTGCATCCTTGGTGACTTGAAAATGGTTTGTTAAACAAAAAACAATGTGACAAAGAAATAGCGCTACAACTAGCTTGAAAGCTCACAATCTCTAATAAGTCATATCAGAACATACCCATACTAGCTCTGATCTTTAGCAACCTAGAATCAATCATCTTCAAATACGTTTACCCCGTTCCTTGGAATGACCACCACTTAATTTCCTTAATTTATAATATACTATCCCATCAAGAAATATAAAAACATTTGCCTTGCTCTCGACTACTTGTAGACAATGGAACAACTCAACATAAAAATTATCAAAACTCACCTTATGACAAGCTTAAGCATTGAACAGATAGCCACAGAAGAAAAATTATATGACTGTATCAACCATCTATTCAACAGTATAATCCCCATGTAAACATCTACACAACAAAAAAGGAAATAGAAGGTCCCTAGGGTGAACGACAAAGTAAAAAAGAAAAAACACAACTGTGCAGTCTTCAAACCCAAGGGTACAAATCTAAAAGAAATCAAGGGAAAATATGTGTCCAAAGACCTAACAGGGTTTATAACTCTGCCATAAATCAGCCTAAAAATAGTGAAAAGAACCCTTTACTCAAAGAAGCCATTTGCCCAGCAAAGGAATTTCACAAATTACCATCAGAATTTGGCACTCTGGAATTCAGCTATGTCACAGGCCTCAATCACATGGCTTCTGTGAAATAATTGCCGACAAATTTGTTACCAGAGCAAAAGCATTAGATCGGTAACTACAAAGCAAAACTACTAGTTCCCTCTGTGAGCACAAGGATAAAGGTGCAACTCTAGTGAGGAAGGCCCCTACTCCAACTTCATTATAGCAACTGACCCTTTTGGAGTTCCATGACCTGAAAATGTAGTGGACAACACAGAACCCTGCTTCCCAGAAATTCGAATGAAAATACTATGATCCGCTTCAGCTGCACTTCAAAAATTCAATATAACCAACAGCTCTCTGACCAGGGACATATTTCCAGCAAGGCCCAAGGCTTCTTGTGTATGATCACTCATTAAGAACAAACATTGGCATAGCCAATAAGTCTCGCCTTTGGGACCTTAAAAGTGTTTAGCCATGCAACACAATATCCTGGGTGCTGTGCCGTCAGGGATTGAAGAGCTGAACAATTACTACACACTGGGTCATACAGTGTGATTCAGGAATACATGCTTGCCTCAAGAAACATTTATGGACACATTCCAAGGCTTTTTTGCGGACAGACAGAAAGACAAGTGCCTCGATGCGAGTCAACAGCACTATAACATTCTGTTTTTGACTGCATCACTAGAGTATTGAAAAGCCTATGAAAAAAAGCAGTGAAGTACTTTCCAATGGCGGAGACGTCACATCTAACCCCCGGCGGGGAACTCCGCTCCGCCAGCAGAGTTTACGGAGTTTTGCCTACTCTGCGCTCCGTTGAGAATGAAGTTCAGGCAAAACTCTGACTCCGTGGTGGAGAAGAATTAGCCGGCCCCTCCACCCTCCCTAATTTAATTATAAAAATAAGAAAAAGGCACTTAACTGCTGTGGCGTCTCCGGGCTGCCTCCTCCTCGCAATGGACTCTCTCTCCTCCTCGTCCTCACCGCCCTCATTCACGGAAACCCCTACGTTGTACATCATGCGCAAGACGTACAACATAGGGGTTTGTGTAATTTACACTCATGAAAGCACTCTAACACCTTTGGGTCGCTCAAATTCACATTATATAAACAAGCGTCAGAGAAAATGCGACGAGAGTTGCCCAAGCCTTGCTTGCTCAAAGGTTGGGCTACTGAAGTTCCGGTGACCGAGGCTTGCTAAAGCAACAAGCAGTGAAGCAGGAGGTGGTTGGGGGAAATCCTCACACTTTGAAGTCAGAGAAAATTAAAGAGGTACTCTTGAAAACAGCGTATCAAGCGTCTGACATGTCATCTCGGTATTTGAACGGGACAGGGAGATTAAGTGACCGGCGCTGAAGCTGAACCACCGAAGAGGAGCAAACTGTGACATGAGCAGGAATCAAATAAAAAAAATATCCCCCCAAATTAACACATAAACACAGAAGCATAATGTTAACAGTAATTGGGCGGTGCTCTGTGGGAGGAAACCAAACACAAAAAGGAGGGACAAAGAGGAAGGATTAACCACTAGCAAGCAAGCATTTTTGAATGGTAATCGAAGGGACGAAAAAAAGGCAATGGGCGGCCTGTAAGCCCACAGAATGAATACAGCATGTCTCGAAGAGAGAGCGCATGTGCTGCCTAGGCTCGACCAAAAAATAACCTGGACCCAAACAACTAAATTGCAGATGGTCCAGAATGCTGCAGCCAGAATGATCTTAAGCATAAAGAAATTTAACTCATTCTCTTGAGCATTGGAGAAACAACATTGAATGCCAGTAACCTATAGGATAAAATTTAAAATACTATGCTAAGTACATAAAATATTGCATGGTACGAGAACAAACCCTTTATTGAAACGATCTCTTTTATGTTCCTATTTGCAGCTTAAGATCAGAGAAGTCATTTTGATTTGATTTTCTGACTTTTCATCAAGTCACTTTGGGTAGTGGGGCCTTTTCCGTGGTGACAGCGTAACTGTGGAATAGCTTCCCTCTTCAATTGCAGAGGAAGACTGCATGTGAATTTTAGGAAGAAATTAAAACGTGAATATTTCTAGTAGATAAGCCTCTTAAGTTGCAGTCTAAACCATGATGAAGCTCCCTGTTTTTCCAAATTGATCAGCTTCAGTTTGTTTAGCACCAATGTACCTACATGTGTTCATTCGCACTTAATAAATGCCAATAAAAATAAACTAAAGGCCAGTCTCAAATGGTCAGTTCCTTTGAAAACTGGTAGAAAGAGCAGATTTTTCTCAGATTTCAAGTCCCCATTCAAGAGGCTGTGGGGCACAAATGGGCCACTGGACCAGAACCACGGAAGTTGAGGCTTTTTACCACTGCTGTCCTAGGGCCTGTCCTACTATGGCTCTGCAAACTGGGCCAAGTACAACAAATTCAGTCACAGGCTTTTTAGGGAGGTTAGAGTGATCAACTAGCTCAGTAATCAACACTACCCACCCCCCAGCAGTGTAATAAAATTAAAGTCCAGCCCTGTGCTTCTCTCTGCATAAAAGACAAGTACTTTATTACACAGAAAACTTAAAATTCCACTGCACATAAAATAATGCTAAGATATCCAATTAACAGGTGTGATACTTTGTTTTGGAGGGGAGGGGGGGCTTTTCCGGATTGCTCAGCTACCCCTCCACCGGTCACTAACTGCCCCTCCACATTTCAATCATAGGTCCTCCGCTTTCTAAGTGCCTCTTCCCTGAGGTCCAGAATTCGAGGAACTACCTCCCCCTCGCCAACTCCCTATTTGGTGTTGGCACTCAGTCTTTCGTGCCTAAGCCCTTTTAGTCTCTCAGCCAGTTCCTAGGAGCAGCGCGGATCTGCATGTGGCCCTCCCACAGCAGGGGGGCCTCACTAGTAACAGGAAGCTTCCATGTGGCACCCCACAGTCTTCAAGGGAGCTGTGCATCTACCAGCCATGCAGGGCGTCACTGTGAGAGTCGCGGCAGGCGTGGAGGCTTCTGTCAGTGACTCTCTTCCAGGTGGCTGGAGGTGGATCTCTGCTCATGGCATGGCTCACTCCAGCACTTTGATGAGTACTTGGTGAGTTTTCCTGAGCGCGACAACAACACCCGTAGGGGATTGTTCTTTGACATGGCAATCACTGAGAGCTGTCATTGATACACAGTGACTCAAGGCAACAACCTTGATTCTTCATAAGGCACCCCAGGGGGACCTCTCAGATCACTTGGTCTTGAGGACTGGTCATGGCCCAACATCACACTTTGGCTACACCATCACACTTTGGCTACACCGCAGTCACAAAGCCCAATTTACTTGTGCACTCAACTCCAGGTGCTGTGGTAGCTATGATGGGGATAAATTACAAAGATCAAACTGACCAGTCTGGCAGTACTGCAATTCCTTCAGTGCAGCTGCTTAGCAAGTCTGTGTCTGACGGACCCTATATCAGGATGAATCAAGGCAGTACCTTCCATGATCAGCTCCTCCTGCAGGGATGGCTCTTCCTTTCCTCGCTCAAAGGCAAGATGTCTTGGAAGCTAGGGCTGTCCAGTAATTTCTCCTACAGATCAAACTCCAGGAAATTTAACCTCACCTCTCGGGGGTTGGCTTTCTGGGCGAAACCAACCATTTGCTGCCTCATAGTCCACAAGTACCACCACCACGGTAGAAGAGGCCACAACAATGAAGAATGATGGCCTTGGGCTCCCATCGTTACATCAAAAACACATACAGAGGATGTGTATTCTAGATATGGTCCTTGGAACTTATTTGTGTTGGTTCTCCCTTCATATGTCCAGGGCAGGACACTTTCAGACCGGGTCTTTGTCTGCAATGCTATTTAGCCCAGCAGGACAGTCTCCAGGTGGAATGCCCACTGCAGAAGTACAAAGAGGTGTTTGCTGCATCAGCTATTTTTATGATCCCTCCTCACAGAGATCAGGAAGAGAGACAAAAGTGTGTACCCCTTAAAACGATTCCTTTCACTAACAACAGATACTACCTGCCTCACCCCGGCCATCTACTTAACAGCAGCTGCAGGCAGAGTCATTTACAGCCCAATGTATCAGAAAGGACCCTGGCACTTCTAAATAAAGTCTGTCTCCTCTTTCCTCCCTATAGCATCTGCTGCCCACCCCCCAACCCCTTCCCTTCGAGGGATGCCACATATCCTGCCTGGGGAAGGCAACCTCCACTCTTCAGCTCTGGTCCAGGCAGTGGGCTTCCAAAATGGTACACCGACAAGACAGAAGTAGAGATCTCAGAAAGAACACCTCACAATGGGACTCCAACTAATGGCCTGCTGAACTCAAGCCCACACCAGGTACCCTTGCCACTAACCTCAGAATAATCATCAACAGCAAACTGGACATGACCATACAAGTCAACGTTGTTACTGCATCCTGCTTTCACACCCTGAAGATTCTGTGGAACATCTTCAAATGGTTCCCAAGCAACACTAGAAAAACTGTCGAGCATGCCCTAGTCACTAGCAAGTTGGATTACGGAAACATCCTCTATGCTGTGATCACCAAGCAACTCACTAGAAGACTACAAACCATTCAGAACTTAGCACCCAGACTCATCCTCCCGCACAGAAGATGCATCACACCACACCTCAGGGGGCTCTACTGGCTCCCGATACATAAATGCGCTCATTTCAAACTCTTCACACACACATTCAAGGCACTACACAACTTAGGCCCCAACCAACTGAACAGTTGCATCTCCTTTCACCAATCACCCTGACACCACCGCTTCTCAGGACCCCTACTCGCACACATCCTATACATACACAGAACCAGATCCAGTGGAAGGGCATTCTACTTTGCTCCTAAAATTTAGAACAACCTCCCACTCCACATCAGACCCTCCTCCTCTTTTCTTGATTCACGCAAGAAGCTGAAGACCTGGCTTTTCAATTAACCATCCTACCACAGGCAGGGCTAAGCACACACATGCTTCCTCAGCGCCAGGATACCATTGTGCGTGATCGTGCACTTTACAAATACAGGACAGGTGGGGTTCTGTTTTTTAAGTATTTTTAGGGGCTGTTGCACTGCCTGCTGCCAGATTGGTACCAAAGGGGATGATGGACGGAGCGTTAGAGCAAATCAAACACTCACCCCCAGTCAACTGATCTGGGTTTAATCCATCATCATTCTTTAGCTCACTCCACCACCCCAGTTCAGACATGGCCATATGCAAATCAGTCTGACCCTGTGCCTCATGGGAACAGTCCAGCCCGAACTGCCAAGCCATGTCTTCCCTGGACCGGAAACAAGCATCCTGGGACCGGTTTCGGGTTCATAACCCTCATCAGCCAGGCTATCTTGAATCCAGTGGCAAAGTGAGCAAGGGACCCACGTCTGGGCATACCCCTGCCAACTTAGGGCGAACAAAGCGATACCAAAGGGGATGATGGACGGAGCGTTAGAGCAAATCAAACACTCACCCCCAGTCAACTGATCTGGGTTTAATCCATCATCATTCTTTAGCTCACTCCACCACCCCAGTTCAGACATGGCCATATGCAAATCAGTCTGACCCTGTGCCTCTTTGGAACAGTCCAGCCCGAACTGCCAAGCCATGTCTTCCCTGGACCGGAAACAAGCATCCTGGGACCGGTTTCGGGTTCATAACCCTCATCAGCCAGGCTATCTTGAATCCAGTGGCAAAGTGAGCAAGGGACCCACGTCTGGGCATACCCTGCCAACTTAGGGCGAACAAAGCGATACCAAAGGGGATGATGGACGGAGCGTGCCAGATTGGGGCACCACCATGTAGCCAAAGGTATGCAAATTAGCACATGAAGGGCATTATGTGGCACTCCTTACCAGTGAACAATAAGTGAGCGGCTCTGGCCACTCATGTATTATTATTGTTTTTCTATTTTATTTTTTGTGGGTGTCCCGGTCTCACCCAGTACACCCACAGTTTTTATTTATGCAATGGGCTGCGGGGGGGGGCCTCTGGGCCCCCACAGCCCACCGACTCCCTGCAAGCGGCTCCATTCAATACGGCCACGTAGGGGCCAGACACTTTTGTCTTTCCACAGTTGGGTGCCAGGGTGCCCACAGGGTCACCCCACAACATTAGCCATGATGGGAGCAATTGTGTTTTCCTGGCTGCAAGAGCTCGGGCAGTGATAAACATTTGTGCTCCACCCAGTGGGAGAAGCTTTCTGCTCCTGCCGGGTGGTAGCACTGAAGGCTTCCCTAACCGCACTCTCACAGGTAGCGAAAAGATGGCGATACAGGGTATGTGGTCCCCAGACACTGTCAGGGAGCCAGCCCGGGGGGATGGGATCCCCAGGGCCATAGCATGGCTCGGGGGGGGGGGTGGGTACGACCCACTCCCCTTTAAAGTTGAAATGCGGCCAGGGGGTAAGGGTCCCCGGGGCCTGAAAAAGGCTTGGGGGTTGGGGGGAGCATGCCCTCTCCCCTTTTAATGAAATGCAGCCCCATGGGTTGTGACCTCTGGGGCCTGAAAAAGGTTCAGAGATGGGGACTACATGCCCCCTGCCCCAAAAATTATACATCCGGTGTGGAGGCTGGCTTAGTATATGTTGCACACTTATTTAAGTGAAGCACCTTGCACTATTCCAGACAACCTCTATGGTGATTTTAGTGGTCTTAGAAAACCATAAAAAAACTCTCCAAGTGGTAGCTGTGTATAGCAGCCTTCAGGCTTAGTCCAGAAGGAGTGTTAAGCAGCTTGTTTTACCAGAACTAATCGTATAGCATAGGTTAAACAAAATAGAACCACACAGTGTAGTTATAAAAATAGTTATTTTATTATACACACTCACTAACACATTGGTATATCTCGTACCCGGAGATATCAACACAATTCACACAATATTTCAAAAGGAAACAGGTAAGTATGCACAAATATACAGTGGTCTCTGGGGGGAGACCAAACCATATACTAAAGAAGTGGAATGCGAACTGCAACCGAAGTCGACATTGGACCAGAAGACACAAAAGAGCTGGGGACACAAGGAACGGCCCGAGGTAAGTACCCAGCAACCCCATGGAGGCTGTGTGCAGAGTAGAAACACAGCTGCGTACTCAATGCAAGTCAATGGGAAAGTCGCGGTTGCAGTTTTTAAGAAGGACCCTTCCCAGTGGACCCTGAAGAAACCCCATGGAAGATGGAGGTTGGAGAGCCACCCCACCCGTGGATACCCCAGGAACCAGGATATCTACACCTGGGAAGCCGGGTGTATAGGTGCAAAATGACTTCAGTGAAGATGCTGCTGGTGAAGAAGGTGAAAGAGTCCAGTGGACTCCAAGGATGGATTTGTGAAGAGAAGTACCCGCAAGCAGAGGCGACAGAGTCTATGCCACTCGGACGCGACCAGGAGAGGGACAGAAGACCGATGACCATCGATGACGGCAGATGCAGGAGTGATGACGGAGATCTTGTCGCTGCAGCTGTGAGGACCAGGCAATGCTGTGGAAGACCAGGAGCCCTTCACAAGCTGTCCCACGTCGTAAGTCAAGTACCAGGGGGTCAGTGTCCGGCAGGAGCACCAACAAGTCTTGGTAGCAGCAATAGACGTGGAAAACTAAAAAGGTGCAGCGTTGGGACCAGCAAGGTCCGAGGGACTCGCCAAGAGCAGGAGAGTCGGAGCAGGCCCCAAGCAAGCAGAGGAGCCCACTGAAGCCAAAGAAGACCCTCAAGAGGACCCACGGTACGAAGGCACAGGAGTCGCAAGAGGACCTCAAGCAGCTCCCCAAATGTGCAGGCCCACTGTGTAGAGGATGTGGTGAGGACACGATCTTGGCAGGAAGAGATGCTGAGGCTGGGGCTTCTTGTAGCCCGAAGATCTCTGGAGGACAGAGTCAACAAGCTTGGCAATGGCAAGTCGATGCGGTGCACAGGGGTTCTGTTCCAGCTGTTCCAACGAGGGATACTGGCTTCAAGCTTGCTGAGAAGAAAGTACAGGCCTTGATGGAGTTGCAGAACCACCACCACCTGTGTTGCTGAGCCTTTTGGAGTCCGTGGGAACTCAAGAGCAGCAGACCAGTCTGCTTCGTTACGGTGCGTGCAGATGCAGGGGAGTGACTACTTCACTCCAAGGGAGATTACTTCGGGTGTCCTTGATGCCCACAGGCCTGGAGAAGAACCTGGATGAAGCACAGGCACAGATGACGCAGACGACTGGCAGGAAGATGAGACCAGGAACAGCAGGAGCCTTCCTTGATGCAGTCTCGGGTCCAGGTGAAGTCGAATGAAGTCCAAGGTGCCCAGACGGTTGAAGTTGAAGTGGTTTCGGATTTGAATCTTGTCCCACGATGAATATGAAGAACCACCACAGGTAAGCTGTTGCGGTCTGATAGCACTTACTGTATCTTTGTGTGTGTGGTGCTCCTGCTTGTGCAGTGCTTGTGTGCCGTTTTCTTCTTGTTGGTCTGTTTCGTGGGGGTGGGCGGGTTTTCTTTTTCCTTTCCCCCCGCGTAGGGGTAGTGCTGACTGCCTTTTCCGGCGCAGCCGTGTTGGGCGTAGGAGGCGGGATGGGGCGTATTTAGAGCCCTCTCCCTTCTTCCTCATCGCTTGGGTTTGTTTCCGGGTCCTTGCCCCGGAAGGAGTTGGCCTTGGCGTTCTTGCACCCGGCTGAAGATTGTAGAGCTCGATACCTGGAGGTGTCCTTGCCGTGTTGGATCCTTGGAGGATTCGGTTTGTTTCCGGCTGGAGCAAACTGACTGAACTACTTGTTGTCTGGACTTTGGAACGCTAGCACTCCGGTCAGGTTGGCGAGGAGTTGTTTACCCTCGTTTTATTGTCCTGGATTGCCTTTCCTTTTTTCCTTTTTCTTGTTTTCCCAGTGCACTGGTTGTTTACCCTATTTTTGAGTATAAGTGCTCTCCCATCCTGGTTGGTAAATAGCGGAGAGGCTTAACAGCTGGTTTTTTCACGTTTCGTGTTTTTCCCGCTATATTGGCCATTTAGACCTTTCATCTGGGTATATTTGTGGATGTCTTGGAGTACGCTGAATTACTGCTTCCTTGCATGACTGAAAGAATGCCTTAAATTCTAATGCATACTCAACAAGCAAGGGGTGAGCCAGGGAATTGTGATATTATGATTTAGTTCACTTTGGGGTGTTTTGTTTATTAATGTCTATATCCCTTTTCTATTGCATGTCCTTGTAGATGCTTGTGGAGTGCCTGCAGTCCCAGTGAGACCCCGTGAGAAGCCTAGTAGTCTCATCACGTCCTTCCCTGTTTTCTTTTCCTTCCTACCTTCCCCCCGGTGCGTTGGCCGCTCATGCTTGTTCAGTGTAGCACGGAGGGTCAAGGCGCTGGGCAGGGTGAATGGGATTATCTTCGTTCCCGCAGTACCTGTACTTCAGGTGAGTGGGGCTGGAACAGAAACCCAAGCCCACGAAATCTATACTGCCCGAGCGAAGATGGATCTAGGGGATGCCGCTCCCTTGACGGGTGGTTGGGGGTAGGTCCCACATTGCAGGACTTGGCTATGGCATTGTCCTCAGTACAGACTGAGGTTAGGGATTTACGGCAAGAGAACCAGGCCTTGTATGCTGAGTTGAATGTCTATAGGACGAGGGAGAAAGAGCGGAGTCCTAAAACACATATACCTGTGGTACAACCAGCCACCTTCCATTTTGATCGGACATCTGGTGCTTCAGGGAGTGCCCCGGTTTCTTTCACTGTACATACGCCTGTACCAGTGCCTTTAGCTGTACCTGAGAGATTTACTGGGGATAGCAGCAAATATGGTATTCCCTGCATATCAAAGGCACATCCTGAACCAGTGAGGGCGATTGATGGCACCGAATTGTCATCAGGGCTGATTGTGAAACAGACTGAACCTCTTGTTTTGATTTGTAACAATGGTCATTCGGAGTCTGTATGTTTCGATCTTATTGACGCCCCGACCTTTGGTATTATATTGGGAGTACCATGGTTGCAAACACACAACCCTAGAATTGATTGGGCTAGACGTACCGTGACCATGGATTCGGTACATTGTATAAAGCATTGTTACAAGGAGGCGTCGGATTGGGTGTCCCCTTTGGTTTGTGCTATGGGTTGCTCGGTTGATACTCCTGGTATTCCGGTACTGTATGAGCAGTTTGCTGATGTTTTTGACAAAAGCAAGTCCTGTGTTTTACCACCTCACCGTGACTTTGATTGTCGCATTGATCTGATTCCTGGGGGGCTTCTTCCCTGTAGTCGGATTTATGCCTTGTCTGAACCCGAGACACAACATCTACGGGCATATCTGGATGAGATGTTGGCTGTGGGATTTATTCGGCAATCTTCTTCCCCTGTGTCATCTCCACTTTTCTTTGTGCCTAAGAAGGGGGGGGATTTGCGTGCTTGTATTGACTTCAGGGCGTTGAACAAGGTGACGGTAAAAAAAATATCCTCTTCCCTTGATTTCTGGCCTCTTGGATCAGTTGCGACATGCTACCATCTTTACAAAATTGGACCTGTGGGGGGCTTACCACCTCATTCTTGTCCGTGAAGGGGACGAATGGAAGACCGCTTTTAGAACAAAGTTTAGTCTCTATGAATATTGTGTTATGCCCTTCTGGTTGTGTAATGCTCCCGCAGCGTTCCAATTTTTTATTAATGAGGTGTTGAGGGACCTTTTGGATGTTTGTGTCATCGTGTATATCGATGATATATTGGTGTTTTCCAACGATGATGCGGAACATGATTTGCATGTGACCCAGGTCTTGCAGAGGTTGCGTGACAATCACCTGTTCGTTAAATTGGAGAAATGTACCTTTCGGGCATCTCGAGTGGCGTTTTTGGGGGTTCATTATTGCCGCTGAGGGTATTCAAATGGATCCCAAAAAAGACTGAGGCTATTACCACCTGGCCTAGACCGACTTGTGTCCGTGACGTTCAGGTGATATTGGGGTTTGCCAATTTTTATCGGCGTTTCATTTCCCATTTTTCGGAGGTTGTCACACCTATCACCTCCTTATTGAGGAAGGGGGTGGTGTTTCAATGGACGCCGGCTGCTCAGGCAGCCTTCCAGTCTTTGGTTGGGAAATTCACTTCTGCCCCCATACTACGTCATCCAGATCCTGCTCTTCCCTTTTATGTTGAGGCTGATGCCTCACAGTTTGCTGTGGGTGGGGTTTTGTCTCAGCGTGATTCTGAGACCGGCCATATGCATCCCCTTGCTTACTTTTCAAAGAAATTGTTGCCCGCTGAGCAGAACTATACTGTGGCGGAGAGGGAATTGCTGGCTATTAAGCTGGCATTCCAGGAATGGAGGCATCATTTGTGGGGGGCCAGGCATCCGGTGATGATCTATACCGATCATAAGAACCTCGAGTTCTTTCGTTCTGCTCAGGCCTTGACACCACGGCAGATGCGATGGGTGTCGTTCTTTAATGAATTTGATTTTACCATCACTTATCGACCTGCTGCTCAGCAGGTGAAATCTGATGCATTGTCTCGCATTCATGTGTCTCCGTTGTGTATGGAGGTTCCTTCTGGTGAGGGGTGTATGATACCAGCTGAGAGAATCACTGGTTGTGCCTCCTTTGAGGACTTTGAGGCGGAGGTGAAGGTGCTGTTGTCTGCTGTCGACGTGACCCCTTGGGTGTTGGACGCCTCCTTGCAGTTGAGGGATGGGTTGTTGTATCATGGTGCGCAGTTGTTCGTTCCTCCTGCCTTGAGGAACAAGGTTATGGATTGGTGTCATTCTTCCTCTTTAATGGGTCATCCTGGGATCACTAAAACACGAGAGTTCTGTCTCCGTTGGTTCTGGTGGACTACGATGTGTCATGATATCCAGGTGTTTGTGTCCTCTTGTCCAGTGTGTGCCATTAATAAAGCATCACATACCCTTCCTGTGGGCCTTTTGTCAGGTTACGCTCCGCGGAATCCAGTTGCAGCAAGAGAGGGTCCACATCCTGATCTCACCAACACGCTATTTATGCCACAGAGTATTCGAGTGATCAGGCGAGGGAAAGGATAGGGAAGGAACAGCGGGGAAAAGAACCTGTAAGAAAAAACAACAAGAGTGTAAACAATGCATGTGAATGGCTACTCTTATAAGGTCTCACTATTTCCCTGTCAGTACCTTGAACAAACAATCATGATTTCCTGGAACCGAACCAACCAAGGCATCCACCAGGGCGATCACAGTATCTATAACACAGAATGTACACTGTTAGAATACCTAGGTATGTTGTGGCCAACCATGCATTTATTCTTCAGTCATACCCATACACACCTAGGACTTTTCACGCCAAGTTTGTAAGACATAAAATGATCCGAAAGTAAGAAAAGACGAGAAGCTCAGTTCTCATGTTCTGGAGTCCACTCTGGGAGACCAACAAGAAAAAATAGTCAACGCTGTTCCCATGTATAATCCTTTTTGTTTTTGAAATGTTCATGCCCAACCGACTGTTAGGAAGAAACCCACTAAGTTAGATTGGCAAAATAAAATACTCATGTTTATGGCCAGAAGTGGTTTAACCCCACCACCTCTTTCCGCTCTGGCTGGGAGATCACTTTCAGACTTGTAGGTAACCCAGACACGGCAAAGCGTGGTTACTTCTCCACCGCCTTCCGCTCTGGTATTCAGGTGAAGCTGTAAACAACAGAAACTCCTAGACACGGCAAAGCGTGGTTCCTTCACCACCGCTTTCCGCCCTGGTATTGAGTCGATAAACAAAACAACAGAAAACTCCTTGACACGGCAAAACGTGGATTCTACCACCGTTCTCCGCTCTGGTATTTTCCAGAAAGAGTGCACTCTTGAAACGGCAATGCGTGGTTAACCCACCACCGCATTCCGCTCGTGAAAACAAGGGAGTGTCAAATATCGCACAAACATATGAGCATAGTCTATCACTGAAGACGGTGTGTACGCGGGAATCCTCACCGTACAGAACACCGTTTACCTCTCTATACAGCCGCCGCCGGACTCCTTAACTTTAGGAAGTCTTCTCCCAATCTATCCATGAACCGGAGAGTGGCTAATACCCGCCACAGTCTTCCCCTCAGCCGAGAGAAAGCAGGAACTCCGAATTACGCACGTCGTCCTACGTGCGTCATTCCTACTTGTATCCTCTCCCAGATCCCGGCATTCTGGGATATGTAGTTCTGGAATTCGGCACTGTAGGCGCCGCTTGGCTCAATTCCTGACAGTAGACCCACCCGCCAAGCGCCTCCTAGGTCCAGGTTTGGCTGGGAACTTCCTATGGAAGGAGCGGACCGCCACCGGCGCGTGCACATTCTGCCAGGGCTCCCAGGAATCGTCTTCCACCGAATAACCCTTCCAAGAGACCAGATACCACAGAACCCCCCTCCGCAGTTTTGAGTCCCGAATGCACTTGACTTCATATTCGAGCCCACCATCACACACCACTGGCGGAGTGCTACGCCGCCGAGTGGTCAGCGCAGGTTTCAAAAGATTGCTGTGGAACACAGGGTGAATCCGAAGAGAAGCAGGCAACTTCAGTTTATAGGCCACTGGATTAATTCGTTTATCTGGTACGGGCCAATAAACCTAGGGTGGAACACACTACGGAGTTTAAATCGGATGTTCTTGGTGGACAGCCAAACCCTGTCACCCACCTGATATTGGTGCCCGTTTATTCTGTGATGGTCCTCCCACTGCTTGTACACCTGCTTGGCTCGCAACAAATGCTTTCTTACACAACGATGGATCATGTGAAGCTTTTTCACCTGTTCCTGAACTGTGGGTTGGTTCATTAGGTCCTCCGGCAGGTTGATAGGCAGGGTTTTGGCGTCATAGCCAAAGTTCGCTCGAAAGGGGGATACTCCTATTGAGCAATGCCAAGCATTGTTATACGCCAATTCCGCCATCCACAGTAATACCACCCACGAGTCCTGGGCCTCTTTTGCATAACATCTCAAGTATTTTTTCAAGGTCTGGTTTAACCGTTCCGTCTGCCCATCAGTCTGTGGGTGGAAGCTTGTAGAGAGCGTTACATCGATACGCAAGGCTCGGCACCACATTTTCCAGAATCTGGCTATAAATTGCGGATCTCTGTCTGACACTATCACTTCCGGCACCCCATGAATGCGGATGATGTTACTGGCTAGTAGCTGCGCTGTCTGTCCTGCTGTAGGAAGGTTCTTACAAGGGATGAAATGTCCCATTTTTGTGAGGCTGTCCACCACCACCATGATAGCTGAACTTCCCTGGTCTAGAGGCAAACCAGTTACGAAATCTAAGCTAATGTTTTGCCAGGGTCGCTGAGGAGTAGGCATGGGTAGAAGCTTTCCTTTCTTCCTGGTGTTTTCGCCTTTGGCTCTTGCACAATTCTCACAATGAGCCACCCAAGCCGAAACATCTTTGCCTATAGTCTCCCACCAGAAGTGCCGTTGTATCAACTGTAGGGTTTTACGGATACCCGGATGTCCAGCCAATGAGCTACGTGGCACCAAGTAAAGGCTTTCTTCTGCAACACCGGCGTGGGCAGATACAGTTTGTTTCTGTAGAATGGTAGACCCTGCTTCACTGTGCGTTCGTCATCTTGTTCCGCCCATGCCTCCCACACTGAGCGGTGTTTGTGACTCCTTACCTCATCCAAAAAGTTTTCCACTCTAATAGCGCAGATCACCTTTGAGGGCTTGATGATTGCCTCGATGTTCTCGTCACTAGAGATTTCTAACGATTCCTGTCTAGACAGCGCGTCTGCCTTACGGTTCTCTACACCAGGCCTAAAGGTAACCACAAAATCGTATTCGGCAAAAAACAGCATCCACCTCATCTGTCTTTGTGAGAGGTGCCGTGCCGACTTCATATACTGTAGATTGCGGTGGTCTGTATAGACGGTAACGGGATAACAAGCCCCCCACAGATATTGCCTCCACTCCTGAAAAGCCTTTTTAATAGCCAAGAGTTCCTTCTCGGCGATAGTATAGTTCTTTTCTGCCGAATTTAATTTCTTAGACAAGTAGGCTACGGGATGTAATTGTCCTGTACTCTGGTTTCTTTGTGAAAGGATGGCACCGATGGCCTCATCCGAGGCATCCGCCTCTACCACGAAAGATGTTCTAGTTTAGGATGGGAAAGCACAGGAGCGGTTGTAAAAGCTCTCTTCAGGTAGGTAAACGCGTCCTCTGCCTCCCTTGACCAAACAAAAGGCACTCCTTTTCTGAGTAACCGTGTGATGGGAACTGCTATCTGGGAGAAATGGAGGATAAACCTTCGATAATAATTCGCAAACCCAAGGAAGCATTGCACGTCTCTCATGTTCTTTGGAGTCGGCCATTCGTGCACTGCCTGCACCTTATGCTCTGCCATGTGCAAACCTTCCGGGCAAAGCATTACCCCTAGAAACTCTACTTCCCTCACACCAAACTCACACTTGCTCAATTTGCAAAACAGGCTGTGCTCACGCAACTTATCTAGCACCATTACAACCTGGTCTTTATGGCTTTTACTGTTGTCTGAGTAAATCAAGATGTCGTCAATATAGACCACTACAAAGTGATCCACATACTCCTTTAAGACATCGTTAAGGAAGTACTGGAATGCCGCCGGGGCGTTGCAAAGGCCGAACGGCATAACCAAGTACTCATACAACCCGTAACGAGTCTTAAAGGCAGTTTTCCACTCCTCCCCCTCACGGATACGCACCAAGTGGTAAGCCCCTCTCAAGTCCAACCTGGTATAGATCTTAGCCTCCCTCACCTGATCCAGTAAAACTGATATGAGGGGTAAAGGGTATCGGTTGCGTATGGTGTTTTTATTCAACATTCGATAGTCTACACAGGCCCTCAAATCACCGTTGGCTTTAGCTATAAAAAATAGTGGAGAGGCCGCTGGTGAATGAGATGGCCTGATAAACCCTATCTCCAGGTAGTGGTCCAGATATTCCCGCAGATGTTTAGTTTCGGGCACAGACAACGCATACACTCTACATGCCGGGATATTAGCCCCTTCCACCAAGTCTATGCGGCAGTCATACTCTCGGTGAGGTGGCAACTGTTCTGCCTTGGATTCACTAAATACATCCACGTACTGACTGTACTCTAACGGTAATGCCGTTTCCTTCTCAGCCGCGGTAGCCACGACAAAGGGATACGTCAAAGCAACAGCCTGTGAAGGAGGGTACGGAACCAAGTGACTACGGCATTCCTCTGATAAGAATTTAACCGATTTAGTTCCACAGTCTATGGTGGGGTTATGATGACACAACCACGGCATCCCTAAAATCACCTCATACTGAGGGGCCTCTATGATATTTAACGTCAGCTCTTCTACATGTCTTCCTTTCGCAACCGCTATAGACAACACAACCACCTCTGTTTGTTCAACAATAAGCCCTGACGTCAGGGGTTTGCCATCCACGGCCAAGACTTCTTCTGGTGTCTCCCTAGGTATTCTTGATAAATCAAGACTGGTTACCAACCCGCTGTCTATGAAGTTACCTGTCGCCCCCGAATCCAACATAACCAGAACCTGATGGAACTGCTGATTACTCTCAAGACCCATGGGGAGCACAATGTGCGACTCAGACTCCTGCAGGACTCTGGTTGATAAGGAGGGGAGTTTCCAACCCTGTCTGTCTTCCCCCTCTGTGCCGGAGCACCCCGTTTTTCCTGTCTCAGAACTAGTGGTAGACACCGCCACCCTTTTATTCCTCGACCAGAAACTGGGAGTTTTAGGTTTAGAAGGACAATTCCTAACATAGTGACCCTTTTTACCGCAGTACATGCACAAACCCTGCACTCTGCGGCTCTCCCTTTCTTCCCTCGTAAGAGGTGCTCTGACGGCACCGATCTCCATAGGTTCAGTCTCGGCCTCTGCATTACCCGCTGGTCTGCTAGTAGGTCTATCAAACCTATAATATCCTCTCTCCCACCTTTTTCTCTCTCCTCCTCTCTCAGACATCCTACCGTCCAATCGCAGGGTTAGATTTATCATGTCTATGCATGTAGTGGGTTGGGGATCAATCTGCGCCAGCACGTCTTTCATTTCATCTCGCAACCCTTGATAAAACAGCGACATCCTTTTTTCTTCTGGCCAGGCGGTTTCCGCCACTAACCTATTAAACGTAGTCAAGTAGGTTACCAAATCAGTCTTCCCTTGTTTCAAGTCTAGTAGTTCCCTGTCAGCGCTAAAGGTAGTAGCCCTGCGATCGAAAACTCTTTCAAATTCTGCCCTAAAAGCCGACCAATCAGACAACACCACGTCATTATTCCTAACTAAAGGGACGGCCCAGTTCGCAGCGTCACCCACCAAGTACGAAATGGCAAACGCCACCCTAGAGTGATTATTGGGGAAAGAGGCAGGTTTACATGAGAAGTGCAGCATGATCTGTGTCAGGAACACTTGAACCTTTTGCGGGTCCCCGCGTATCTCTCTGGGCTAGCCAACGGTATGGGAGGTGGCACTGTAACTTGTATCTGTGAAGCTGCAGAGGAAGCATCAAAGGGATTCCTAGACATCTTTTCTACCTTCTCTCTTAAAGCAGCGGTTTCCGCCTTAGAGGATGCCAATTCCTGTTGGACCAGGACCAAGGCCTGAAGTACATCTTCCAGGGACGCCATAACTTGATAAACCTGGATCGGGCAGAGCGATATATACTTGGGTGCGTAATTCTGTCAGGTTACGCTCCGCGGAATCCAGTTGCAGCAAGAGAGGGTCCACCTCCTGATCTCACCAACACGCTATTTATGCCACAGAGTATTCGAGTGATCAGGCGAGGGAAAGGATAGGGAAGGAACAGCGGGGAAAAGAACCTGTAAGAAAAAACAACAAGAGTGTAAACAATGCATTGAATGGCTACTCTTATAAGGTCTCACTATTTCCCTGTCAGTACTTGAACAAACAATCATGATTTCCTGGAACCGAACCAACCAAGGCATCCACCAGGGCGATCACAGTATCTATAACACAGAATGTACACTGTTAGAATACCTAGGTATGTTGTGGCCAACCATGCATTTATTCTTCAGTCATACCCATACACACCTAGGACTTTTCACGCCAAGTTTGTAAGACATAAAATGATCCGAAAGTAAGAAAAGACGAGAAGCTCAGTTCTCATGTTCTGGAGTCCACTCTGGGAGACCAACAAGAAAAAATAGTCAACGCTGTTCCCATGTATAATCCTTTTTGTTTTTGAAATGTTCATGCCCAACCGACTGTTAGGAAGAAACCCACTAAGTTAGATTGGCAAAATAAAATACTCATGTTTATGGCCAGAAGTGGTTTAACCCCACCACCTCTTTCCGCTCTGGCTGGGAGATCACTTTCAGACTTGTAGGTAACCCAGACACGGCAAAGCGTGGTTACTTCTCCACCGCCTTCCGCTCTGGTATTCAGGTGAAGCTGTAAACAACAGAAACTCCTAGACACGGCAAAGCGTGGTTCCTTCACCACCGCTTTCCGCCCTGGTATTGAGTCGATAAACAAAACAACAGAAAACTCCTTGACACGGCAAAACGTGGATTCTACCACCGTTCTCCGCTCTGGTATTTTCCAGAAAGAGTGCACTCTTGAAACGGCAATGCGTGGTTAACCCACCACCGCATTCCGCTCGTGAAAACAAGGGAGTGTCAAATATCGCACAAACATATGAGCATAGTCTATCACTGAAGACGGTGTGTACGCGGGAATCCTCACCGTACAGAACACCGTTTACCTCTCTATACAGCCGCCGCCGGACTCCTTAACTTTAGGAAGTCTTCTCCCAATCTATCCATGAACCGGAGAGTGGCTAATACCTGCCACAGTCTTCCCCTCAGCCGAGAGAAAGCAGGAACTCCGAATTACGCACATCGTCCTACGTGCGTCACTCCTACTTGTATCCTCTCCCAGATCCCGGCATTCTGGGATATGTAGTTCTGGAATTCGGCACTGTAGGCGCCGCTTGGCTCAATTCCTGACACCTTTTGCAGCCCTTGCCTGTTCCTCCTGCCCCTTGGCATACGATAAGCGTGGATTTTGTTACGGATTTGCCTTTGGATAAGGGGTGTACGGCTATTTTAGTTGTTGTGGATTTGTTTACCAAAACAGCTCATTTTATTCCCTTATCCAAGGTGCCTATCGCTCCGGAATTGGCTGGGGTGTTTATCACGCATGTGCTTAGGTTGCATGGTGTTCCGACTGCCATTGTTACGGACAGGGGGGCGCAGTTTGTGTCTCACTTTTGGAGGGAGT
The DNA here is from genome assembly GCA_963921515.1 of Calotriton arnoldi. Classification (NCBI taxonomy): domain Eukaryota; kingdom Metazoa; phylum Chordata; class Amphibia; order Caudata; family Salamandridae; genus Calotriton; species Calotriton arnoldi. The sequence goes on from CAWUFW010014742.1 coordinate 386,610, forward strand.
TGTGTTCCGCGTTGAAGATGGAGCTCCGGCTGTCCTCGGCTTACCATCCTCAGAGTGATGGACAGACGGAGCGTACTAATCAGACGATGGAGCAGTACCTCCGCTGCCTTCTTACTTCCCTTACGAGCAATTGGGTGACGGCTTTACCCATTGCCGAATTTGCTTATAACAACAGCCTTCACTCGGCTTTGGGTGTTACTCCTTTTTTCTGTTCCATGGGGTTTCATCCTAGGGCCATTCCCATCCAGCCCTCTGGTAGGGTTCCGGCTGTGGATGTCTTGAGTCGTGACCTGTCCGCGGTTTGGGATACGGCCCATGAGCATTTAGTGGCTGCAAAGGCGGGGATGAAGTCTAAGGCTGACAGGCACCATCTCCCGGCCCCTTCTTATGATATTGGGGACCTGGTATGGTTGTCGTCCAAGAATTTACGTTTGGGTGGGCCCCGGAAATTGCAGCCCCGCTTTGTGGGTCCTTTTCGAGTCCGTAGGGTGATTAATCCTGTTGCTATGGAGCTTGAGTTGCCTGATGATTACCACGTTCACCCTGTGTTTCATACCTCCCTTTTGAAACCTTACGCTGCTACCTCTTTGCCCTTCCCCCGCCCCCTCCCTTGTTGATTGATGGATGTGAAGGTTTGTAGTGCATGCCATTCTCGACTCCAGGAGGCGGAGGGGTCGTTTGTTTTATTTGGTGGATTGGGAGGGTTACCCCCCTGAGGATCGCACTTGGGAGCCCGCTAGTCAGGTCCATGCCCCCCAGTTGGTTTGCTTGTTCCATGTTCATCATCCCCTTAAGCCCTGTCCGGTGGGAGGTCTTTTGAGGGGAGGTACTGTTGCGGTCTGATAGCCCTTACCATATCTTTGTGTGTGTGGTGCTCCTGCTTGTGTGGTGCTGGTGTGCCGTTTTCTTCTTGTTGGTCTGTTTCGTGGGGGTGGGCAGGTTTTCTTTTTCCTTTCCCCCCCCGTGCAGGGATAGTGCTGACTTTGCCTTTTCCTGCACAGCCGTGTTGGGCGTAAGAGGCGGGACGGGGCGTATTTAGAGCCCTCTCCCTTCTTCCTCATCGCTTGGGTTTGTTTCCGGTTCCTTGCCTCGGAAGGAGTTGGCCTTGGCGTTCTTGCACCCGGCTGAAGATTGTAGAGCTCGTTACCTGGAGGAGTCCTTGCCGTGTTGGATCCTTGGAGGATTCGGTTTGTTTCCGGCTGGAGCAAACGGACTGAACTACTTGTTGTCTGGACTTTGGAACGCTAGCACTCTGGTCAGGTTGGCGAGGAGTTGTTTACCCTCGTTTTATTGTCCTGGATTGCCTTCCCTTTTTCTTGTTTTCCCAGTGCACTGGTTGTTTACCCTATTTTTGCATATAAGTGCTCTCCCATCCTGGTTGGTAAATAGCGGAGAGGTTTAACAGCGGGTTTTTTCACGTTTCGTGTTTTTTCCGCTATATTGGCCATTTAGACCTTTCATCTGGGTATATTTGTGGATGTCTTGGAGTATGCTGAATTACTGCTTCCTTGCATGACTGAAAGAATGCCTTAAATTCTAATGCATATGGAGGCGATTACTCAACAAGCAAGGGGTGAGCCAGGGAATTGTGATATTATGATTTAGTTCACTTTGGGGTGTTTTGTTTATTAATGTCTATATCCCTTTTCTATTGCATGTCCTTGTAGATGCTTGTGGAGTGCCTGCAGTCCCAGTGAGACCCCGTGAGAAGCCTAGCAGTCTCATCACGTCCTTCCCTGTTTTCTTTTCCTTCCTACCTTCCCCCCGGTGCGTTGGCCGCTCGTGCTTGTTCAGTGTAGCACGGAGGGTCAAGCCGCTGGGCAGGGGTGAATGGGATTATCTTCGTTCCCGCAGTACATGTACTTCAGGTGAGTGGGGCTGGAACATAAGCCATTAAGTACCCTAGGGAAAGCGTTGGGACGATTCAAGGATCCCTCCCAGAGGAGGGGCTGGACAGAGGGGAGGATACTCTCATGTCCTCTGTCCAGTTTCACACCAGAGCTGGAGCCAACAGCTCCCAGAACTGGTTCCAACTAGAGTATGCAAGGAGGGCACCAACCAAATGTGCCCTTCAAAGCAGTCTGGTGGCGCTGGCAAGTGCCCGCACCCCAGCCCAATACACTAAGTCCTGTCTGGGAGGTGGTCACACCACCCTGTGACAGGAAACCTATTGTTCTACCTTCCCCTGCTCGAGCTCAGCTCAGCAGCAGGAAGGCAGAAATGTGTCTTTGGTCGGTAGCAGCACTATCTTGTTGTTAGACCCTAAAAGGCTGGTACCGGGAATACTAGGGGGGTACCCTAGGGGAGCCCCCAAGTATATGGGATCCTACATCCAACACTGGAATCTGTGTGGGGGTAGGATCCAACATGTTTGATACCAAACATGACCTGTTTCGGTGCAGCCAATATATAGTTAGGCATCTCGTATTCGACTTGATGTCCACTATATGTATTAAATGGCTGATCGCACTTACAAAGCCTGGAGAATCGACTGTGGGGCTTGTAGAGGGGCCCTGCTCATGCAGGGGCACCCTCACACTTGTAATCAAGCACCCTGCCCTCTGACTGAAAAGCCTGCCATAGGTGTGGCTTTTAGGTTTTAAGTGCAGCGACCTCAGATATAAGGAAACTTGTATATGTTGTGAGTGGTGCCAGCACCAACTTATACAGGCTGCAATGGCAGGCCTGTAGTCACAGTTTGAGTGGTCTCTCATGGGTGGCATAATACATTCTGCAGCCCATGGGAGGCCCCTCGTGTACTTATGCCCTGGGTACCTTAGTACCAGATACTAGGGACTTACCTGGGTACACCAGTAGCCAATTGGGAAGGTACCAAAGTACTTACCACTGTCAAATTTAGGGAGGAAGCACAGGGACTGTGGTCCTGATTAGCAGGATCCAAGTCAGACTAGTCAGAAAACAGAATAACACCAGCATAAAGTAGATCCTACTTTCCTACATCCGGCAACTCCCATCCCAGGGGCCTTTTTAAAAATGTTTTATTTAAAGTGCCGGAGCTTGGATCTTCTGCAAATTTGCTGTGAATTTATTTTTTTATTACGTTTTTGGCCCCGGGGGTGTCCCTCTGGGACCCTCTCACCAGGCCTAGGAGAGCAGTGTATAAGTCCCCAAGTCCTAAAATGGCTGCCGCCACATCGTTGTTGATATGGTGGCAGCCAATCAAATCTTATCTTGAGATCTGTCAGGACCGAAATATTTGTAAATTTTGATCCTTAATTTCTCAAAAAGCTACTGAACGGAATTCCCCCAAAACACAAAAAAAGTTATCTTCCTGAACCACGACCTAGCTCTCTGCTAAATTTGGTGTCATTCCTTTCAGCAGTTTTTGCAGTATAGCTCTTCAATTTTCCTATAGAAATAAAATGTAGGAAACAGATTTTGGGAACCCACCTTTTTCTCTGCCCCCTCTTAACGGGTCACCATAAACCTTCTAGGAAGGAGCTGAGAGAGATGCAGTACTGGAAAAGCAGCAGCTGCAATAGTGCAAGGTGAGGTGCAGTGGCAGAACTGTGATGGAGGTCTGCAACGCAATAGCAGCAGGTGCACAAACTGAGGGGTGAGAGGGGCGGGGTACCAGACTAGCATCGGACTGAGGTGCAAAGGCGGACCAGTGAAAGTGACATAGTACTGGAACAGCAGGAGAGTTTGCAGTACAGGGATGATGGGCGATGGCTTAACTGTGAGAGATGCATGGCACAGCCGGCCTTTAACATGGGCGAGTTGGGTCCAGGCCCATGGAGCTGTGTGCATTAAGGTTATGCCAACAGCAGGGCCCTTCTCATCTTGCTCCACCCTTGTCTGCTTGTTTCTGTCTGATTTGCCAGTTTATAGTGGTTTTAGTCCATTATCATATGGCCCAAGATGTTTTAACACCTCATCACCCCCTTCCATGCCCTCCCGTCACCCTCTGCTGGCACACATCAACAAAACCATCATCGGTGTAAGGCAGCTAAGCTATCGGTGATGGTGATTCAGGTGCGCTGGGGAGGTCAGGGGATGTTTCCATTCAGGCGCCAGTCCCTGCTCATCCAGGTACTGACCAGTGAACACAAAAGGGACCCCAGATGCCTCATTTAATGTGCTACCAACAGCAAGGGCGCCAAATGTCTCTCCGCCCACGCCCAGGGCTTATCTTAGCTAAGGCGAGCTCTGCCAGCAGCACGTGCCACAGGTCCGAGGTGAGGTGCAGTGGCTAACCTGGAGACGGACAGTACTGGAAAGGGCGCCGCCCGGCAGCATTCGGGGAATTCCCTGTTCTTTGAGAGCGCGCAGAACCGAAATAGTGGCGAAAGCAGAAATACAGGGCGAGATGCAATAGCTGAGATGTGATAGAGGTACAGAGCCACGCTCGCTGCAGACGGTGCATTCTAAGGTTGGGGTGCACTGTCTGAGCTGTGGTGCAGGTAGAGTCACAGAGGGCCGCAGAGCCGGACGCTGAGGTGTATTGGCCAAGCTGGAAGAGTGGCCAGTGGTGGAACAGTAGCACTAGCAGATACCGCAGTGGTACACTGCTTGAGCTGTGAGAATCAACCGGGTGCCGCAGTACAGGGCTGTGTTGCACTGTCTGAGCTGTGAGCGGGGCTCATGTGCCGCACTAGAAGTGCCGAGGTGCAATGGCAGAGCCGGCCGTGTGTGCTGGAGGAGGATCGAGGGCCGTGGTCCTCTGTCCTCATTAGTATGCTGGCCGCGTCCCCTTCCCTTCGAATGTTTAGACACGAGAAATCCACGCTGAGCAGGGAGCAGGCCCTGCGCTCCAGGCCTGCAGTGCAAGCAGCGGGGAGGTTACCCTCTGGCGCGTGTGTTCGCAATTCAATCACTGTCACTTGTGTCCGATTCAACGATGCTTCGTCGGCACAGTTTCGAGCCCCCTCCTCCCTCTCACGTTCTCATGCCCCCCTCCTCTTACTTCCCTCTACCCACCTCCCTTTCTCGCACGTTCCTCCTATTCTGTACGCGGCCATCTTTTTCCTTACATCTGTCGCGTTCCCGTTTTCTTGCTCGTTTCCTCGGGACTCTTTGGCTCATGTATTTCTCGATTCAACATTTCCCCTTCTCTATACTTTGATGTTTTTCTTTTCATTTTTCTTTCTTTCTTACCCATTCTTTCTGTCGCGTTTTCTTCTTTGCTTTATTTCCCTTTTGTCTGCCTATATAGCATGGCACATTTCTTTTACTGTCTTCTGCTCGTTCGCTCTTTCTTCCCTTTCCCCAATTTCCGTGTCCTTCTTGCAATTTTCTTTTATTCTTTCATTCTCTTTCCTACCTTCTGTCTTTCCATTTTTTGCCCTTCCAGTCTTTATTTCCCTTTATTTCAGTTTGGTTTTCCTCTTTACCTTTGTTTTTTGTTTATTTCATTTTCTCAAACACTACAAAGCATACCAGACAGTAACTCGAGATGAATTGTACAAGCCTCGTTTCATAGACCACCAACCATACAAATCATAATTTCAACCCCCTACCCCCATCCCCCCAATATTGCGCTGGTCAACTCGGTCCATGACATCCAAGCAGCGTTTCTAATCTAAAGGGGTAGCACCGATCAAATACATTTGGACTGGGTGCCACATGTTCTTTGACTGCTACTGAGAGTAAGACAGCATAATAAATCTCTGATTGATCATTGCCATATATTGGATCTGCTAGCCAGGACTTGGTCTTTGGGATGCCATGTCTTCATACACAAGCTATCCGCCTTGTAGCTAACAGCATCGCTATGGAGACGAATCTCCTATTTCTCCTATTCGTACGTGTTCTGTACACCCTAAGAGGGCCACCTTCGGGGTTGGGGATATATGGATATCCACCATCCCGGACGCCTGCTCGAATATCTGGTCCCAATATGCTGCTATTTTAGAACATTCCCAGACTAAATCAATAAAATCTACTTTTAGTACAGAGCGCCGCACGCAGTTAGCGGTACCTGGGACCCATATTTAGATAGTTTAACTGGGGTACTGTAGGTCTGGTGTAAGAATTTAAAGTGAATGAGTCGAAGTTGACCGTTGGAGGACAACATTCCTGTGTTTGCTGCATTATCAACATTCTTTCGCCCTCATACAGTACTGAGTCAGCCCTGTTGCTGGCGACAGAGTCAATCTGTCAGATTTTGGATGCAGGCGATTCTGCGGCACTGTTATTATTGGATCTCAGTACCACTTTTGACTCGGTGTCCCACAACATCGTGATAGAGAAACTCTGGGACTGTGGAGTGGACCATAAAGCACTGAGCACTGGCTTTTTTTTTACAGGGGCGTACCTTTCAGGTATCACAAAAACCATACCAGTCAAAAGTGCTCCCATGGAAGCAAGGAGTGCTACAGGGCTTGTCCTTGAGTCCAGCATTGTTCGATGTGTACATGCGACCGATTGCGGAGGTCATCGAACGATATGTGGATGACACGCAGCTTATCATGACACTGTCACAGAATTCTTCCCACATTGCTTTGTCTTTGTGCCTCTGCCTTGCAAAGGTTGCCAGTGGACTGGAACTGTCTTAAGCTCAATGCTGGAAAGACCGAGGTGCTGACTTTGGGCATCACTCAAACATCTGATCCACTGCATGGTGGCCCACGGAGTTGGGTCCACTACCTGATCCAAAACCCATGGTTAAGAACCTGGGTATTTGGTTTGGACGGAAAACTGTCTTTTGACAGCCAAATAACTGCAGTGTCAGGAAAATGCTTTGGACTGCTCAACACGTTGAGAAAAATGTTGTTCCAGAAGTTCAGGCTCTGATTGTATCAAGGCTCGATTACTGCTATGTGTTGTATCTTGGAGTCACACAGGGCCAGATCAAAAGACTCCAAAGAGTGCAGAACGCTGCTGCGCAACTCTTACTGAACCTACCAAAGCGAGCATCGATGGGGCTGCACTCGAGAAGCTGCGCTGGTTTCCGGTGAGGCAGAGGTCTTCATTTAAAGCCTTGTGTAATTGTCACAAGGTGTTTCCTAATAAAGAGCCATGGTATCTTCAATCTCTGGTTAGACTCTATGTACCAGCGAGAAACCTAAGATCGGCAGGGGATATGTTGGCGTCTGCCCCCAAAGTAAAGCGGGCTCGCTCAGGTGGAAGTTCTTTTAGCTACCTGGCACTAAAGTTGTGGAAAGCTTTGCCATTGGTGTTTCGTCAGGCTCAGTCGGAGTGCACTTTCAGAAGAAAACTTAAAACTTGGTTCTTGAGTGTGGAATCTAGGGAAGTTTCATTGCTACATTTAGGCCTGCAGATACCTGTACCTATCGTGGGGACACCTCATTTGAGGTAGCTATGTGCTTTAGAAAATACATTATTATTATTATTCTTTCTCCATTAGTGGCTGCCCCAAAGCAGAGTTCCTTTTAGCTTTAGCAGTTGTTTCTATGGTAGCATACAGCTTGCTGGTCAAATGTGTATTTGATGGAAGTGTAAGGAGCAAGGATAATCCTTTGCAGGCCCTCGGATCCTGCAGCAATAAATAGCTGACTCTACAAATGGCACACTTGCGCAAGTATGTAAATTTATTAGTCTAAGTGGGATGTATCCTGTCATTAATTGTGGTGGAGTCAATGAAGGTGCCTCCAGGGAATAGGTCTCTCAATGTGGTCACTCCCCAGTTCCGTATTCTGTTGAGTGTCTGGCGCTCCGCCGTAATTTGCTGAAATGGGTGGTGGGTCAATGACTGTTCTGGGGCATACAAAACAGGGCAGCCCATACACTTTCTGATACTATCCCAAGCCCACTGTGCACTAGTAACTGAGTTCACCTCTGTGTGGCTATGGTGGGGAGCCTACCCAGTCAGCGCACCCAAGGGTATCAGGTGTGCTGTATCCTCCTCAACCACCATGTGAGTCATGTATGGTGGAGGGCGGTTCCAGGAGTGAGTGTGTTTGACCTGTGCACAGTAGTAGTAAAGGTCAAAATCAGGAGTCACCAGTCCCTCCTGTCATAAGGTAGAGTGAGCATTTCCCAACTTATTCTCGGATGCCCGCCCAGATAGTTTAGAAGAATTCTTTATTTCATGGGACTGGGGCAAAATGACCATCTCCATCATTGCAAGGAGAGTGGAAGGGAGATCCTTCCCTTAATCTGCTCTTCAATTTTAGACATAATACCATAGTTTTCCACTATAATTGACACTGTATCATAGCTAATCCATATTCCTAAATACTTAATAGCAACTGACTTCAGGGCAAGGGGTATTATACCTCACAAGTCTGTGTACCTGGGTTTAGTGGGAGGATTGTTGATTTATTCCAGTTAATGGATATGCCTGCCAAAATCTTGAAGAGTGAGAATTCCCAGATGACGCGACCCAGGTTTTTTGCTGGGTTCTTCAGATACAGAGTTCTGTCATCTGTATAGAGGCAAATAATCGGGTTCCGAGAGCAGAACTGCAGACCGCCATGTCTAATAGCACACAGTAGTGGCTCTGAGGCCTGTGCATATAACAGAGGGCTAGCCTTGGTGGGTACCTCTGCTTTTATCTATAGGGTCCAAAATAAGGCCATTTAAATGTAACCTGGTGGATGGATCAGTGTAAAGCAGGCGTATCCATGCCACAAAGGTTGTGAGGCTACCCAGTCTGGTCAGCATAGCAAACAAGAATCCCCAGTCCAGGGAGTCGAGCGCCTTGGTTGCATCCTGGAAGATGGCCACTCCTTACAGTTCAGGGTTTATTTGTTGGAGTACAGGGAAAAGGGTTCTGAAGTTATGAGCCGTAGACCAGCCCGGGATGAAGCCAGTCTGTTCCTGTACAACCAGATGCAGCAAGAGCAATAGGAATCTCTTTGCAAAAACTTTAGCTAATATCTTGGTATCAATGTTTATTAAGGAGAGTGGTCTCTATGAACCACATTCTGTGGGCGTCTTGTTGGGTTTAAGTAGTGTAACCAGTAAGGTTTCCCTCATTGTGAGGGAAGAGAACCCCAGAAGAGAGAGAGAGAGTCATTGTAAACTTGTAGTAGCCTGGGTGCAAGCAGCTCCGCATAGGGTTTGTAAAATTTAATAGAGTCCACCCCGTGCCTTTGAGATGGGCATGCCGACAATAGCCAAGAGTATATCGTCTAGTTTAATGAATGTAGCAAGAAATAATTGCTGTGCATTACTAAGCCATGTCAGCGAGATGTGATCTAAATAAATTTGATACTCAGCCACCGAGAGGGAGATCCCGGACGTATAGAGGTTAGCATAATACGGTAAGAATTCTGTGAGCATTGAGTCAGAGTCATAAAGAGGAGTCACCTTGGTGTCATCTATTTGTATAATATTCTAGGAGGCCCATGGGCTGTGCTTGAAAGTAGCTTGTGTCCTGCCTGACCTCTCATCCTGTCCGTAGTGTCTCATCGTAGCATTCTTATGAAGATGATTAACCTCCTGCTCCTCTATTCTTTTAAACTTGTTGAGCTTGTCTCTTTTGGTGACCAAGACTTGGGTGGTGGCTGAGTGTGTGTATTGCCTCTCAAGATCTTGTATTTCTTCTTTTAATTTATTAAGGTGGTCGCATAGAGCCCTTCTCAACTCATGCTGCTTCGCTATACACTTTCCCCATATATACACCTTGAAGGCATCTCACAGGGTACCCAACGATCTTACTGAATTGTCATTGGGTTTGAAAAAGCTTATTATTTCATTCTTGACCTCCTCACTAAACAATGTGTCAAGAAGGGATGAGGGCGACAAGCATCATGTAAATGCCTGAGAGCTGGACGTGGGTACCTCAATGACAAGCTTTACCAGTGAGTGGTTTGAATATGTTAGCGAAAAGTGATCTACTGACATTGCCAAATTCCAAATATCTTGTTTGCCTATTTAGTAATCCAGTCGTGTTCATGATCCATCCGCAGGGGTGATGTGAGTGCTATCCTGGACTGAGGTGTGTCTATTTCTCTACATAACCACCAGACCATAATGTTGTGTAGTGCATGTGCTGCAGCTTTAGGTACGTGACCTGTCAGGCGGGAGCTGTCCACCCCCCTATCCAAAAATAAATTTAAGCCCCTCTCCAATCCCTCACAGAACCGTTTGAGGCTGCAGAGTAGCACCTAGGTGCTATATCCTCTGTATGAAATAAAGGTCGTCCATGTTGGGTCCCTATGTGTTTATAAAAGTAATGGCCTTACCATGGATAGCAGCCTGTATCAGGTTATATCAACCCTGTGGATCGTGAATTTTGTGAATTATGACACATGGCATTCCCTGCCTTACTAGGAGGCTGTGCCAAGGGCATAGGAAAAGTATGTAGACATGGCCCTGTAACCATGCCACCGAATGGCCACCTTAGCGGCAGCTGTAAGATATGTGTCTTGTAGTAGTGCCATGTCTCTACCATAGCAGTCAGGGAAGGTTAATATCTGCCTAGTTTTGCGCGGATTATTTAGTGCTCTTTTATTCCGGGTCAGCAGACGGATAAATAACCTCCAGTCACTTGTCTGAGCTTAAATGGATTATATGGAGTCAGCTGTGGTGTCAGTCACCTCTCAACATTGGGGTCTACAGATAACTGTGATGAATAAGGGTCTTGGTGAGGCTGAATAAGTGACCACGTGTGTGCCATGTGTGGTAAAAATATTCTCCTACCCCCTTTTTCCGCAGCCATAACAGCTCCCAAACATGCCAGTGTAATACCTTCCAGTGAATAAACAGGATTCAGTTCCAAAGTGGAAACTAAAAACGAAAACCATTGAAATCTAACTTAAATGTATACAAGGGAATTACCGTCGGGGAGCACTGAGAACGGGCGAATTAACACCCTTGAGATAGAGCGGTGTCCACAGAAAAATAGATTAGTGTACTTTAGTGCGATGGCTCCAATGGTAAGGTTTGGGGTTGTGCCTCTGGTTCCGGCCACAAAGAGGGCTCGCATGGCCTCTGGCCCCCCCCCAGGAGTCTTCAAAGTGGGCCAGGCTCCAACAATCACATTAGTGAAATGTATTGCCCATCTTAAAGCAAATATCAAATAAAGAGTACTCCCAATGGACAATCAGAATGCAGGCAAAGTTTTTATGCCCCACAGTACACATGCACCATTATACTGTCCCATTTATCTACTGTAAACAGGTGGAAGCAGCAACATCTTGCTGGTGTCAGGGGCAGAGAGCCCCAGCTGGTGATCATGTCAGGCCTTGAGTTCCGCAAGGGCCTCCGACGGAAGAGAGTATCTGCTTGACGAAGGGAATAGTGCTCTGCGGCATTGAGAAGACGTGATTTGTTTTGATGAGTGATCTTCGATCTCGCCGGATATGGCATGGCATGCTGTAGTCTTGCCTGTCTCAGTTTATATTTCAAGGATAATTATTCTCACACGAGCTTCCTGGACTGCGATCATGAAGTCGGAATATATGGAGATAGTACTGCCTTCATGAGATAGAACCTGCTTCTTCCTAGATCGCCAAAGAATAGTGTTGCAATCCTTAAAGTTCAGCAGCCGGGTGATAATGGGGCATGGAGGAGGACCTGGCTGGGGATGGGGTCCCAGCGTGCGGTGGACATGCTCTACCGTGAACATTGTGGAGAAACTATGTGCCCCAAAAAGTGTATTTAGTAGGCCCTCAATGTAGTTGTTCATATTGTCTGTGTTGGTGGACTTTGGGATGTAGATTATTACACCTGGATCTGGCTTCTAGGTCTTCATTTTTGGCCCATATGAAAATTAGGGCTTTGGCCATATTGAGCAGCTTTTAATTGTGACTTGTTGATTTGTCCTCCAAAGTGGATATGCATGTCTTTGGCTGCAGAGATGCTCTTGCCTTGTTTAATAATTTTTGTGGACATCACTTCCAACCTTGCAGTCAAGAAGTCAATCTTCTGCTCTATAGATGTCAATTTATTTGCATTTGTAAGAGTAGAGTTTTAACATCAGGCTTGTCGCTGGTGACTGATGACATCTGCGCTGTCCCTACATCATCTTGTAGTGTAGCTCCTATTTCCCTAATAGGCTCTGCGCATTGGAATAATATATCCTATAGGTTTGACATAGGACTAAGGTCAGTATGTCCCTATCGAGTATATTAAACTTAATTACTTGTGCCAGCTAGCTCAGAGGCCACTAGAAACTCCTTGACAACAAGAAGGGAGTAGTTTCTGGCAGCCGCAAAACATGACCACTGTGTTTCCCTTTAGAATCAGAACGTGTCCCAGAGTTGTGGAAACAATAGATAACTATTTCACTCAGCTCAGTCGTGCATGCTTAGTTTTCTCCAAGTTACACAGAAAGAACATCTATATGTATACGGTAAATCCCAAGATGTCTTAATGTATTCCTTACCCAACCTTTCATATTTACCTGCTTGCATTTGTTTTAGGCAATACTGAAACTGAAAAGTACTCACAGGTAATGT